>JBBGZY010000317.1:2205000-2580347 GCA_037952925.1 Lithobates clamitans
TTTAGCTGAACACTGTGCAGAGGTCGCACTACACTAACGTGTAAATAATGTAGCTGCACGCGGTAGTGATAAGATCAGGAAAACACCACCAACCTTCTACAGGTAGCTTTAGCTGAACACTGTGCAGAGGTCGCACTACATTAACGTGTAAATAATGTAGCTGCCTGCGGTAGTGATAGGATCAGGAAAACACCACCAACCTTCTACAGGTAGCTTTAGTTGAACACTGTACAGAGGTTGCAATACACTAACGTGTAAATAATGTAGCTGCCTGCAGTAATGATAGGATCAGGAAAACACCACCAACCTTCTACAGGTAGCTTTAGCTGAACACTGTGCAGAGGTCGCACTACACTAACGTGTAAATAATGTAGCTGCCTGCGGTAGTGATAGGGTTAGGAAAACACCACCAACCTTCTACAGGTAGCTTTAGCTGAACACTGTGCAGAGGTCGCACTACACTAACGTGTAAATAATGTAACTGCATGCGGTAGTGATAGGATTAGGAAAACAACACTAACCTTCTACAGGTAGCTTTAGCTGAACACTGTGCAGAGGTTGCACTACACTAACTTGTAGCTTTAGCTGAACACTGTGCAGAGGTCGCACTACACTAACTTGTAGCTTTAGCTGAACAATGTGCAGAGGTCACCCTACACTAACGTGTAAATAATGTAGCTGCCTGCGTTAGTGATAGGATCAGGAAAACACCACCAACCTTATACAGGTAGCTTTAGCTGAACACTGTGCAGAGGTTGCACTACACTAACTTGTAGCTTTAGCGGAACACTGTGCAGAGGTCGCACTACACTAACTTGGAGCTTTAGCTGAACACTGTGCAGAGGTTGCACTATACTAACTTGTAGCTTTAGCTGAACACTGTGCAGAGGACACACTACACCAACCTTTAAATAATGTAGCTGCCTGCGGTAGTGATAGGATGAAGAAAACACCACCAACCTTCTACAGGTAGCTTTAGCTGAACACTGTGCAGAGGTCGCACTACACTAACTTGTAGCTTTAGCTGAACACTGTGCAGAGGTCACACTACACTAGCTTGTAACTTTAGATGAACACCATGCAGAGATCGCACTACACTAATGTGTAAATAATGTAGCTGCCTGCAGTAGTGATAGGATCAGGAAAACAACACCAACCTTCTACAGGTAGCTTTAGCTGAACACTGTGTAGAGGTCGCACTACACTAACTTGTAGCTTTAGCTGAACACTGTGCAGAGGTCGCACTACACTAACTTGTAGCTTTAGCTGAACACTGTGTAGAGGTTGCACTACACTAACTTGTAGCTTTAGCTGAACACTGTGCAGAGGTCGCACTACACTAACGTGTAAATAATGTAGCTGCCTGCAGTAGTGATAGGTTCAGGAAAACAACACCAACCTTCTACAGGTAGCTTTAGCTGAACACTGTGCAGAGGTCGCACTACACTAACGTGTAAATAATGTAACTGCATGCGGTAGTGATAGGATCAGGAAAACACCACCAACCTTCTACAGGTAGCTTTAGCTGAACACTGTGCAGAGGTCGCACTACATTAACATGTAAATAATGTAGCTGTATGCGGTAGTGATAGGATCAGGAAAACAACACCACCCTTCTACAGGTAGCTTTAGCTGAACACTGTGCAGAGGTCGCACTACACTAACTTGTAGCTTTAGCTGAACACTGTGCAGAGGTCGCACTACACTAACGTGTAAATAATGTAGCTGCCTGCCGTAGTGATAGGTTCAGGAAAACAACACCAACCTTCTACAGGTAGCTTTAGCTGAACACTGTGCAGAGGTTGTACTACACTAACGTGTAAATAATGTAGCTGCACGCGGTAGTGATAAGATCAGGAAAACACCACCAACCTTCTAAAAGTAGCTTTATCTGAACACTGTGCAGAGGTCGCACTACATTAACATGTAAATAATGTAGCTGCCTGCGGTAGTGATAGGATCAGGAAAACACCACCAACCTTCTACAGGTAGCTTTAGCTGAACACTGTGCAGAGGTCGCACTACATTAACATGTAAATAATGTAGCTGTCTGCGGTAGTGATAGGATCAGGAAAACAACACCACCCTTCTACAGGTAGCTTTAGCTGAACACTGTGCAGAGGTCGCACTACACTAACTTGTAGCTTTAGCTGAACACTGTGCAGAGGTCGCACTACACTAACTTGGAGCTTTAGCTGAACACTGTGCAGAGGTCGCACTACATTAACTTGTAGCTTTAGCTGAACACTGTGAAGAGGTTGCACTACACTAACTTGTAGCTTTAGCTGAACACTGTGCAGAGGTTGCACTACACTAACTTGTAGCTTTGGCTGAACACTGTGCAGAGGTCGCATTACACTAAAAAATAATATATCTGCCTGCGGTAGTGATAGGTTCAGAAAAACATCACCAATCTTCTACAGGTAGCTTTATGTGCACACTGTGCAGAGGACGCACTACACTAACTGTAAATACTGTAGCTAATAGGACTAATAGGATCAGAAGAACACCAGCAATTTTCTTCAAATACTGTAACAACACCTGCCTGCCTATCAGTAGGAAGATAATAACAGGAACGGATCTAGCTAAAGTGAATACAGTGTATATATATATATATATATATATATATATATATATATATACAACACCTGGGATGCATATATATATATATACACAATACACTGTAAGTGCAGCTAACTGACTGACTGTCCTGCCTAATCTATCTAACTTAAATCAAATGACACTGTCTCTCTGTCTCTGTTTCTCAACGCCGGAACACACTACACAGGGCTGACGTGCAGGCGGCCTTATATAGTGTGGGGTGTGTACTAAACCCCCTGAGCCATAATTGACACAGGAAACAAGTATAAAACACACTAACTGAAATTTATTTAATACTTGGTACAAAATCCTTTGTTAGTAATGACAACTTCAAGATGCCTCCTGTATGGAGAAACTAGTTGCATGCGTCCACACAAACAGTCTTCAAATATTGAAGGTTCCGTGGGCCTCTTCTAAGAACTCTGATCTTTAGTTATTTAGTTCTTTCTATAGATTTTCTATTGGATTCAAATCAGGTGATTGACTGGGCCATTCTAGCAGCTTCTTTCTTTGAAACCAGTTGAGAGTTTCCTTGGCTTTGTGTTTGGGTCATTGTCTTGCTGAAATGACCACCCTCGTTTCATCTTCATCATTCCGGTAGATGGCAGCAGATTTTTATCAAGAATGTCTTGGTACATTTCGGCCTCATTTTGGCCTCATCTGACCAGAATATATTTTAATATACATATTTTATATTTCTAAATGTTGTTCAGTAAACTTTAAACAAGCTTCCACAGGCTTTTTCTTCAGCAATGGAGTCTTGCGTGGTGAGCGTGCATACAGGCCATGGCAGTTGGGTGCATTACTAATTGTTTTCTTTTAAACAATTGTACCTGCTAATTCCTGGTCTTTCTAAAGCTCTCCACAAGTTGTCCTTGGCTCTTTGACAACCCTTCTGAAAATTCTTTTTACTCCTCTGTCAGAAACCTTGTGGGGAGCACCTGGTCCTGACCTGTTTATTGTAAAATGATATTCTTTCCACTTCCACATTATGGCCCCAACAGTGCTCACTGGAACATTCAGAAGTTTAAAAATCCTTCTGTAACCAAAGCCATCAGTATGTTTTGCAACAATAAGGCTGCAAAGGTCTTGAGAGAGCTCTTTGCTTTTACCCATCATGAGATGTTTCTCGTGTGATACCTTGGTAATGAGACACCTTTTTATAGGCCATCAGTTGAGAGTGAACCAGTTGATATTAATTGGACATGTGTAATTAGTTTCGGTCCGAAATTGTATTTCGGTCCGAATACAAATTTTTTGTCATTCAGCGATCTGGATGTACCCGAATCTCTGAATTAAATAGTAAAGAATAGTAATGAATTTTGCTGAAATACATTAAAATTTGTTTTGTTTATTCATTTTCTAACAAATTCCAACTTTTCAGAACAATTAGAATTTGCACTGATTGAAAAACGATCAGCTGATTCGAATTCTATGTGAAGAAATAGCTGGTTGTTAAGCCCTTAACAACCATGACTCATCAAATGTCAGTGGGCTTCCCCAGATGAATGTAAAGAATAGAATGCCGGCATTGCCCGGCTATAGAAAAATGTAAAAAAACAAATTAAAAAAAAAATGGCAAGGGGTCCCGCCAAAATACATACCAGACCCTTGTCTGGGCATGCAGCTCGCCAGGTCAGAAAAATGGGGGGGGGGACGAGATAGCGATCCCCCTCCTGAACCATGCCAGGTCAAATGCCCTCAACATGGGGAGGTGGGTGCTTTGGGGCGGGGGGCTCTGCCTCCCCAACCCAAAGCACCTTGACCCCATGTTGATGGGGACAAGGGCCTCATCCCCATATCCGTAGCCGGTGGTTGCGGGGGGTCTGCAGGCGGGGGGGCTTATCAGAATCTGGAAGCCCCCTTTAACAAGGTGGCCCCCAGATCCCGGCTACCCCTATATAAATGAGTATTGGGTACAATGTACCCCTACCCATTCACCAAAAAAGTTAAAAAAAATTAATAAAACCAAGAAAAAAGTTTTTGACAAATCCTTTATTAAAAAATAGTGTCCCTGAATGTAAATCCATCGTCAATCACGCAGCCTACCAACCCGAAAAAAATAATAATAAAAAACGTGCTTTTACATTTCTTATTTAGGTAAGGGGCAGGGCCACCTGGCTACGTCACCCAGTGACACTGCCCACTTCTAACATCATGGACTGATGCAAGCTGGGTATGCATGCTCTCGTATGTTTCACAAACACAGTACTCACCCCACGCGCATCGTCACGATCACGTGACTTCTTCATACAGAGCCGCTGCCCCGTCGGATGATCTTGTAAAGTGCACTGCTTCAAGTTTTAATGTAAGTGGATATTATGCAATAAATGTGAAAACTTTATATACTACACAATGGGAGTGTCTCTTTTATACTGAGGGGAACTGGAGAAAGGAAGTCCAGACAAAGCCAGCTTAGTGAGGAGAGTGGAAGAAGATTGAACAGCTGAGGAGCCTGGAATTAACCCCAGCAAGGAATGGCAATTTTAGATCTGGAAACAGGTCTAAACTGGAGGTGAGTGCATTGGTGAAAGGTGGTGGGGGTCACTGCACAATTGTATTAACTGAAATCCACAAGGGTGAAGATGGAAAAACTGCAGGATATGAGAAGCACATTTAAAGGGAAAAATATTTGAAAAAAGAAAAGCACTTCTAAATGAACTGGGATTGTCACATTTGTTTTATTTATTGTACATGAGAAAGTTTGTTACTGAATAATGAAAGCAGTTTTGTGGTTTGAAATAAGGTTTTGGTTTAAAAACATTAATTGGATTGCACACGGATAGGCAGAGCCAACATTTTTTACTTTATTTCATTTTCAGTTGTGGGAACACAATTATTTGGTTGCAGGTAGGTTAGGGAGTGTGGGATAATACACACCTGTTTTATAACCAAACAGAACATTGTTAAATGTTAGAGGTTCGTTTAAAGGCCATTGAAGTAGAAATTAGGGCCATGAAGGCATGTATGCAGCAATCCTTTAGAAGTACAACAGAGTATCGACAAAATAAACTTGACTTAGCCTAGATTCACATTTCAGTGATTTGACATGCCAAAACGCATGCCAAATCTAGGGCTATTGCCGGCAATGGCACCGTCTGAATCAGTGCGATGTCGACTTTGCGATGCCTCACCGATTCCCAAAAGTAGTTTCTGTACCACTTTGCAACAAAAGATTCCCCCTAACGGGACTTTAAATGAGGTGGGCACCATTTGGCCAAAAAGCATCATACCAGTAATTGGAGTATAAAGTATATGCGTTTATTCAGGTAAAAGTCATGCATACATTGGTTTCATCAGCAATAGCCAGCTGTAAAACAACATACAGAGACAATGGTACATAAATGGATAATAAACATGTAATACACGGGCATTGGTGTACCCTAGGAGTAGAAAACATGTGATACACAAGCATCCAATGTACCCGACGTGTTTCGCGAGACCTAGCTCGCTCTTCAGGGGTTGATGCGTTTACAGATGTACCTAATATAGAAGAATATAGATGGGTAGGTGGTATAGTATTGATAAAGTAGTTGCAGAGCGTGGGAACCATAGTGTGGGGTCCCATACTCACCACTAAATAAGGCCAGGACAGCAGGTGTGCGGTTCCCAGAGGTAGCAGCAGGTGTCTCAACCAGGAACTGTGGAGGTGGAGCCGAACGGGACCCCAGTAGGGCAAACCAGAAGACAGGCATGGTGCACATGTGAAAGTGTGTCCCCGGAAGTCTCACGGAATCCATGAGTAATGTAAACTGTAGGCATAAATAAGTATAATAATGCATTGAGTACTAATGATATGTATGTGTCTATGAATAAACAGAAAGTCCATATGTAATGGAAACTGTAGGTATAAAAAAGTATAGTCATGCATTAAGTACTAATGATATGTATAAATAGAAAGCCTGAGCCAAGAATAGTAGGGGCATAGGATACTGGGAGGGGAAAGAAAAATGACAAAGAAATGCCAGCAAGTGATAAGAGTCAAGAAAGTGAACAAGAGAAAAAGAAAAAGTGAAAAAAGCTAAATTGAAATTGAAATTAAAATAAAACTGGTGACAAAAAAACAAAAAAATAAGATGAATGCTCAGAGTGAGCCATGTGCAAGTAATGAAGTGTACCTGGAATTGGTGGAAGTGAGTCTGGTAAGTCTAGGCAGGTGAATCCACAGGTGTATGTGTCCTCTGTGATACAAAGACTGAAATGCACACCATAAATGAAACAAGATGATGTGGGATACTCTGCTCAAAGAGGGGCTTAAACCAGAGTGCTTGTGTCTCATTACCTCCAGGAAGAGAAGAGCCCTAGGTGCTGGCTAAATGCTGATGCATGTAGAAGAGTACAAGAAGACCTGGACAGCTGCACACCGGAATAGATAAATCCATCTTTTTATTCAAAATACAGGATCATGGGGTACACAACACGACTGTGGGGTGGTACAAAAATATCTGACGCGTTTCGCACTTACACCAAGTGCTTACTCATGAGCTATTTTTGTACCACCCCACAGTCGTGTTGTGTACCCCATGATCCTGTATTTTGAATAAAAAGATGGATTTATCCATTCTGGTGTGCGGCTTTCCAGGTCTTCTTGTTCTCTTCTACTTGAAATGCACACCATGTCAGCCCTCCAATATATAAACCCAGGAGATCTAGCAGGGCTCCACCCCCAACGTCATGATTGGATGACTGACACATGAGGGCAGGAGACACTCAGAGTCATGGGGGGGCATGCGACTGCAAACTCCTCCCCGGTGCATCCAGATGGTCTGGTGCGTCCAGCCACAATGACATCGCAAAATCGTAGACGCCATGCGGCTGGCACACATGCATGGCGTTGAGGTGTAGGTGTCCCCATCCGCTCAAAGGGCAGGTGGGGGCAGCTGGAGACAAGAAATCTCCCTGTATACACCTCGCAGCTCCCAGGAAAGACAATGGTGTCGCCACTATAAGGGAACTGCACAACAGGGGGCCTAAAATGTGTGCCAGTGCTGGAAATTGTAAACTAAACAATAGCAAGTTAATTGTGTGAACCAAATAAAAATATATAATATATCTGCATGGATGCATGTAATGGCCAGGGTGACCACAGACCAGGTTATCCGAACTGCACTCATGTGTCAGTCATCCAATCATGGCGTTGGAGCCCTGCTGGATCTTCTGGGGGTATATATTGGAGGGCTGACATGGTGTGTATTTCAGTCTTTGCATCACAGAGGACACTCACATCTGTTGATTCTCCTGCCTAGACTTACCAGGCTCACTTACTTCCACCAATTCCAGGTACACTTCATTACTTGCACATGGCTCACTCTGAGCATTCATCTTATTTTTTTGTTTTTTTGTCACCAGTTTTATTTTAATTTCAATTTCAATTTAGCTTTTTTCACTTTTTCTTTTTCTCTTGTTCACTTTCTTAACTCTTATCACTTGCTGGCATTTCTTTCACATTTTTCTTTCCCCTTCCAGTCTCCTATGCCCCTACTATTCTTGCCTCATGCTTTCTATTTATACATATCATTAGTACTTAATGCATGACTATACTTTTTTACATCTACAGTTTCCATTACATATGGACTTTCTGTTTATACATAAACACGTACATATCATTAGTACTCAATGCATTATTATACTTTTTTATGCCTACAGTTTCCATTACAAATGGATTCAATGAGACTCCTGGGGACACACTCTCACATGCGCACCATGCCTGTCCTCTGATTTGCCCTATTGGGGTCTCATTTGGCTCCGCCTCCACAGTTCCCAGTTGAGACACCTGCTGCTACCTCTAGGAACCGCACACCTGCTGTCCTGGTCTTATTTAGTGGTGAGCATGGGACCCCACACTATGGTTCCCACACTCTGCAACTACTTTATCAATACTATACCACCTACCCATTTATATTCTTCTATCTTATGTACATCTGTACACGCATGAACCCCTGAAGAGCTAGCTGGGTCTCGCGAAACACATCGGGTACATTAGATGCTGTTGTATCACATGCTTTCTACTCTTAGGGTACACCAATGCCCGTGTATTACATGTTTATTATCCATTTATGTACCATTGTCTATTTTACATGTATGTTGTTTTACAACTGGCCATTGCTGATGATACCAATGTATGCATGACTTTTACCTGAATAAACGCATATACTTTATACTCCAATTCCTGGTGTGATGCTTTTTGGCCAAATGGTGCCCACCTCATTTAAAGTCCCATTAGGGCGAATCTTTTGTTGCATATTTCAGGGATGGAGGTGGGCCACCGGTGACACCAGAGCACTAATATTTTCAATTTCAATATAGATATATATTACTCTGCATTTAGCATAGATTATATATTCAGTCAGTGCAGGCAGTGTGTGTGTGTGTATGTGTGTGTGTGGATAATGGATATAGCACTTTCGTCACCCTGCAATGTTTTAAATTGTTTAATGCAGCACACTCTCTTCTTCTTTATAATGCTAGAAGAATTAAGTTGTTTTGCTGTTCATATTCACACAGAATTCTCACAAATGTATTTTTTGATTATTTCTCTTGATTTCATGAATATAATATTTTTATTTGTCAGATCTACGGAAACATTTTTTGGTTTTATGTTTTTATATTTTGTATTATTTGTTGTTTGTTTTTTTAATCCAGATCTCCTTTTTTTGTGATCTCCTTAATTGTTTTGAGTGTGCTTTTTGTGTGTCAGTTTATCCCAACACCATTATTATCTTGTCTTTTTTAATCTCAAGGATTGGTGCTTGGTGTTGGTGTCCCTTGTTAATTTCACAATGTATTTTGGAAATATACCTACTCACAAACAAACTGTCCTTTTTGAAGGAACACATAACACACATAGGCGAGTATTAGTTAAAAAAAAAACTTTATTAGGGGTCATAACCAAATAAAGAGGAAGGCAACGCTGGAAAAACTGCTGAAATTGGCGAAGCCTTTGGCCCCCACACATCTACTATTTTCTAGCAAAATTGGTGGCCTGAGGAGTCCTTATATAAGAGAGTACAATCTGGTACAGAATTCCAAGAAATCAGGAACAGCAGCAGATGACATATACATGTCCCCAGGCTGTGGTCATACAAGAGCCTGCATCTTTTGTCAGACCAGACTGAACCCAGGTCATCACTTTCTTGTCTTCCTTCCACTCTTCCTTCCAGGCTGTGGCTGTGGTGTTGGAGGTGTGGCAGGAGGAGGATGATGCAACTCACACAGGTGGGTATTGGGTGTGATTTGGCCCCTCAACCCCTTATTTAATGTTTTATAAATGATTTCCTCACACATGAGGCATTGCCCCCTCCTCCATGTCCTGCAGTTTTGTGGCAGCCATGGAGGCAAAGGCCTCTTCATGAGTGGGGGTGGCTCTGTGGGCCGCATAAGCCTCCTGAATCAGCCTGAGCGATGACTCCTCCACATTCCTCCCCTTCCTGGGTCTTTTGGTTTGAAGGCGGAGGGGAGGCACCTGCGATTCTGTGAGGCTTTGACTGGGCCCGGCCTCCTCCTGGCTGCCACTAACCCCCGCCTTCTCCTTGCTGCCACATTCCACAGCCTCCACCTGTGTGCCACATTCCACAGGCTACTCCTGGCTGAGGTCTTCCTGTGTATGAAAAAGGGACATAGTTTTAGTTTTTGGTTCATCAATCACACACAATTTGCAGCTCATGACTGTTGCAAATTGAATGTTAATAAATAGAAAAGACTATCATTCTGAGCCCAGCATTTTACATTATTGTCACAATCATTTTTGGCCACTACTGTCTATTGATATGTAAACGCCTTTATTATATTAGCAATTAGTGATCAATAATAACATCTAGTAAACATCATTTATTTTTTGACCAGAAATATGTAGAACAATGCTATACCTGGCACAAGCTGGGCTCCTCTACTTCTTCCTGGCTGGAAGTCCCAGGTTGGATGTCAGGAGCCTCAGCTGGGGTGGAAGATAGGGTGGAAGGAAGAGTGGAAGGAAGGGTTGAGAGGGATTCCCTAACTTCAGTCTGGTCTGACAGAAAATGAAGTCTCTCATAGTACCACAGCCTGGGTACATAAACGTCATCTGTTGCAGCTCCTGATCTCTGGGAATCCTGGACCTTCTTGCGCTCCCTAAGATAAGTGCTCCTCAGCCCACCAATTTTGGCTTTTAAATAGGGGATGGTTGCCGAGGGGACCACCGGCTTCACCAACTTCAGCAGTTTCTCCAGCGCTGCCTGCCTCTTTTGTTTATGATTATAATGCGGGTGTTTCACCTTTCACAGACAGGGCAGCTCCCTGTATTTGTCTATGAACAGGGGGAGGAAGTTGTAATCATTGAAGCCATACATTTTCTCTGCAAGACACAAAACAAGACAAACCCTAATGTCAGGCTAAACTCTCCTAAAATCTTGTCCCAATATAAACCTCAATCTATAAGCAGTATAGGCCCAAGTTAAAGTTGTACCTTCGTTATCACGATCAGCGCTTCCGATACTCCTTCCTCCACTCACAGATCGTACGTACGATGCACGCGTGTTACACTTTATATACACTGCGCATGCCTGAAACTCCATTCGCCCCTGACGTTCTTTCTAGTCTATTCCCCGCCACTTCTCTTTCAGCGCAGTGGGGGAGAGCACATGGCAGAGACACAGCAGGTACATGATAATAGCAGCAACGAGGAGGAGGAAAGCCGGAGCCAGAAACGTCACAATCCCACAGGATATGAAATAATGGTGATTGCGCTGTAAAGGGAAGGGAAGTGGATTGTGGGAGGGACTACACTAAACTGGAATAGGAGTGTGGAGGTGAAAGCAGCAATAATTAGAAGTAATTACAAACATATACAAATACCACACAAATATGTGTTGAGGAAACCCAAGAAAAAAATGTGGGAAAATAAGGGATAATAATGTGTACAGGGCAAGTAAGTCAATTGCCTATATAATCATAATTCCAGAGGAAAACAATATATTCAAACACAAAAAATCTGACAGAAAAAATACCAAAAAATAAATAAAATGAGACCATGGGTCGTCAATATAAAAAACAGTCCCACCACCAAACAGTGTGCGTTTACCAAAAAATCTTCAGTGATAGCGCCTCTGTGTCTGCAAGCAGCTCACCTCCCTGCTGTAAGGTGTACAGCATAGGCTAGTCGCAGACCACAGGTAGGCCGGTGGATTCAAGGTTGAGAAGATATCCCATCTGATGCTCATACCAATCCCAATGATGGATATTCAAAGCGGTATATGAAAAAATGACATAAATGACATAAATAGTGTGACCACAGTGAGACAGGGACAGACCAAATGGGGGATGCACTCACTTTTAAATAAAATGAGTGTAGGCACCAATCCACGAACGCCGAGTTCGTATGCCCTGGATGGTGGCTTCAGTTGATTCCTGCTCATAGATGCTCGTCAAATATGGTAAGTGTACGTAGAATATAAAAAGAGGGTATACATAGCATAATTCCATATGGAAAGCCAATTTTATTATGAAAAGTAAAAAACACTCACATTTTAAAACAGACTGCAGATCGAAACATCCACGAGCACCGAGCTTGTCTCCTGCCGTCAGATTGTGAGAATACCCAGTGCTCCAATCCCGACGCGTATCGTCATGTCACCTGACTTCATCAGGGGATAACACAGGGTAAGGGTACATGCCTTAAATAATCTGCAATAGACGGACGCATGGCAGCCATTTTGCCGAAGCCCGTCATTGTAATGAATGGTCGTCAATGTAAAAAAGTCCATCGGCCATCTTGCTGTGGTCTCACACGTAAACTCTCAATGTAAGAGAATACATGAGCTGTTGGCAGACAGAATAGTCTCAGTAGGACTAACAGAGACTCACAGCAAAAGGCAAAAGACTAAGGGCCACTGTGACTCCGATAGATATATGTAAAAGACCAGGGTAAAGTCAATATTGTATATGCACATAAGTGCATAGAGGAAGAAAAATACTAAAAGAGGGCTGATAAAGTAACTATATTAAAACTCAATAAATTATGTAAAAAATATATAGAAAAATAAAAATATATAAAGATAAAAATAAGGATAAAAATAATAATAATAATAAAAAACGTGAGCCCACGAAAAACAGGAAAAAGAAAAAAAGGAGCTCGGGGGACATCACAAAAAGACTGGAAGGGAGTACAAATGCACAAATAAATCCATTGACACTTGTTGACTGTAAATAAAACAAAACCAAAGAAAAAAATAAAAAAACATATAAAAAAATTATATAAATGTTGTGTAAACAACCCAAAGGGGAATACCCACACATATAAATAGGTGAAGTATACGTATAGATGTATAAATGAATTAGAGATAAAAATATTGATATATTAAAAATCACTGAGAAAGCAGTTTAAGTCGAACTCGATATTGAGCCCTTTTGGCGCAAGAGTGTCCATAGAAAATATCAATTTTTTTTTTCCACAAAAAAGGTTTTATTGGAAAAGAGCACAAATACATGTACAAACAGTTAAACAGGTTTTGAAAGATGCATCCATGACATTATTATACATTAGTAGTACAGAGAGTGTTATTACAATCTGAGTCATGGGAAACGACGATATATGGTAGGATAAGCGAAGTGGATCCAAAAGAAAGTATTCACTATATAAGGGAGAAAAAGAAGATCCGTCTAACCATTCAACTATGAGACATTTTGCTGTATACAAGTGTGGTTATGATTAAAAATCCTCCGTGTGGGCCATTATCACCAGGTCCAGTCACGAAGTAAAGGAGAGTAATAGACTTGTATGGAACTATATCATGATGACCTGTCTCTGATGAGTTATTAATGCGTGTTACGCTGATGGTCTCGGTCAGATATTGTAGGAAGGGTATGGATAGGTATGAATAAATGGGGTAGGGGTCTTAAATGGAGTGGAAGTATTAGAGGGATACAGAAGAGGGAGGGGTAAATGTAAAAAGGGAAGCAGCGGGGAGAGAGGGGCAAAATGAGAGGAAAGAAAAGGGAGGTAGGGGGCGTTGGGGTATAGAGGGTAGAGGTCCACTCCTCTTCTCAGGACAGGCAGTCCCACACAGAAAGAGTGACCGGGCAATTCCCTTGTCACTCGGGGGGGGGGGGTATCATATCGGGAAGTAAGACTTATAACAATCAGTACTTTTAAAATGTGTCCAACATGCCCAGACAGTGGTAAATTTTTGTATGCGATCTTGTGAGATATAGATAAGTTCTTCCATCTCCTCTATCTTAGCAATCTTCGTCAGCCATTCCCTAATAGTCGGGGTGTTGGTTGAACGCCAGTGAACAGGTATGCATAATCTGGCAATTCACCATGTGCATAGACAGTGATTTATGGTAGGATCGTTTAGGTAAGGTTGTATGATGGAGGAGATATTGTGCTGGGTTGAAGTCCAGAGTGTAAGTAGTGACCCGTTGTATTATGACATGAACCTCCTTCCAGAATGACTGAAGTACTAGGCACCCTCACCAGATGTGGATCATGGAGCCTTCCTCTTTATTACACCTCCAGCAGGTGTTTGGGATTGAGGGTCAGAATTTGTGTAGGCGAGTCGGTGTTCTGTACCATTTTGTGAGTATTTTATAACTGTTTTCTTGTATAGCTACGTTTAATGAACCTTTGTGTGCATGTACATGAATGGTTTCCCAATCCTCATCAGTGAGGGTTATGTGTAGGTCTTTACCCCAGGATAATCATAGGGTTTCTGTCTGTGAGGGATGAGGTTTTTCTTGAAGAAGAGAGTAAATGATAGATATTAGATGTCTTTGTGGTGTGTTCTGAGAGCATAAAGTTTCAAATGGTGATAATTGTCGTGACCATAGATCATTGGAGTCTGAGTAGGTGAAAAAGTGTCTCAGCTGTTTATATGTACAAAAAGGGAAATCCTTTGTGTGGGATGTAGATCTTAGGTTTTCAAAGGATCGTAGCTGGCCTTCGTGGAAAAAGTGGCGTGTTTGTATACCCTCGTGTGGCCATTCTCATTCTAAAAATGCATCTGACTCCCCCGGGGGGAAATCTGGGTTCTCCCTCAGGGAGGTCAAAGGTCCTGGTTGTGAGGATATATGAAAGGAGGTTACAGCCAAAGTAAAAGCAAATAATGACGGGTAGATAAGTGGATGTGTCTTAAGTGGTTGAGGCCAATGTTTTGGTGGGAGCCATAGAAGGTTGTGTAGTGGCTTATTTATAAAGGAGCTTTCTAATATGACCCAGGGCTTCACTATTTTATTGGTTCTCCAGTCAACTATTCTAGTTAAATGGCAGGCCATGTAGTACTTATGAAGGTCTGGGAGAGCAATCCCACCCTTGGTCTTGTTACATGTCAGTCATGTGTATTTAATTCGTGGGGGACCGCCCTTCCAGATGGAGGTTGTACAGGTTTTTTTATACGAGAGAAAAAAGGAAGTGGGCAAGTGGATTGGGATGGTCTGCATTAAGTAAAGAAGGCGAGGAAGGATAATAATTTTTAACAGGGCCGAGCGCCCAAACCATGATACATTGAGAATGGCCCAGTCTTTTAAATCTGTTTGAATTTTTGATAAAGTGCAAAGAAAATTATGGTCATATAGGTCTGCGAGTCGCTTAGTAATTCGGATGCCTAGATAAGTAATGGCGTCTCTCTTCCATTGAAAAGGAAAGGAGTTTTGGCAATGGGTAGCATCTTGTGGGGAAAGGGAGATATTTAAGGCATGGGATTTGGGATAGTTAATTTTAAGATTTGATAACACACCAAACTGGTTAATGTCTTTCAACAAGTTAGGCAGGGATATACGAGGTGATTGGAGTGTCAACAGAATATCGTCTGCGAAAGCAGCTACCTTAAATTCCCTCCAGTTGATAGTTATTCCTTGAATATCTGTATTTGCGCGTAATCTATTTAGAAGGGGTTCTAGGGTTAAGACGAATATTAGAGGGGACAATGGGCATCCTTGGCGAGTTCCATTACTTATTGGGAAGGCGTTTGACAGGAGACCATTTGCTTTAACCCTTCCTGAGGGATTGTCATATAGGGCGTTAATGTGTGCACTTCCCGCATATAGTCCCAGGCCACCCTGTCAAACGCCTGTTTGGCATCAAGTGACAACAGGAAACCCTTCGTGTTCGAGGAAGTGAGCCAATGGTGGATTTTTTAAGGTGCGTATGGTATTATCCCTGGCCTCCCTGCACGGGATAAAGCCCACTTGGTCAGCTGAAACAAGGCCAGGGATTAAGGGTAGTAGTCTGTTTGCTATCATCTTTGCATATAATTTAATGTCTACATTGAGTAGTGAGATGGGTCTATAGTTGGACGCTTGGGAAGGATCTTTGTCTGGTTTCGGTATGACTGCTATATGGGCCTCAAGCATGTTACCCAAAGGGGTGAGTGGGTTCGATAGTGAGTTAAAGGCTGTGAGCATTTGAGGTGAGAGTGTTTCTAAGAAACTTTTGTAATAGATTAGTGGTAGTCCATCCGGGCCTGGGCTCTTGCCCACTTTCATTTGTTTTGTAGCTAAGTTCAACTCCTCAGTGGTCAATGGGCATTCTAAGGCTGCAGCTTGTTGTGAAGTGATCAGTTTAGGGCAATATTGAGCTAGAAAGTCGCGTATTTGGGATTGGCGAGTCGATTGATTAGGTGAGTCTGTGTTATGGCATGGCAAATTGTAGAGTTTAGAGTAGAATTTTTCGAAGTGGTAGTACGTAAATGGTGGATTATGGATGAAGTTTTGGCTGCCTGTATTGTGCGAGCAAGCAATCTCCCACTCTTATTGCTGTGCTCATAGAACACTTTCTGTCTGAGAACATATTGTCGTCTTGTGCGTTTTCCTAGTTCCTCCATTAAGGTGGATCGTGCATGTAGGAGGTCCTGTAGTGTGGATTGGGAGGTAGATTGTTTGTGTGTCGTTTCAAGTCTATTAATGGTTTTGATGAGTGACGTAATCTGGGCCTGATGTCTCTTTTTTTCCTTTGTTGCTAGGGCAATGAGTTTCCCCCTAATGACGCACTTGTGGGCTTCCCAAAGTGTGATAGGAGTTATGGCTGGGGAAGTATTTTCTTGGAAGTACAGTTGAAGTCGGGTGTTTATTTGTCTGAATGTGTCAGGATCTTTAAGGAGGAAAGGGTTCAACCTCCAAGTCTTAGTTCTGTTGTTGTAATCTGGAAATGTTAAGGTTATCGTGATGGGATGATGGTCTGATAGGAACATAGGTTCTATTGTGGCTTGTGAGAGAAATGATAGGTCTGTCTGGGATAGAAAT
Source organism: Lithobates clamitans (assembly GCA_037952925.1). NCBI lineage: Eukaryota > Metazoa > Chordata > Amphibia > Anura > Ranidae > Lithobates > Lithobates clamitans. Next base: position 2,221,813 of record JBBGZY010000317.1, read on the forward strand.
ATATAATCAATTCTCGAGTACTTTTGGTGCGGGGAGGAGAAGAATGTGTAGTCTTTGTCCGTCGGGAACATGGTAAGCCATGTGTCGTGGAGAGTCAAATTTTGTAGTTGAAGTTTAATTTGCCATAGCGCACGATAGGGGAGTGCAGAGGTCCCTGTAGAGGAGTCCAATATTGGGTTTAGTGGGACATTGAAGTCGTCGCCGAGTATTACTATGCCCTCTTGAAAGGTAGAGAGAAGATTGCAAATTTGCCTAAAGAAGGTTACTTGGTGTTCGTTCGGGCAGTACACATTTGCTATCGTGATTGGTTTAGATGCATATGTGCCTTTAACAAAGATATATCTGCCTTCGTGATCAACCAGGGAGTTCGTTAGTTGAAAATCAGCGTGCTTGGAGATAAGTATGGAGACTCCTTTTGTTTTAGAGGTTGGGTTCGTAGAGTGGAGTGTGCGCTTATAAATGTGATTTGTTAATTTGGGGATATGTTTTGTGCAAAAATGTGTTTCCTGTAACAAGAGGAAGTGGGCTTTGTGTTTGGTTAACCCTGAAAGGACTTGCGACCTTTTTTCTGGAATATTTAAGCCTTTTACATTAAGTGACAGGCATTTTAGTGAGAGTTGTTGAGTAGTGGTTACTTCTTTCGGCATTGTAAGTATTTCTAGGGTTGCGGTTAATATTAAGATTAGTTAGCTGGGGGGGCATGTCCGAATGGCGAGGTGAATGGACGCACTGCAGAGGAGCTCCGCTTAGCCCTCTGCAATCTACTGCCATCTGGCCCACACAAACTCCAGAGTTTGCCCCAAAATCTACCTCACAGTCACTGGGCACTAGATGAGTCTCTCCTGGGGTCACTGGAGCGGATTGGCCGGCGGATTGAACTGTTTTTAGGCTGCGGCCGGCCTCACAGCATAGACGCCGGCCGCCATCTTGCGGCCTATGTGACATACAGAATCCCCGGTCTCGAGTGCCACGATCGGCGGTGCGGAGGGCGATCGGCCGGCCTGAGGCTGGGAGCGCTGTATCTGGAGCGGACCGGACTGTGAGGGGACCCCAGACAAGGCAGAGAAAACAGGCCCTGGACAATTGCAGCCTATGGCAGGCCCGAGGCCTGTGAGGCCTCCAGCATAGCCGTACTTTGGTGCCGCGTCTTGTAAGGGGGGCATTTAACTCACCTACACATACAGTGGCCACCCCCTGGGCATATCTGGCAAGTCCACAGCCGGCACGGGCCCCTCACTGATCCCGGAAACTTTAGAGACTTCCAGTGACGGCCGCCATCTTACCATCTTGCGGGCCTAGCTTATAAGACGGGCCCGCACCCTCAGAAACTGTGCCCTAACTGGACGGTGCTCTCCCCCTTGAACCCATACGGTGTTCCAGCTTTGCGCCCATGCTAACAGGGTGACACCACTGCTCCCGCAGGCCTACCTTTCCTCCCCAGTCCCCCTCATCCCTGTGGAGGATAGATTTTGATGGAGAGAGACCGACTATGGATGGCTAAGGACCGTGCCCATGAATCCCGTGCTATCCCGACAGCTACAGGCTATCTTCATAGCATAGCACACCCACATAATACATGGCGGTAGCTAGCTCCCACTCCACGGAGCTTACTGACCCTCAACAAGGCACCATACAGAGGTATCTACTTAGAAAGGCGCCGATTGATCCCCGAACTCCCAAAGACAAGATGGCGCCCGGCCGCAACCCGGGGAAGACCAAGCCTCCAACTTCCACTCCAGCAGCAGCTTACCCACTTCCATTCTGACTCCACCCCTTCCTGCTCCAATAGATATTTTAATAGATGGATTCACAGTACCAACCCGACACAAAAATCTAAAGGAGTATCTAATGCGTTTCATAAAACACTCCCTATTGAGCTGCTCGATCATGTGGCAGGTCCCCAGGGCAGGTATGTCTTTGTGAAAATCTCTTTATGGGGGACTAAATTTACAATAGCTAACGTATACTTGCCTAACACACACCAAGTCCCATCAGCCTTGCAGTACCTAAAGATTTTGGCGGGTTTCACGGAGGGAAAGCTCATACTTGGAGGGGACTTCAGTACTCCCCTGGATCCACTTTTGGATTTATCAACATCCCATTTCTCTATATCCTTTCCAAAAATATGGGCCCTAAAACGTGCCATCTATAATATGCATCTCACTGACGTATGGCGAATATTGTATCCGGACTCACGAAACTACACACACTTCTCCAACGTTCACCAATCATACAGTCGTTTAGATTATTTTTTAATCGCTCACGGCTGCTTAGATTGGTCCCCCAATTGTGAAATAGACCCTATGGTTTGGTCCGACCACTCACCTATATTCCTGACGCTTGCAATCCCCTCTACTCCAATAAAAGAATGGACATGGAGGTTAAATTACTCTCTCTTGACTGAACCAGGGTTTGATACACAGATGGCGGAGACGATATCAAGCTTTTTCACAGACTACACCTCTGATGACACCTCACCACCCATTAAATGGGAAGCACTGAAGGCGGTATTATGGGGTAGGTTTATTCAAATGGGTGCCCGCATGAAAAAAGAATGCTCAGCTGCGATAACTACGGCAGTACACAAGCTTAGGACACTAGAAACTACTCATAAACACTCCCCGACGGTGGAAGTGCTTGCGGAGGTTTCTTCCGCTCGCACTCAGCATAGAGAGTTATATGAGGCATCAGCCCGCACATTTGCGAACAAACTAGCCTTTCATCAATACAAATTTCGGGATAAATGTGGTAGATCCCTGGCTCGCACCCTACATACCAAACAACCTAACACCTTTATACCCCACATACGGGACAGTTCTGGGAAGACTGTCTCATCACCTTCTGAGATGGGACGGGTGTTCCGGGACTTCTATTAATCCCTATATAATATACCTACAGCGAGCTCCATTGAACCTCCCTTTACTACAGCGGAAACACAAGCCTTATACATCGCGCAAACTGCACTACCCACTCTAGATAGCGAAACAATAGAGGACCTTGAGGCCCCAATTTCGGAAGACGAGGTTGCCCGCGCCATTGCTTCTACCCCATCTGGTAAAAGCCCGGGTCCTGATGGCTTTACTCCAAAATTTTACAAACAATTTGCTCCCCTCCTTACTCCCTTCTTAACAAAAGTATTTAACTCCATCTCTGAGCAATCAGTGTTCCCGCCACAAACCCTAGAGGCACATATCACCCTCATCCCCAAACCAGACAAAGACCTGACTGTTTTCTGCTAATTACCGACCTATTTCGCTAATAGGAGTAGATCTAAAGGTGTATGCGAAAATACTAGCTAATAGGTTGCAACCATTGTTACCCCGTTTAATACACCTAGATCAGGTTGGCTTTGTGAGTGGAAGGCGAAGTGGAAGTGGAGGCGCGAGATAACACCCTGAAAACACTCCTCATTGAGGATTATGCTCGAGCCCACAATATCCCATTGTGCCTTCTCACAATCGATGTGGAAAAGGCCTTCGACCATGTCGACTGGCAATTTCTCCGCTTATCATTGCAACAACTAGGTCTAGGCCAAAACGTGATTTCCAGAATATTGTCCCTCTACACATCTCCTTCCGCTAGGATTAGACTAAACGGTTCCCTATCTCCAAAATTTACTATACACAATGGAACGCGGCAGGGGTGCCCCTTGTCCCCCATTCTTTATGTGATTGTTATGGAACATCTAGCCATTGCCCTTAGAAACAATCCGGCTATTCATGGTGTTAGTATAGGCCCACTACACACTAAAATTGCCCTATTTGCTGATGACCTACTCATATTTGTAACCCAACCGCAAGTTTCCCTACCCTCCATTATGCAGGAGTTTCGGAGGTATGGAAAGGTTAGTAACTTTAAAGTTAATCTTGATAAGTCAGAAATCCTCAACATTTCACTCCCAGCAGCGGCTCTCCAACAGCTCGCGACTTCCTTCCCTTTTAAGACAAGCTCCACATCTATCCGCTATCTAGGAATCCATATTCCAACAGTCGCATCTCAACTATTCTCCAGCAACTTCACCCCTTTACTTACTAGAACTCAAGCGGATCTGGCCACATATGCCTCTAAACAGCTCTCCTGGTTGGGTAGGGTGAATGTCTTGAAGATGGATGTTCTCCCTCGATTCCTATACCTTTTTCAGACCATTCCTATCCATATCCCCACCTCGTTCTTCAAAAGGCTCCGTCAGATCTTCTCTAAATTCATATGGCAGGGACGTCGCTCCAGGATAAAACATGACACAATGATTCTCCCGAAGGTCAGGGGGGGTGCGGGGGTCCCAGACGCCTCTATATACCATAAGGCAGCGGTACTCGTGCGTATAGTGGATTGGTTCCACCACTCTTCCTCCAAACTTTGGGTTCAATTAGAGAAATATCTTAATGAGGTTGATCTTTGCGCCCTGCCGTGGACCCCTACGGCTCGGCGTGGGGACGGCATACTTTCTACTGCTCTGACTCGTCAAACTCTCCAGATTTGGGACCGCCTGATCTCAGTGAGTAAATTGTCTACACTCCAGGGCCCAATGACCCCTCTCTTTGGGACTCCGGCCTTCCCCCCAGCAGCAAATAAGTTGAGATTTGGACCCTGGAGTAGGGATAGCCATAGACGTTTAGCACAGGTTTTACGCACTGACCCATCTTTGAGAATGGACATACCCTCTCGGACGGACTTAGGGCCCTCAACAATGTGGTTACAAAGGGGTCAAATAATGTCATACATACATACTTTCTCCTCCATCTCAGAGATCCTAGACGACCCATCAGACTTTGACGAGCTGCTCTTACAACCGGACCCGCCAACACATGTAGTATCACTGTTATATTCCCTACTACTGAACGTATACACCCCTGACCTTCCAACGTATACACAGAAATGGGAAACTGAGCTGCAACACTCCATCTCTCCCACTGATTGGCAAAAAAGCTTTATCCTAACGCATAGGATTTCCCTGGCAACTAAGCACCAAGAAAAAGGGTTTAAATTATTAACGAGGTGGTACAGATGCCCAGTGGCTATCAAATGGTTTAACCCCTCTTTGACAGACATTTGTTGGAGATGCCTGTCCTCTAGCGGGACAATGCTTCACATCTGATGGGCTTGCCCTCCAATCTGGAAACTATGGCAAAAGGTCTTTGATCTTTACAGCAGGCTGATGGCGACATCAATCAAGCCCACACCAGAGATAGCCCTATTATCTATGCTCCCGGGTCCCCTCAAGTCGATTAAAAAAGATGTACTGCGCCACTTTCTGGCAGCAGTTAGGACAGTGATCCCCCGACATTGGAAAACGACAGATGTGCCTTACTTGGGAGAATAGGCTGTTGAAGTGGACCAGATAAGAGATCTGGAGCGTCTGTTGGCGCAGGAGGCGGGGAAGGAGGAACAGTTTTCCACCACTTGGGCCTCGTGGTCAATGTTTCGCTATTCTGATGAATTCTCCTTATGGGTCAGAGATATCCCACCCTTACCCGCCGATTAGCCATGCTGGAGTGCCTAATACCTCAGGTACCATCCCTTACTTCTACTCACGATGTTATTTCCGACTTTCTCTGTTTCCCCTTCCTTAAGTACTGAACCAATCACTCACACATATAATTAAAGATCATATCCTCGGAATAGTTAAATGATTTGAATATCTATAATAGGTGAATACATGATCCCTACAGCATTCTAATTCGATGAGAGGGAGCCCTCAGATAACACCAACACGCGAAACCACAAGGTTCAATATATGTTGGCTCCCACTCGCATGTTATTCTTCTCCTATATCAAAGATTTCAATATACAATATGATATACCAGTAATTCACCTAAAGATGCATATTAGAATGATCACTCCTGTATATACATGGTTAAGGTACACCTTGCTAATCTATGTATACTATATGGAATGTTCTACTGTAAAGAATGGTATTTCTCTGTTATATTCTTTGTGTTCTTGCTTTTGAAATAAACTAAGATTGAAAAGATTAGTTAGCTGGTTCTGTGTCCTTTATGAGTTTTACAGTATGATTTTGTGGGTATGTGGAGATTGGACAAAGAGAGAGGAGCGGTCCCCACCTGCAAAAGGGATTTGATATGGAAGATATGTGAGAAAGAGAAAGGGAAGTTAGATAAAATAAAGAGGGTATAAAACAAAAAAAAGAAAAAAAAGGGGGGGGGATGGAAGGGAGAGAAGGGGGGTAGATTAGGTTAGTTTAGTGGGGTTTGGGGAGCGTACCTCAGAAATACAGCTGGGTACGTATGTAGATCATTACCGGAGGTGGCCATAGGCTTGCCTATCCACCTATAGAAAAATGTCCGGATTGGTAGCTCTAGTCCGTATGGACAGCTGTTTGGGGTTTGCGAGTTGTGGTGGGAATGAGTGCTGCAGCACTGCGGAGGACGAACTAAGATAATTATTAACAGTTAAGGGTATGAAGAGGTGTGCCAAAAGTTGCGTTTTGGGAAATCTAGATGTGTGTCGTGTGAGGTCACAATGATGCTAGATCGGTCATGTGTATTGGCAGATTGCGACAGATCACACACTATTTCCAATGTTAATAATAATACACTAAAACATCTTTCGGCGAGATATGACCATGCACATTGAAGTATTTAACAAATAACGGTTAAAAGATAAAAAGAAAACTTAAACAACAACCTATCTCAGTCAAACACCTTGCGCACGTTGTTGTTAACAAAGATAATTAACTTTTTAGAAACATATTTCTCTATATCTCACTTTATCTTGTTTCCCTGCCTCTTCACATTAAGGTCAGATTGGCTAGTATGGGAGTCTGGATCCCCAATCATGGCTCATAAGTAAGTGTGCGTGTTAAAGAACTAGGGGATTGTTAGCATTGGGAAGTCTTTGCTGCTGATGAAATATATTGGTTCAAGTTCCTCAACTCTTTGTGGGTTTGAGCGGCGTTATAGGAAGCTTGTAGATGGTATATAAGCTATGATCGGTGTGAGAGATATTGTTAGAGAAAAAACAAAAAACAAAAAAAAAACCCTGAACAAGCAGACATATAGCAGCTAAGGTAATTCAAGAAAGAGACTATCTTTAGCCTTGTGCTCCTGATAAGAGAAGTCATCTTGTTCGAGTAGGTACAATTCTTTCACAAATCAGTGTGTAATTGGCAATAGTACCTGAGATGGGAGAGGGTGAGTTAACAGACCATCTGTTTTATGTTAGAACTTTACTCATGAAGTCTCTATGGGGTGTTGAAGTTTCTTCAAGGGTCCAGAGCATAAGACTTATATCTAGACAAGGAGCCTCCATTGGGGATTCTTGTGAGGTCTTCGATCTTTTGAGATCTGATGTTTCTCCGTCAGCTAAAAAAAAAAAGGGAAAAAAGAGAAAAAGAAAACAGGAGAACTGGGGGAGAGGGAGATGTAGAAGACTAGAAGGGAGCAAAAGTTAGTGTTTGCTCCGTGAAGGCAGTATGAGAGGATCCAGGGAAAGTTATGACATAGGGTAATTCCGACGAGGAGTGTCTGCCAGTCCTGGGCTGCAAGCAGGCAAGTCTCGGCGAAAAGGTCGTTCTCTGGGTGATGTGGGGTCCAATCTGGATCATTGTTGTTGCACTTTGGGAGAGGAGTTGTGTGAGACTGGTTTCCATGGTTCCGTAGGAAAGTAGAAAGAGTACCAATCTGGAAGATCCATCAGGGGTATGGCCAATTTTATCATGAAAAGTAAAAAACACTCACATTTAAAAACAGACTGCAGATCGAAACATCCACGAGTGCCGAGCTTGTCTCCTGCCATCAGATTATGACAATACCCAGTGCTCCAATCCCGACGCATATCGTCATGTCACGTGACTTCATCAGGGGATAACACAGGGTAAGGGTACATGCCTTAAATAATCTGCAATAGATGGACGCATGGCAGCCATTTTCCCGAAGCCCGTCATTGTAATGAATGGTCGTCAATGTAAAAATGTCCGTCGGCCATCTTGCTGTGGTCTCACACGTAAACACTCAATCTAAGAGAATACATGAGCTGCTGGCAGACAGAATAGTCTCAGTAGGACTAACAGAGACACACAGCAAAAGGCAAAAGACTAAGGGCCACTGTGACTCCGATAGATATATGTAAAAGACCAGGGGAAAGTCAATATTGTATATGCACATAAGTGCATAGAGGAAGAAAAATACAAAAATACTAAAAGAGGGCTGATAAAGTAACTATATTAAAACTCAATAAATGATGTAAAAAATATATAGAAAAATAAAAATATATAAAGATAAAAATAAGGATAATAATAATAATAATAATAATAATAATAATAATAACAAATGTGAACCCACGAAAAACAGGAAAAAGAAAAAAAGGAGCTCGGGGGACATCACAAAAAGACTGGAAGGGAGTACAAATGCACAAATAAATCCATTGACACTTGTTGACTGTAAATAAAACATAACCAGAGAAAAAAATAAAAAAATATATAAAAAATTATATAAATGTTGTGTAAACAACCCAAAGGGGAATACCCACACATATAAATAGGTGAAGTATACATATAGATGTTTAAATTAATTAAAGATAAAAATATTGGTATATTAAAAATCGCTGAGAAAGCAGTTTAAGTCAAACTCGATATTGAGCCCTTTTGGTGCAAGAGTGTCCATAGAAAATATCAATTTTGGTTCAAGTTGACTTAGAATTCTCACTTTATGTCTCCCACGCCATGGTCTGGAGTAGGGTACAATACCCCAAAATTTCAGATGAGTGGGGGCTTTATTATGATATTTCGCAAAGTGCCTAGAAACACTATGCTTGTCAAAGCCACTTTGGATGTTTTGGACATGCTCTTTAATGCAAATTCTTAGCAGCCTTTTAGTGCAGCCAATATATTGAAGGCCGCAGCTGCACTCCAATACACAAACCGCTTCCTCAGTATTGCATCCAATAAACTCATTGATATCATATTTTGTACCATTAGTCCCACAGGAGATTTAAGGCCTCAAATATGGCCTTTGTAGAGATGGTGGAAATCTTGAAAAGGACAGACTATGATGGGAAGTATGGAACTTACCCCAACCCAAATGTGAGAAAGGCCAAGATCACGGCTAAAGTTGTGAAGAGTCTGCAGAAGAATTTTGGGGTACGACGATCCAAGGATCAACTGAGGAAATGATGGTCGGACCTCAAATTAAGGGAGCACGATCAGTGTAGAAGGATCAGGAGAGTGCTGCAAAATAGTAAGTAGTTGTCCTGTGTTCCTATTCTTTCGTTTTATTACATTAGTGCTGCTCCATGTGCTTTTCTTTACTGTTGTACAGTTTAAAATGGCAACTTTCATGCTCATGGGCACATTAATCGTACGTAGGAAACATTGTTCGTTCGGTCACTAAAATACAATGTTTTGGCCAGATGCAGTTCAATACATTTTTTCTGGCTTACTTCTATTAAAAAAAGATTGTTGTCTAGATGGGTTTGTAACTAGAATGATAAGCAAACTTGATTCTGTGTAAGGAGAGGACACTCAGCAGCTGTTAACACATCTGGACGCAGGAGCACTAGTGTGGGATACCAGAGCAAACTTTTTATTAGGGTGTCCCACACAGGTGCTCCAGTGGATACTAGGGGGGTGTCTACATCTGTGAAGCTTGCACAAAACAGGTAAGTATTCCAACTTTACAAAGGAAAAAAAAAATCTTCAGCTTGGAACTCTGCCAAAACAGACAATTTTACCCCACTTCCAAGCAATGTTTCATATTCCAATTTCTGCCCTCAAATATCTGTGTGCTAAGTATACCTATTTTTTTTTCACATAGGGGAGAAAAGACTCAGAGGACACCACTCATCAGAGGAGACCAGAACCACCCACCTCAGGAAGAAGGGGAAATCCCCCAAACCCAACCAGAGGAGGAGGGAGACGTTGTTGAAATTGGTGAAATTGTCACCACAACAGGTGAGTGTCTGCGACCACAGCTTCAGGTAATAGATGGATGCCTACATATTTATAATACATGTTGTGTTTTTTTTTTTAGGTGATGGGGATGTTGTGGAAGAAGGTCATTTCACCAGTGAAAGTGCCTTCACTTTATTAAAGTTGAACTTTGTAAGTTCCAGAGTTGTGTATTTTTTTATGGTTTTAAACATACCTGTTTTACCTATAAAAGGCGATTTCTACTTAATGTAACCTAAAAAAAATGTTATACAACAAACATGTTGGTTTGTTCAAAAACCCTTTTATAAACGCACATGTGATTGTGTTTTAAGTAAAAATTTTGTAAATCAACAATATGTGGCTTCTTCTTTCAATGCTCAAAAGCAGTTTTTGGAGTAAAGTTTGTTTTTTCTGTGGCAATGGGTGTTATTTACTAAAGGCAAATCCACTTTGCACTACAAGTGCAGTTTCAGTGCAGTCTCAAGTACACTTGTAGTGCAAAGTGGATTTGGCTTTAGTAAATAACACCTAACAGTGCTTTATAATTTTACACAATAACGCCATTTTCATGACTCCCCAAATTTTGGACATGGTGCTGAAAATGATGAATATTTACATTAACAACAAAAACAAGATGTGTGTGTAGCAGACCCACAACATAATAATAATAGTTAGTCGAAGAAGAGATTGTCACCTCATGTCTCAAAGAAATTTTGTTTGCACTGTTGAAGAAAAAGGCAAAAAAATAATACCATTAAATGATAACCGAGGGGACAGCTAAAAGAAAGCCAAGCAGTAAATCAAAGCAAATATTTGTTCTGTTTCAAATGATATATTTTTATTTAAAAAATGTCTCAGACATTGTCTGGCATATTGATGGTCCCCCTATCCGCTAAGTATTCAAGGTATCTAAAACGGACCTCGCGGGCACTCTGGGGGGGAAAGCCAGGACGGTCAGTTTCAAGCGCCATCAGGGTTGGTTCATTCTGAATTCCGGCCTCAGGCCCAACCGAGGCAGCATAGTTCACAGAATTTCTCCTTAAAAAGTTGTGGAGAACACAGCAAGACAGGATGATGTGATTGAGTTTATATTCCGCCATGTGTATCGGTGTAAGAAATAGGCGGAACCGGCTGGCCATTATTCCAAATGTGTTCTCCACCACTCTTCTGGCTCTGGCCAGCCGGTAATTGAAAACCCTCTGGTCCGGGGTGAGAGTCCTCATAGGGAATGGCTGCATAAGATGGTCCCCCAGCACAAAGATAAATGGGAGTCCTTCTGCTTTGATATATGCATGAAGGACAAAAGGACTAGCCTCTGCTTTGGAGTGATGGCTTGCCGCATGCAGGTATCCTGCCTGCTGATATAAGGGGTCAGCAAAGCCAACAAAGAGGGAAAAACGGGGTCCGTCATCCTGAGAAAGTTCCTGAAATCATCAAGATTATTCTCACAGATCTCACGGAGCAAAGGCATGTGACAGAATTGGTCACGCTGGAGCAACCAATTCTTGGTCCATGAACTCCTCCCCACCCTGTTCATGGACTGGGCTTGTGTCAAAGTAAGAACCCCAACACCAAGCCCCCGCACAGCACGAAATCTACGATGAGTACGTACACGCAACATGGCTTCAAAACGGTTGGCTGGTCAGAACGAAGTAACAGAATGCACTGAATAACAGCAAGGCCTGTGAAGAGCAACCTGAAAATCAGCAACGAGCGGACAAGAACACAATGATAAATCAATGCGAACTCACTACATGCACTGAAGACCATATACAAACCCACAAGCACAAACTGAACAGCAGAAAAACGATCTGAAAACCACGAATCATCTCTCACCAAACTTTTACTAACACGAGATTAGCAAAAGGAACCCAAAGGGTGGTGCGCTTGGTATTGAACTGCCCTTTTATAGACCCGTCGTACGTGTTGTACATCACTGCGTTCTTGACGTTGGGAAATTCTGACAACTTTGTGCGACCATGTGTATGCAAGACAAGTTTCAGCCAACATCCGTCAGAAAAAAGCCGATGGATTTTGTTTGTCGGAATGTCCGAGCAATGTCCGATCGTGTGTACAGGGCATAAGAGTGGCAAGGATGTGGAATTCCCTTCCACTGGCGGTGGTCTCAGCGGGGGGGGGGCAATGATATTTTTAAGACACTATTAGATAATCACCTGAATGACCGCAACATACAGGGATATACAATTTAATACTGACATATAATCACACACATAGGTTGGACTTGATGGACTTGTGTTTTTTTTCAACCTCACCTACTATGTAACTATGTATCTCCAGCCTCATAATATATCTTTTTCCTAAAGAATAGGAGGCGCTTCATTTTAGCTTCCAAGCTTATTTGTAATATTTTCCTAGCCTTTAGGCTGTCTGTGGCTGAGGTCTCAGACAGGGATTGTTTGTGTTTTGTCTCTAGTCGGGCAATTAAACTGGTGAGTCTTTTAGTTTCCCCCTCTTGTGTTTGTTTACGGTGTGCACCCATTTTCATCAGGTCACCTCTTATTGAACATTTGTGTGCTCCCCAAACCTTTAAGGTGTCTGCTCCTGGGGTCTTATTTAATTGGAATAAATCTTTGAGCTTAGCAGTAATTTTGGGCAACAGATCTAGGTCTGTCAGGAGTGAGGCATTCAGTCTCCAGGAGTCTGTGTCAGCTTTAGGTGTAATTTCCACTATTGTCAGGGATATGGGTGCGTGGTCTGAGATGGTCTGTATCCCTATCTTAGCCTCCATCACCCTGGGTAGGTCCCTCTAGGATATGAACAGGAAATCTATACGGGAGTAGCGGTTATGTGGAATGGAGTAATAGGTATAGTCTTTGTCTGTTGGATGAAGAAATCGCCAGGTATCAATTAAATGCATTGAATGTAGGAGTATTTTAATCTTTTTGAGTATCTTGTAGGTAATACAAGTCTTTCCCCGATGAGGTGTCCATCAGGAGGTTGAGTGGAATGTTAAAGTTACCTCCCATTATAAGGCAGCCAGATGTAAATACTGTGAGTGCACGTATCATGCGTTGGCAGAAGTTTACATTGGCTAAATTGGGGAAGTAAATGTTTGCAAGGGTAATAGGGGAGCCTGCATATGTGCCTTTTAGGAAGATATATCTTCCCACTGGGTCCACAAATCTATGTGTCACGTTGAAGGGGGCTTCCCCGCTCACCAGAATCGATACCCTGTTTGATTTGGCTAGGTCATTGGTGGCATGCAGTGTCTCTATAACTGGGCTGGTCAGTTTAGGTATCTGGTTGGTCTGAAAGTGCGTCTCTTACAGAAAAGCAAAATGTGGTCTACCTTTCTTAAATTCTCCTAGTAGCGTAGACCTTTTTTCTAGTATGTTCAGCCCCTTTACGTTATGTGAGATGATAGTAGGGCCTCAGCCCAGGGATGAAGAGGCCATCTGGAGAACCCACAAGCGCAGTGTTCTGTGCCAACCTGAAATTAAAGCTCCGAGTTGGTCAAAAATCGGTGTATCACAGTGCAATCACATAGGAAACAGGAAGGAGAGGGGTGGGGGGTAAGAGGTAGGGAGGGGAAAGGTTTGAGAAGGTGTGAAGATAAAGATAGAGAAAGAGGGAGAGTTATCTGAGCACTTTAGAACATGGTACTGTCAGAGAGGTTACCTGGTTGGGCATCGGTGCACGCGTTCCTGTGCGTGCTGGGGCGCGTGCTTCTGGGGGCACTGGCGTGTCTAATCCGGCTGGCCGTGCTGTGCCTGGTGGTGCTGGTGTGCGCACTGGGGGCGCGTTCGGGCGCGTGCGGGTGCGCAGGCGTCTGTGCGTATCGGCGCGCGCACGAGCGCAGCGTTTGGCGCCAATCAGCCTTAATTAGGTCTGCTGCTATCTCTGATCGGTGCTGCCTGATCAACAGCTCTGTGCCTAGTTCCCGTTTCCTGTTTCCTGTTCCTGAGTTCCTGAGTTCCTGATCAATTGACGACCCGGCTTGCCTTTGGATTCTTCTAACCTCGGCCTGCATCTGATCCCAGCTTGTTTTGACCTCGCTTCTGCCTGCTCCTCCTGTACCTCTGCTGCCCGCCTGTTGCCAAACCCAGCCTGTGCATTGACATGTCTTTAGCTCCTGCTCAGCATCCATTGCCTGTGCCTCTGACTATCATCTGCTGTCTGAAGACTGCTAGCTTCCGGAAAACGGACTCCTGCACAGGCTCTCATACCACTCTGCCCTCGTGTGCTTCCTGTCTGCTCTACCAGGGGCTGCAAGTCGGATACGAAAGGGAGCCTACCCTCTGCCCAAGTGGACTCTCTGGTCTGATAAGTGAGAGACCTGACAGTATCAGGCAGCCATGACCGAGTCCAGGCAGGGGGCCTCCCCCATGGATGAACTCTGTAGGCACCTAGCGGACCTCACCCAGGCAGTCAAAAGCCTACAAGAAGGCTATACCAGATTAAAGGGACAGGTCCAGGCCCTCTCAGCATCTCCTCAAGTAGCAGCGTCTGCCGGCCCTTCCGCAGCACCCTCTCTAGTAATGCTCCCCCCGGAGCCCAGGGTACCCACACCCGAAAAGTTCTCTGGAGAACGTTGCAAGTACCGGGCATTCTGCAACGCATGTGAGCTTTATTTTGCCTTACAACCCCGCACGTTTTCTCTGGAAGCCACAAAGGTGGGGTTCGTCATATCACTACTGACCAGCGAGCCTCAAACTTGGGCTCACCGTTTACTGGAGCAAAAATCCAGATCTCTGGATTTCTTGGATGACCTCTTTCTAGCAATGTCTCAGTTATACGAGGACCCCCAACTAACGGCTACTGCTGAAGCCGCCTTGCACTCCCTGCAGCAAGGTCGCAGAGCGGCCGAAGACTACGCCGTAGAGTTCAGACGTTGGAGCTCTGATACAGAGTGCAATGATGCTGCCTTGCGTCACCAATATCGGTTGGGGTTATCTGATCCCCTCAAAGATGAACTGGCACGTGTTGGGATACCTCAGACGCATAAACTTGTCAATCCAGACTGACCGCCGTCTGAGAGAGAGACGTTCAGAGAGGTCCGTTAGCCACCCACGTCCCACTTGGATGTTGCCCAGGGTTCCTAGTGCTCTGAATCAAGTTCCTCCCGCCTCTTCTGCTCTGGCCACAGAAGCTCCAGAACCCATGCAGCTCAGTCTGCTGCGTCCATCCCTGACCCCAGAAGAAAAGACGGCAGACGTACGTTCAATTTGTGTCTGTACTGCGGAGAACAATAACATTTTGTGAGGGCCTGCCCCAACAAGAGACGTAAGTGCCTGCCGTCCTCTTCTTTATGTGCACCTGTCTTACCCAGATCTGGTAACCATTTGACACTTCCTGTTATGTTACAGCTTCCTGGAAGGAACATCCCGGTACCGGTCATTATTGACTCAGGAGCATGCAGCGGCTTCATTGACCGAACCTTCGTTGATAACCATAGTATTCCTCTCCAACCCAAGGCCCAGGGACTTGCAGTATTCTTAGCAGACGGTTTCACCCTCAGCCCTGGACCAGTTACCCAGGAGACCGTTCCCTTACTGGCCACTATTGGCCCGGAACATCAGGAACTCTTACGCCTGGATGTCATCTCCTCTCCCCTCTTTCCAATTATCCTAGGAATGCCTTGGCTGCAAGCTCACAATCCCAGCATCGACTGGTCCACAGGAAAGATTCAGTTTCTCTCCAATTACTGCAAATAACACTGTCTACTGGGAACACCCATAACACCATCTCAGTGTCTTTGCTTAGACTCTGATACCAAGCTTTACCAATCCCTTCCCGAGCCCTACCAGAATTTCCTGGATGTGTTCAGCAAGAAGGGGGCAGAGACTCTCCCGGTACACAGGCCCTACGACTGCCCAATAGAACTCTTACCCGGAACTGAAATTCCCTTCGGAAGGATTTTTCCTTTAACTGAGAAGGAGCTGGGCACCCTGAAAACCTATATTGATGAAAACCTAAAGAACAGATTCATTCGCCCCTCCACATCTCCTGCAGGTGCGGGCATCTTCTTCGTTGAGAAGAAGGATCACTTCCTACGTCCCTGCATCGACTACCGGGAATTAAATAAAATTACCATAAAAAACAGATATCCGCTACCCTTAGTACCTGAACTGTTTCAAAGATTGGGGTCCGCTACAGTTTTCACCAAGTTGGATCTCCGCGGAGCCTACAATTTGATCTGCATAAGAGAGGGGGACGAGTGGAAGACGGCTTTTCGTACTCGATTCGGGCACTTCGAGTACCTCGTCATGCCCTTTGGCCTGTGTAATGCGCCAGTTACCTTCCAACACTTCGTTAATGATGTCTTCCGTGGCTTTCTGGACCTGTACGTCATATTCTATCTGGACGATATTCTGTTTTTTTCCGCTTCCCTGATCGACCACCGCAGACATGTACAAAACGTACTTACCCAACTCAGGCAACATGGGCTTTATGCCAAACTCGAAAAATGTGAGTTCAAGCTCCAATCTATTCAGTTTCTAGGCCTGGTCATCTCTCCTGAGGGTATCAAGATGGACCCTCAAAAAGTATCCGCTATCCTGGATTGGCCTGCACCTGTAGATAAGAAAGGAGTACAGTGCTTTATTGGCTTCGCCAATTTCTATAGGAAGTTCATCAAAGGATTTTCTTAGATAATAACCCCCATTACTGAACTCATCAGACAAGGGACCCGGTTTTGCTGGACTCCTAAGGTGCAGCTGGCCTTTGAAGAACTCAAGGCTTTGTTTACCTCAGCCACCATTCTTAAACATCCCAATACAGCCCTACCTTTCGTATTGGAAGTTGACGCATCCGAAATTGCGATAGTAGCTGTGCTCTCGCAAAGACAAGACGCCAAAGCCCTCCTGTACCCTGTGGGGTTTTTCTCATGTAAACTTTCATCTTCAGAAAGGAATTACGACGTTGGAGATTGGGAACTTCCAGCCATAAAAGCAGCTTTAGAAGAATGGCGTTATCTTCTGGAGGGTGCTGCTCACCCCATTTTGGTCTACACAGACCATAAAAATTTAGAATACCTGAGAACAGCTAAGAGATTAAGACCTCGGCAGGCCAGATGGGCACTTTTTTTTCCCGATTCCAATTACACATTACCAACAGACCCGGATCCAAGAATGTCAAGTCTGACGCACTCTCTCGCATGTTCCACGACTCAGAAAAAACCCTACCTCCAGACACCATCCTTCCTTCTGGGAATTTCCTGCTGCTTCAAGAAGATCTTGTCTCTCAAATTAGACGGGCCTCTATGGGAATGGAACCACCTGCTGAAGCTCCTGCCAAAGATGGGCTGTTTTGGTATGAAAACAAAATTGTGGTTCCTGAGGAGCTAAAAGTACAGGTGTTAGAACTTTGCCATGATCACAAGTTGGCTGGACACTTTGGGTCATGAAAAACAATGAATCTAGTACAACGTACCTTCTGGTGGCCTCATCTTGTTAAAGATTGCAAGGAATATGTTGATTCTTGTAATACCTATGCCAGAAGCAAGAATAGCTGGGCAAGGGTGTGGGGTCTGTTAAAACCTTTACCAGTCCCAGAGAGGCCGTGGACCATGATTTCAATGGACTTCATCGTTGAACTCCCCCCATCAGAAGGGTTTTCTTCCATCTTTGTTGTGGTAGATAGGCTGTCTATGATGGCCCATTTCCTTCCCATGAAGGGTACCCCCTCGGCTATGGAAACAGCTACTATCTTTATCAGAGAAATTATCAGATTACATGGAGTGCCAACGAACATAGTTTCTGACCGTGGTGTCCAGTTCACCTCCAGATTCTGGAAAGCCCTCTGCAGCTCCTTGGAAATTGAATTAACATTCTCCTCGGCCTATCATCCCCAGTCAAATGGGCAAACTGAAAGGACGAATCAGACCTTGGAGCAATATCTCCGCTGTTTTTCTGCATTCTCCCAGGACGATTGGGCCTGCCTGCTCCCTATCGCAGAGTTCTCTTACAATAATTCATTGCACTCAGCTACCAATCAAACACCATTCTATGCTAATTATGGCTTCCATCCGTCCTTTTTGCCTGGGTCAATACCCGAGTGCTCCGTCCCTGCAGTGTCTGAAACTTTGGATTTCTTTTCAACAAACACAGCTCATCACCGACGCTGGTAAACAGTCCATCAGAGTACCCGTGTACCTGTCACATTCCATCTGAGTACCCGAGTGCCTGAGTACCTGTCACAGTCCATATGAGTACCTGAGTACCTGACACAGTCCATATAATTACCGAGTACCTGTCACCGCCCTTCAGAGTACCCGAATACCAGTCACCAGCCCATCAGAGTACCTGAGTACCTATCTGTAGCCCTTTAGAGTACCCGAGTACCTGTCACCAGGCCATCAGAGTACCCGAGTACCTGTCACCAGGCCATCAGAGTACCCGAGTACCTGTCACCAGGCCATCAGAGTACCTGAGTACCTGTCACCAGGCCATCAGAGTACCCGAGTACCTGTTACCAGGCCATCAGAGTACCCGAGTACCTGTCACCAGGCCATCAGAGTACCCGAGTACCTGTCACCAGCCCATCAGAGTAACTGAATACCTGTCTGCAGCTCATCAAGTTACCCGAGTATCTGTCTGCAGCTCATCAAGTTACCCGAGTATCTGTCTCCAGCCCATCAGAGTACCCGAGTACCTATTTGCAGAGCATGCCTCATAGAATATACATTGGGATGTTTTCTTTCCAAAATAAGTGTCATTTTGTGGGTAATTCCACTGTCCTGGTGCTCAAGGACCTTCAAAAGTGTGATAGGTAGGAATGAAATGAGTTGTGTAATTTATGCTCCTTCAATGTTGGGCCTCTGTATGTGGCCAGGCTGTGTAAAAGTCTCACACATGTGGTATCGCCATACTCTGGAAGAGTAGCAGAATGTATTTTGGGGTGTAATTTTTGCTATATACATGCCATGTGTTAGAAATATCTTATAAATTGACAACTTTGTGTAAAAAAAATGCGTTTTCATTTTTTTCCACATTTTTCAAAAACTTCTGGAAAAAAATGAACCGTTCAAAAGACTCATTATGCCTCATAGGTTATACGTTGGGGTGTTTGCTTTCCAAAACGGGGTCATTTTGTGGGCAATTCTATTGTCCTGGTGCTCCAGGGCCTTCAAAAGTGTAATAGGTGGTTGAGAAATGAGATATGTCAAATCCGACGCACAAAGTGCCACGCATGCTCAGAATAAATTAAGAGACGAAAGCTATTGGCTTCTGCCCCGTTTTATAGTCTCGACGTACCTGCTTTACGTCACCGCGTTCAGAACGATCGGATTTTCCGATAACTTTGTGTGACCGTGTGTATGCAAAACAAGTTTGGGCCAACATCCGTCGGAAAAAATCCATAGATTTTGTTGTCGGAATGTCCGATCAATGTCCGACCGTGTGTACAGGGAATAACAGTTCTAGAATCAGCTCCATGGCGTGGAGAGCTGCTGGTTATAAACAGAGAAAAGATCAGTTTTTTGGAGGGTAACGTTATGTCGCCCCAACTAATTGGCATATCCCATGGCAGTTTGCATCCAAGAGTCCATTACTTAGACAGTGTTGATCAGGGCAGTCTGCGTACTCAGTTCCCTGGTGCCCAAAGTAAGGGAATTCATGTCCTTCACCTGCAGGATGTGATGATTAAGTTCTGTCAGTCCACCTTTCGCTGTCCGCACAGGCGAGAATGGCTCTCAACATGCCCTGCAAACAATAACTGGGGGGGTGAAAGTTCCTCCTTGGGCTGGGAGTCTGTTAATATGGGCAGTGAGAGTCTGTCTCTAAATTTTAAATACAATGCCATGGGTTTATTCCCCTATTCCATGCCAAAGGAGATCAGGTAACACGTAGAAGGTTCTGTTTGCCAGGCGTGTGAATCACCCTGGTTTTCATCTTGCGCTTTGGAGGTGGCCTTTCTTGGGTTGGGGGTACCGCTATGTGATCTAGGTCCCCGGTTATGTTTCATTCATTTGGATAGCCTTTTATCTGGTGAGGAGAGTGGGGACCTATGTAGACCTCCCTCAGCTCTTGGGAGGGCAAATTCCTGGTACAACTCTAAGAGTGCGACAGGTTCCAAGTTCAGGGAATCGAAAAAAATCGGGCAAGTCCGTTGGAGTGCGTAGGACATGCTGTTTGCCTGCATGTGTGACTATGAGGAAAGGGGAAATGCCATGTGTACTTCATGTTGTTCGCTCTCAATTTGTCGAGCAGGGGCCGCAGGGCCCTGCTGTTCCTCAGGGTTATTTGTGACAAGTCATGGAATAACATAATGGTCTCTCTTGAACACTATGCTATCATTTCTCCTAGCTTTGTTCATAATAGCTTCTTTCAGTGGGAAGCTTTGCAGGCAGCAGATTATGTCCCTTGGGGGAGCAGTATCAGGGCATTTGGGCCTGAGAGCTCTGTGAGCCCGCACAAAATCAATTTCAGTGTCCCCCCTGCCTCTCTAAGAGGCTGTTGAAAACTCTTTACAGAGCTGGAATTATTTGAGCTGTGTCCACAGATTTAGGGATCCCCCTCACTCTGATGTTGCTCCTTCTGCCCCTGTTATCTAAGTCCTCAAGATGTCTGTTCATCTCAATGAGATGAGTGGAGTGGGACAGCGCCACATTTTCAGTATCTTGTCCCTGTGTTTCCCACTTCTCTCCACTGCAGCTAACTTTTCTGTTAGGACTAACAGGTTGGATTTCAGGTCGGTAATTGCCGCTGAGAATGTGGACTTTATGTCTGCTGCAAAGCATATAATCGACATATCAGCGTAGGTCAGGGTTTGGTTTGTCTGAGAATAGCCCGTACCTGGGTCTCCTGCAGTGGAAAGCGAATCCTCGCTGGAGACTTCCTCCTCTCGATGTGCCCGCGCCATTTTGTTCCCCGCCATGCTGCTGCGGAACACCACCTGTTTTCTAAGCAGATCGGTTATGTTCCTGGCAGATGTAGTCGCTGTGCTGCGTTTGGACTGTGAGGTCTGGTAGAGCTTTTTGCCCATAGCTGGATTGCTGGGAGCAGGGTTTCAGGCTTCAGGCCGGGTTCCTTCACAGATCTCTGCTAGTGTGCGTCCATCACCATCAAGCACCAAGCCACGCTCCCTCATGTGTACAGTTTCTACTACTTTTCTGGTGGTGTACACAGTATCTAATACAATGTGTACAGATTCTAATACACTTCAGGCGGTGTACACAGTACCTAATAGTGTGTACAGGTTCTACTACACTTCTGGTGGTGTACACAGTACACAATACAGTGCAGCTGTAATACAGTTTCTAATACAGTGCAGGCGGTGTACACACTAATACAGTGTGTAGTGTGGTGTTGCAAAACAAAAAATGCTTCATGTCCGGAAGGCCACCAAGGAGAGGCAGATGCCACTACAGTCAACAGTGGTGGTCATGGACATGGTGCATCCTCTGCAGGTGGCCGTGGGGCACGCTTGTCTTTTTTTTCTGCTGCTGGCCATGTTATTGAGCCACAACATGCAGAAGTGTTGGTGGAGTGGATAACAAAGCCGTCCTCATCCTCTGTCACCCAGGCTAGTAGTTTGCCTTCCAACGCAGCTGCCAAAGCAACCTATTCTACCTGCTTCTTGTCCACAATCACTCCTTCCATAGCCCAACCATCATGCACAGAGGAGTTCCCAGAATTATTCGACCACAGTGTCTGATACATGCTGCTGGAGGGTGCGCAGGGATTTGCAGGCTCCCATGTTGGTTCCCATGTTGAGGAAGGGAGTAACGTGAGCCTAGAGAGAGGGGGTGCCACAGAAGGACAAGAAACTGGCAGTCATGTTCCCCCAGCTGCAGCATACTGCCAAGTTTGCTCCAGTGATGAGGAGAGGGGGATGATGAGGTCACTGACTGTACTTGGGTGCCTGAGAGGAGGAGGAGGAGGTAAAACTCTAACAAGGCAGAATGTCCTCTAGGGGGCAGCTTAAGGACAGAAAATTCTGTGGTCATTTCTGCTGGTCATACAATGCCAATGCTCGACTGGCAGACATTCAAAGGGAATGCAACCTGCCCACCAACCACCTCATTTGTGACATGCCCACCAGGTGGAACTCAACGTTGGCAAAGCTGCAGTGGCTGCACACACAGCAGAGGGCCATCAATGAGTACCTGTGCGAGTATGGCAACAGGGGCATATAATTACAATTTTTGATCTAATATTTCACAGCAGGGCCTGTTCCTGCACCCAACAAGAGTATCTGTGAGGGGTTACAGTGTTGTGGCACCACCACCACCTAAGGCCCAATTTTTCTGCCCCTGTTTAACAGGGCTATGTAATTACAATTTTTGATATATTTCACAGCAAGCCCCATTCCTGCACCCAACAAAAGGCTTCATGTACAGCGGATGTTGTTCAACCTCTCTTGATTTAACTTGACAGCTAGAAACCGGCATCTAAAAATGTCCATTTAGCCATGTTTACATGTGGCGTTAAGCCGTGTTTGTGTCTAGAAGCGTTTGTTTAACCACTTCAATACAGGGCACTTATACACCTTCCTGCCCAGACCAATTTTCAGCTTTCAGTGCTGTTGCAGTTTAAATGACAAATGCGCGGTCATACTACACTGTATCCAAACTAAATTTTTAGCATTTTGTTCCCACAAATAGAGCTTTCTTTTGGTGGTATTTGATCACCTCTGCGGTTTTTATTTTTTGTTAAACAAATAAAAAAAGACCGAAAATTTTGAAAAAAATAAAAGTTTTGCTTTTGTTTCTGTTAAAAAAATGTGTAAATAAGTAAGTTTTCTCTTTCACTGATGGGCACTGATAAGGCGGCACTGACAGGCACTGATACGGCGGCAGCGATGAGGTGGCACCAATAAACGGGCACTGATGGGCACTGACGATGGGCACTGATATGCGGCACTGATGGGCACTGGTAGGCGGCATTGATGGGTGGCATTGATATGCAGCACTGATGGGCATTGATAGACGGCACTGATGGGCACTTATGGGTGGCACTGGTTGGCACTGATGGGCACTGATAGGCGACACTGATGGGCACCGAAAGGCGGCACTGCTGGGCACTGCTGGGCACTAATAGGGTGGCACTGATAGGCAGCACTGATAGGCGGCACTGCTGGGCACTGATAGGCGGCACTGCTGGGCACTGATGGGCACTGATACGTGGCACTGATGGGCACTGATACGCGGCACTGATATAAGGCACTGATGGGCATCCCTGGTGGCACTGGCAGTGGTAGGCATTGGAGTGGGCACTGATTGGCAGCTCCCTGGGCACATAGTGGCATTTCCCTGGGGGTCTAGGGGGCATACCTGGTGGTCCAGTGTGGATGGCTTCCCTGGTGGTCCTGGGCAGCTTCCCTTGTGGTCCTGGGCAGGATCTGAGGGGGGGCTGTGCTGATAAACAATCAGCACAGACCCCCCTGTCAGGAGAGCAGCCAATCGGCTCTCCTCTTCTCGCGTCTGTCAGATGCGAGTGAGGAAAAGCCGATCACCGGCTCTTTCTATTTACATCGTGATCAGCCGTGATTGGACACGGCTGATCACGTGATAAAGAGTCTCTGTCAGAGACTCTTTACCTAGATCGGTGTTGTAGGTTGTCAGACTGACACCCCGCAATAATGATCGCCGCGATGCGCGCCCTCAGGGGCGTGCACAGCTCGATATTCCTGTCACGTCATATGACATCCGGTCAGGAATATCAAACCACTTTGCCGCAATCATTATATATATATATATATATAGTTAAAATGAAAAACGTCTGTAAATGAAATGCTTCTAAATGCTGCTAAATGCAAGTTACCGCATTTAGCAGCGTTTACAAGCTGTTACAGGCATTTGGCATTTCAAATGCCTCTGAATATCTGTCTGAACCCATTTTTTTGCATTCCAAAAAAAGCTTCTAAACTCAACTACCTATAAACTACTATAAACGACCCTGTGTACATGTACTGATAAGATAACAGAGGAGAGTTCAGGGGCAGCTGAAAAAAATGCCCAACTGCTCCTAAACATTCGTTTACCACCAGCAGTGTACATGAGGCCTACTTGTGAGGGCTTACAGTGTTCTGACGCCACCACCACCCAAGGCCAAATTTTTCTGCCCCTGTTTAACAGGGCCATGTAATTACAATTTTTGATATAATATTTCATAGCAGGGCCCGTTCCTGCCCTCAACAACAGTAATGCCGCGTACACACAATCGATGGGAGCTTGTTGACGGAAATTCCGACCATGTGTAGGCTCCACCGGACATTTTTTTTTCAGAAAGCTGGTTCTCAAATTTTCCAACCACAAAATCCGTTGTGGTAAATTCCGAGCGTGTGTAGACAATTCCAACGCACAGAATTCCACGCATGTTCTGAATCAAGTACGAGACGGAAGCGCTCAGTTTGGTAAAACTAGCGTTCGTATTGGAGATAGCACATTCGTCACGCTGCACATTTTTTAATCTTTTAATGCAGCGCATTCTCTTCTTCTTTATAATGCTAGAATTATGAAGTTGTTTTGCTGCTGATATTCACACAGAGTTCTGACAAACTGATTTCTTTATTATTTCTTGTGATCTAATTTTTTATTTTTTTATTTATCTCTTTTTTATTTTTTTCGTCAGATCTCCATAATAATGTTTTGAATTTATTTTTATAGTGATCTTTTTTTTTATGAAGATCTCCTTTTTTTTTTTTTTTAATAGTGATCTACTTTTTTTTAAATCAAGATCTCCTGTTTTTTTTTTTTAGATATTTTATTTTCTACTGATCTCCATAATATTTTTTGTCATTTTGTGTGTCAAGTCACACCATTATTAACTATTTTATTTTTTAACCTCAAGGAGGTTGTTTGGTGTTGGTGTCCCTTGTTAATTTGACATTGTCTTTTTGAAATGTACCTGCCTACTCACAAACAAACTGTCCTTTTTGAAGTAAAACACATAAATATTTTTTAACAAAAAATAACCATTTATTTTGGGTCATAACCAAATAAAGAGGAAAGCAACGCTGGATAAACAGTTTAAATTGGCGAAGCCTTTGTACCCCAGGGCACACATCAACTATTTTACAGCCAAAATTGGTAGCATGGGGAATCCATATAATAGTGAGCACAATCCAGTCCAGGACTCCAAGAGATCAGGAACAGCAGCAGATGACATATATGTCCCCAGGCTGTTGTCTTACAACAGCCTGCGTCTTTAGTCAGACCAGACTGAACCCAGGCCATCGCTCTCTTGTCTTCCTTACACACTTGCTTCCAGGCTGTGGCTCTGGTGTTGGAGTTGTGGCAAGAGGTGGAGGAGAAGGACGATGGTTGAACTCACAAACCTGGCTTTGGCTTGTGAGTTCGCCCCTCAACAGCTAATTTAGGGCTTGTAAGATAACTTCCTCACAGAAGAGGCGTTGGCCCTCCTCCATTTCCTGCATTTTGCAGGCTGCCATGCAGGCATAGTCCTCTTGGATATTGGGGGGGTTTTGAGCCCCACAGTAGCCTTCCGAAATAGCCCAAGAGCTGCCTCCTCCACGTTACTCCCCTTCCTGGGCCTTTTTTTTTAAGGCAGAGGGGAGGGGCCTGGGATTTGTTCAGGCTACTGGGCCAGGCCACCTCCTGGCTGCCACTTACCCCTGCCACCTCCTGGCTGCCACTTTCCACAGCCTCCTCCTGGCTAAGGCTTTCCTGTGTACGGAAAAGGGACATAGTTTTAGTTTTTGTTTCATCAATCACACACAATTTTCAGCTCATGACTGTTGCAAATTGAATGTTAACAAATAGAAAAGACTATCATTCTGACCCCAGCATTTTTCATTCTTGTCCCAATGGTTTGTGGTCACTACTGTCTATTGATATGTAAAACACTTTGTTAAATCAGAAATTCATGATCAATAATAACATCTAGTTAACATCATTAGTTTTTTGCCAAGAAATATGTTGAACAATGCTATACCTGGCTTAAGCTGGGCTCATCCACATCTTCCTGGCTGGAAGGCCCAGGTTGGATGTCAGAAGCTTCAGCTGGGGTGGAAGGAAGTGTTGAAGGAAGACCGGAGAGTGCTGGCCTGGGTTCCCTCTGGTCTGCCAGAAAATTCAGTCTGTCATAGTACCACAGCCTGGTTATATAAATGTGCTCCTGATCTCTGGGAATCCTGGACCTTCTTGGGTTCCCTATTATATGTGCTCCTCATGCCACCTTTAAATAGGTGATGGTTGTCGTGGGGATCTGTGGCTTCACAAATTCCAACCATTGATCCAGCGCTGCCTGCCTCTTTATTTTATTGTTATAAAAGGGGTGGTTTACCTGCCACAGACAGGCCAGCTCCCTGTACATATCAATGAATATGGGGATAAAGTCCTGATCATTCAATATATCCATTTTCTCTGCAAGACACAACACAAGACAAACCCTAATGTCAGGCTAAACTCTCATAATCTTGTCCCAATATAGGCCTCAATCTATAAGCAGTATAGGCCCAAGTTAAAATTGTACCTTCATTATCATGATCGGCGCTTCCGCTACTCCTTCCTCCGCTCACAGATCATACGTAGGACACACGCATGTTACGCTTTATATACACTGCCTATGTGTGAAACTCTGCCCGCCCCTGACCTTCTATCTAATATATTCCCCACCCCTTCTCTTTCAGTGCAGTGGGAGAGCAACATGGCGGAGAAAGAACAAGTGCATGGAGACAGCAGCAGCAACGACAAAAGCCCGGAGCCACGAACGTCCCAATCCCGGAGGAGATTTAAGGGCTCAAATATGGCCTTTGTAGAGATGGTGGAGATGGTGGACATCTTGAAGAGGGCTGACTATGATGGGAAGCATGGACCTTACCCAAACCCAAATGTGAGAAAGGCCAAGATCGTGACTAAAGTTGTGAGAAGTCTGCCGAAGAATTTTGGGGTACGGCAATCGAAGGATCCACTGAGGAAACGCTGGTCAGACCTCAAATTGAGGGAGCAGGATCAATACAGAAGGATCAAGAGAGTGCTGCAAAAATGTAAGTATTTTGTTGTATGTTCCTATTATTATTATTACGTTTGTGCTAAACCATGTTCTTTTCTTTACTGTTGTTCAGTTTAAAATGGCAACTTTTAGGTTTGTGGGCACAGTAATCGTTCATAGTAAACATCGTTCATTCACCCACTAATATGATGTTTTTTGAAGATGCAGGTTAACTACATTTGGTCATGCCTATTTGTATTAAAAGAAGTTTAGTACAATGTTGTCTAGATGGGTTAGTAACTAGAATGAAATGCAAACTTTATTCAGTGTAAGGAGGGGACACTCAGCAGCTGTTTACACATCTGGATGCAGGAGCACTAGTGTGGGACACCAGAACAAACTTTTCAGGGTGTCCCACACAGGTTCTCCTGTGGATACTAGGGGTGTCTCCATGTTTGATACTTTACCAAAAAAAGTAATGATTCCAGCTTTGGAAATATCTGTGTGCTAAATATACCTTTTTTTTATTCACATAGGGGAGAAAAGACTCGGGATGTCTGAGGTCAACAGGAACCCCCCCACATCATAAAGAAGGGGAAATCCCAACCCAACAACAACCAGAGGATGTGGAAGAAGGATGGGAACAATGAGAGGTTTATAAAGTGGGCTAAATTGTGACCACAACAGGTGAGTGTCTGAGAACACAGCTTCAGGTAATAGATGTATGCCAGCTTATTTATAATACACGGTGTGTTTTTTTACTTTAGGTGATGTGGATGTTGTGGAAGAAGAAACACATTTCACAAGTGCAAGCGCACAGATCCTCATCGGGGAGATTATGGTGTGCAATCGGGATTTACAGAAGATCAAGGAAGACATCAATGATGTTGAAAAAAGACTCAAAAACATCATTGATGTTTTAGGTAGAATTGAAAACACACCGTTTTTTGGGTGCAACCCCTTCCTCGCAACTAAAGTAGATGAGAGGAGGGGGGTTGCACCCCCGAAACACGTCCATTGATCCCCCATGATGGGAGCTAGCACATATTGACATTAGGCATGGGATCAGGAGGAAAATCCCCATTTTGACTCTCAATTTGTCTGCATCTTCAAAATTTGGCTTTCACAGGGGTGACATCACCCCATCTGATGAAGGCAATATCAACACAGTTTGGACATACTAATGTCTGATATTGCCTTCAATTTATCAAAGTCGAACTTTGTAAGTTCCTGAGTTGTGTATTGTTTTTATGGTTTAAAAAACATGTCTGTTTACCACAAAAAAGGATATTTCTACTGTAAAAAAAAAATTTGATTTTAAAAAATATGTTGGTTTGTTAAAAAACCCTTTACTAAATGCACATGTGAATGTGCATAGAGTAAAACATTTTCTACTCAAGAATGTGTGGCTTCTTCTTTTTTCTTCAGTTTTTTGCTTAAGTTGTTGTTTTTCAGTAGCAATGGGGGGTTATTTACTAAAGGAAAATGCACTTTGCACTACAAGTGCACTTTCAGTGCAGTTTCAGTGCACTTTCAAGTGCACTTTTGCAGTGCACTTGTAGTGCAAAGTGGATTTTCCTTTAGTAAATAACACCCACAGTGCTTTATAATTTGCATCAATCAGGCCATTTTCATCACTCCAAAAAATAAATTCAGGGTGCTGAAAATGATGAATATTTTTAGCATTAATGCATTACATAACAACAAAAACAAGGTGTGTGTGTGTGTGTAGCAAACCCACAACATAATAGTTAGCTGAAGAAGAGATTGTCACCTCATGTATCAAATAAATTACGTTTGCACTATTGAAGAAAAAAAAGCCCATTGGATAACCTAGGAGACAGCTTAAAAGAAACACAAGCAGTAAATCAAAGGAAATAATATTATTTCAGTTTAAAATACAAATAAATTAAAAAAAGGTTTCTTAAACATTTTCTGGCATATCAATGGCCCCCCTACCCGCAAAGTACCCCATATATTTTAGACGGACCTCGCGGGCGCTTTGGGGGGGTAAGCCAGAACGGCCAGCTTCGAGCGTCGTCAGGGTTTGGTCTTGAAATCCAGCCTCAGGCCCAACTGAGGCCACATAGTTCATATAATTTATCCTTAAAAAGTTGTGGAGAATGCAGCATGCAAGGATTATATGGTTAAGTTTATATTCCGCCATGTTGATTGGCGTAAGGAATAGGCAGAACCGGCTGGCCATTATCCCAAAAGCATTTTCCACCACTCCCCTGGCTCTGGCCAGCTGGTAGTTAAAAACCCTCTTGTCCAGGGTGAGGGTCCTCATTGGGAACGGCGGCATCAGGTGATAACCCAGCCCAAACGCTTCTTCAGCAACAGAAACAAACAGAAGATCAGCCACATTGTCTTCTGGAGTTGGCAATCCAGAGGCGGCTCTAGGCTGTGTGAGGCCTTAGGCAAAACTTACACATGAGGCCCCACGGACTGGGACGCTCCGTGATGAGGCAGCTATTTCTCAGGCTGCGGGCAGCATCTGATTTGTCTGTCAGCTTCTAAGCCACAGAGTCCCAGTGGGGGTAGGCGGAGCCGCCGGTGTCAACTTCAGTAATTGAGAACAGGCAAATTAGGCGGCCGCGAGGCCCCTGTGAGTGCGAGGCCTTAGGCGACCGTCTAATTTGCCTAATTAGAGAGCCGCCTCTGTGGCAATCCCAAGCCACCACTCTGGAGCCATCCGTAGAACTCGGTCTGGGCGATGACTCCATGATCTGACATTCGGCCGTTCTTCCCAACATAGAGAAAATCATATGTCGCGGACACCACCGCCAACATCACAATACTATTAAACCCCTTCTAGTTGTAATAGTATGACCCCGAGTTGGGGGGTGGGACTATGTGGACGTGTTTACCATATATTGCCCCTCCGCAGTTGGGAAAGTCCCACCACTGGGCAAATTGAGAAGTCACAGTCTGCAATTCCTGTGGCATTGAAGGAAACTGTGGAGTGAAACAAGAAAAAAAAATAGGACTTTTGCACATAACCTTGCAAGCAGATTAGACACAAACATTCTTGGCCAATCAGTATAACATTTATTTGAAGGAGTATTTAAAGAAAAAAATCTAAGGTCCACTTATTAGATTCCTCACCCCCTATGATGGCCCATTGTAAAAATTTTAGGGGGATGGTATGTTTTGGACAGGTAACCCTCTCCACTTCATTGAGAGCCGAATGCATAAATAATGTGTGTTACTTTGGCCAGCCCCTCCTAGTTACACTATTGGCAGCCCACTGGACAGGTAAGAAGTGTCATAATCCAAAAATATGAATACACACTGTCCAAATTGAAGCACATTTTTACATTCTGCAATTACCTATCAAGATAATAGGAGAAACAAAACTTTTTTTTTTTAGCACAGGTAATGTTTATTAAATAAACTGTACATTACACTTGAAAATGCAAGATACATGCCGCATACAGGAGCACACGAAAACAGGATATATGATTCTTAGTGGTATAAAGTCAGAAGCATACTTTTGTCAGGGCCTAACGTCATCCATATGTCTATACATTCATTTTGGTTTATCAAAGAAAAAAAAAGGAACTCATTCCCAATCTCTACTGTTTGTGTAAGCATCCCTTGATCCAATGTATCATTTATATTTGTCAGTTCATCCCACCTTTCCCACCCACATTTTGCAAGAAAGAGGGGGGGGGGTGGTCAGAGGGGGAAGCCAGAAAAGTATAGGAAATAAAGGAGGGGGTTGGGGGGAAGAGTGGTCAGGGACAAGGGGGGGAGGGGAGAGGGGAGAGGGGGACAGAAAGAGCCCTCAATGAAGAATAGTAGAGTAGTTTAACAATTAAATCCACAAGAAAAAAATGAAGAGAAAAAATTTGTGAAGAAAGCAGGAAGAAGTGGGAGAATATTGGACCCCACTTGTAGTCATAGAACCCAACATCGCCATACACCAGCCTCTCCTGTAACTAGGGATAGGGTCACCACATCCGCCACCAGTCAGCCGGTCTTCGAAGAGAGAACCTTTAAGTGCAATCACAATACTAAATGTCTAGCTTCCACCCAGGCCGCTCATATTTTGTCAAACTTCTGGGGGCAATTTCGGCCCATGTATGTGAGTTTATATAGCGGTAGTACCGCATTTACCTGGGCTTGCCATGCCTTTACCGTAGGGGGGTCTGCTAGCTTCCATCGAAACAAGATCTCTTTCCTGGCATAATAAGCTGCATAAAACACAAACATTTTGGTATACTTAGCAGTTGCCAAGATGTCTGTAATACCCAGAAGGAACACAAGCGGGTCTACATCTAGATGCAGCCCTGCCACTCCATTTATATCAGCCACTATTTCGCACCAATAGGTCTGCAGGACCGTGCACAACCAGACTACCAGAAAGTCCCCACTGACTGTCTGCATTTGGGACACCTATCATCCAATCCTGGGTAAATTTTGGACAGTCGATGTGGGGTGTAGTACACCCTATGGGGAAACTTCAACTGCACAAATCTGTCTTTTGCTGAAATCATAAATGGGATGCATTGCTGCAATCCCTCTGACCAGTCTTCCTCAGTCAGAGCCGGAATGTCCAGCTGCCATTTATTGAACAGTGGGAGCATTTTGGAAGTATCTTTGCATGTAAGTCTAAGATATATGGCGGACAGCGTACGGTCTACGTTAGAAGTCATCAACAGAGATTCGACTAAGTGGACAGATAGGTCCATCCCATGCAGAAACTGCGCTCGGACCGCATGTCTAAGTTGAAAAAATCGGAAAAACATCCACGCGGGAAGTTTATATTTACTCTTCAATTCTGCAAAAGAAGAAGAGAAACAAAACTTTAAACAGTACTATTTGAAAGTATTCATGCAGGCCCTTTCACTGCATGCTTTGGTGAATTCATCCATAAATATGACCACAAAAGAGGTAGGTATAGTGTGTATGGGTTTGGCAAAGTCAGCAGATAGAGTATTGGTATTGGTTGACTTAGCAGTTGGGGGAGGGAGGGTTACAAATGATTTTGTGACCCCAAAAAAAAGCCTCTGGCACTATGGCTGAATTTAAGGACATAAATAACATTTGTACACATTTTAGGGGGTGTTTAGGCTAAAGCACTACAATGGAGCTGACAAAATACATTGTTAAGTGACTAGGCTAGGTTTGTATGGGCCCAGGATAGCATGCTGGGGAGGTTAGTGAAGGCAAATATGCATGAAGGACAAAAAAAGGAACTTTAAACACTCCCAGCATGCATGAGGACAAAGGGGACATTTACAGCATATTACAATCATGGTAATTAGGGAATGATGAAAGAAATACAATGCATTAGCAAACATTAAATACATATAATGTGATGTTAAAGGAGAAATTTTACCTTAATATAATCCTTCTGCAGAACTTGTATGATGGCAGAACAGGTCTCTAGAATAATGATCCACAGAGCCTGGGGGGAGATGCCTGTTGAGAACTTGATGTCCTGCAGACTTATCCCCGTCGCCAAGTACAACAAGGTGGCGACTAGCCTTTGTTCATGGACTGGACTTGGGTCAAAGTAAGAACCCCAACACCAAGCCCCTGCACAGCACGAACTCTACGATGAGTATGTACCCGCAACATGTCTTCAAAATGGTTGGCTGGTCAGAACGAACTAACAGAATGCACTGAAAATCAGAAAGGCCTGAGAAGACCAAGCTGAAATTCAGAAACGAGCGGACAAGAACGCACTGAAGATCAAATACGTAATATAAAAATACGCACTGAAAACCAGATACAAACTGACTACACGCACTGAAAATCAGATACCAACCCACAAGCACAAACTGAAGCGCAGTAACTATCTGAAAAGCACAAGGCTGAAAAGCGCGAATCGTCTCTCACCAAACTTCTACTAACACAAGATTAGCAGAAGGAGCCCAAAGGGTGGCGCACTGGCTATTGAACTTCCTCTTTATAGTGCCATCATACGTGTTGTATGTCAGTGCATTCTTGACGATCAAAATTTCCGGCAACATTTGTGCGACCGTGTGTATGCAAGACAAGCTTGAGTCAACATGGAATGTCCGATGGTGTGTACGCGGCATTACTGTGAGGGCTTACAGTGTTTTGTTACCACCAACACCTAAGGCCCAGTTTTTCTGCATATATAGGGCAGGACGTATTATGCAAAAGAGGATACCGCGCTAGAAAGAAGTCAAATAAATAGAATTGTAGAAAAGCAGCAGCATACAGTGCGATAACACAGAAAGTCCCAAAAAATTAGAAAAGCTGCCCTAGCATATTTAATGTATATGTCCACAAAAAATGATATGGAAACAAGAAAATTCATTTAACCACTTCAGCCCTGGAAGGATTTACCCCCTTCCTGACCAGAGCACTCTTTACAATTTGGCACTGCGTCGCTTTAACTGCTAATTGCGTGGTCATGCAATGCTGTACCCAAACGAAATTTGCGTCCTTTTCTTCCCACAAATAGAGCTTTCTTTTGATGTTATTTGATCACCTCTGCGGTTTTTATTTTTTGCGCTATAAATGGAAAAAGACAGAAAATTTTGAAAAAAAATGACATTTTCTAATTTTTGTTATAAAAAAATCCAATAAACTCAATTTTAGTCATACATTTAGGCCAAAATGTATTCGGCCACATGTCTTTGGTAAAAAAAATGTCAATAAGCGTATATTTATTAGTTTGCACAAAAGTTATAGCGTCTACAAACTAGGGTACATTTTCTGGAATTTACACAGCTTTTAGTTTATGACTGCCTATGTCATTTCTTGAGGTGCTAAAATGGCAGGGCAGTACAACCCCCCCAAAATGACCCCATTTTGGAAAGTAGACACCCCAAGGAAATTTCTAAGAGGCATGTTGAGCCCATTGAATATTAATTTTTTTTGTCCCAAGTGATTAAATAATGACAAAAAAAAAATTACAAAAAGTTGTCACTAAATGATATGTTGCTCACACAGGCCATGGGCACATGTGGAATTGCACCCCGAAATACATTCAGCTGCTTCTCCTGAGTACGGGGATACCACATGTGTGGGACTTTTTGGGAGCCTAGCTGCATACGGGGCCCCGAAAACCAATCACCGCCTTCAGGATTTCTAAGGGCGTAAATTTTTGATTTCACTCCTCACTACCTATCACAGTTTTGAAGGCCATAAAATGCCCAGATGGCACAAAACCCCCCAAATGACCCCATTTCGGAAAGTAGACACCCCAAGCTATTTGCTGAGAGGCATGTTGAGTCCATGGAATATTTTATATTTTGACACAAGTTGCGGGAAAGTGACACTTTTTTTTTGCACAAAGTTGTCACTAAATGATATATTGCTCACACAGTCCATGGGCATATGTAAATTTGCACCCCAAAATACATTTAGCTGCTTCTCCTGAGTGTGGGGATACCACATGTGTGGGACTTTTTGGGAGCCTAACCGCGTACAGGGCCCTGAAAACCAATCCCCGCCTTTAGGATTTTTAAGGGTGTAAATTTTTGATTTCACTCTTCACTGCCTATCACAGTTTCAGAGGCCATGGAATGCCCAGGTGGCACAAACCCCCCCAAATGACTCCATTTTGGAAAGTAGACACCCCAAGCTATTTGCTGAGAGGCATGGAGAGTATTTTGCAGCTCTCATTTGTTTTTGAAAATAAAGAAAGACAAGAAAATTTTTTTTTTCTTTTTTCAATTTTCAAAACTTTGTGACAAAAAGTGAGGTCTGCAAAATGCTCACTATACCTCTCAGCAAATTGTAATTTCACATATTCCCATGGCATGTTTGAGCAATATATCATTTAGTGACAACTTTGTGCAAAAAAAAAAAAGAATTTGTCTTTTTCCCACAACTTGTGTCACAATATAAAATATTCCATGGACTCGACATGCATCTCAGAAAATAGCTTGGGGTGTCTACTTTCCAAAATGGGGTCATTTGGGGGGGTTTTGAACAGTTCTGGCATTTTATGAACAACATTTAGAAGCTTATATCACACACCACCTACTCTTCGAACCACTTGAAGACAAAGCCCTTTCTGACACATTTTGTTTACATGAAAAAATTATTTTTTTTGCAAGAAAATTACTTTGAACCCCCAAACATTATATATATTTTTTTAAAGAAAATGCCCTACAGATTAAAATGGTGGGTGTTTCATTTTTTTTTCACACAGTATTTGCGCAGCGACGCATTTTTGGGGGAAAAAACACACTTTTTTAAATTTTAATGCACTAAAACACACTATATTGCCCAAATGTTTGATGAAATAAAACAGATGATCTTAGGCCGAGTACATGGATACCAAACATGACATGCTTTAAAATTGCGCACAAACGTGCAGTGGCAACAAAATAAATACATTTTTAAAAGCCTTTAAAAGCCTTTACAGGTTACCACTTTAGATTTACAGAGGAGGTCTACTGCTAAAATGACTGCCCTCGATCTGACCTTCGCGGTGATACCTCACATGCATGGTGCAATTGCTGTTTACATTTGACGCCAGACCGACGCTTGCGTTCGCCTTAGCGAGAGAGCAGGGGGGGGACAGGGGTGCTTTTTTTTTTTTTCCTTTATTATTTTTTTGCTTTTTTATCTGATTTTTAAACTGTTCCTTTCATTTTTTTTAATCATTTTTATTGTTCTCAGGGAATGTAAATATCCCCTATGACAGCAATAGGTAGGCACAGGTACTCTTTTTTGAAAAAATTGGAGTCTATTAGACCCTAGATCTCTCCTCTGCCCTCAAAGCATCTGACCACACCAAGATCGGTGTGATAAAATGCTTTCCCAATTTCCCAATGGCGCTGTTTACATCTGGCGAAATCTAAGTCATGAAATGCTCATAGCTTCCGGTTTCTTAGGCCATAGAGATGTTTGGAGCCACTCTGGTCTCTGATCAGCTCTATGGTCAGCTGGCTGAATCACCGGCTGCATTCTCAGGTTCCCTGTTGAGACAGGAGAGCCAGAGAAAAACACGGAAGACGGTGGGGGTGGGGGGGCATACCCTCCCACTGCTTGTAAAAGCAATCTAGAGGCTAATTAGCCACTAGGATTGCTTTTACATGAAAGCTGACTGCTGGCTGAAAAGAATGATACCAAGATGATACCTAAACCTGCAGGCATCATTCTGGTATAACCACTCAAAGTCGTGAATTGCATATCTGAAGACAAAAAAAGGTTAACAATAAAACACAGTAAACGGTAAAGTATAAAAAATTGCATACCTGAAAAGCAAACATGATAAAACAAAATAACAATAAAACATTGCAGAATAGAATACAGTAAAAAAGAGTAGAACAATAGAGAGAGAATAGAGAGAGAGAGAACAATGAAGCGACAAATATTTTTTTTTATTTTATATATTTATTTGTGTTTTTTTTTTTTTTTTACACTTTTTTTTGTAACTGTAATTTTTATAACTGTAACCTGTAACCGGGTCTCTCAAAATGCGATGGCATCTTGGGAGACCCTGTGAAAGTGTACCTAGTCTGTGCAATGCTGTACCCTACGCTAATACTCAACTAGCGTTCAAAACATTCACCAATGCAAAGACCAGGATTGTCAGGACAGGAGGGACAATAATAGCGGGTGTCACGCCTATATCCGCGCTTGCTGCAGACACAACATCTTTTTGGGGGATTCCTTGGGTAGGGGTACTCGGGAGGACATAAAAATGCCTCTCATGCAGCCAACTGCATTTGGTTGGGGATGTGAATGGGGGAAGTACGGGTGCTGCAGAAGTGGTGGGTTCCCAATTAGGATTGGCGAATGCAGCAGGAAGGGCAATATGGGCACGACGGGCCTGTGTTCGTCTTCTTGGTGGCAGCGGGACACTACTTGTGCTTGCCACCTCGCCAGCTTGAACTGCATTTATGGGATTTGCCACATCACCAAGTGTTACCGCAGTGCTGGTTTGACTACGACCGGGGTGTACTAGGCCGCTGGTGCTTGCCGGTTCACCAAAACGCTACCAAAAAAAACCTGTTAGTGATCGCAGGGATCAGACCTGACTCTGCGAACGCTGCAGTTATGCGTTTAGTGTTTTGTAAGTGACAGTGATCGATCGATACTGCACTTGGGTGGGCTGGGCTGGGCCGGACGGAGGGGCAAAATGCAGGTGCTAGTCGGTATCTGGGCTGATCCCACTAACACTGCGTTTTTGGCAACCCTAAACTGCTCGGGACGCTAGTATAGATCTGATCGGATCAGATATTGATCCGTTCAGATACTATACCACTAAGGGAGGTGTACGGTGCATGCATGGGTGTTAGCGGTACTGGCGCTAACCTGACGCTGCCTGGGGCTGGTGCTTGCCAGTTCACCAAAACGCTAACAAAAAAACTGTTAGCGATCGCAGGGATCAGGCCTGACTCTGCGAATGCTGCAGTTATGCGTTTAGTGTTTTGCAAGTGACAGTGATCGATCGATCAATACTGCACTTGGGTGGGCTGGGCTGGGCCGGGCGGAGGGGCAAAACACAGGTGCTAGCCGGTATCTGGGCTGATCCCGCTAACACTGCGTTTTTGGCAACCCTAAACTGCTCGGGACGCTAGTATAGATCTGATCGGATCAGATATTGATCCATTCAGTTACTATACCACTAAGGGAGGTGTACGGTGCATGCGTGGGTGTTAGCGGTACTGGCGCTAACCTGACGCTGCCTGGGGCTGGTGCTTGCCAGTTCACCAAAACGCTAACAAAAAAACTGTTAGCGATCGCAGGGATCAGGCCTGACTCTGCGAACGCTGCAGTTATACATTTAGTGTTTTGTAAGTGACTAAGTGACAGTAATCGATCGATACTGCACTTGGGTGGGCTGGGCCGGGCGGAGGGGCAAAACGCAGGTGCTAGCAGGTATCTGGGCTGATCCCGCTAACACTGCGTTTTTGGGAACCCTAAACTGCTGAGGACGCTAGTATGGATCTGATCATATCAGATATTGATCCGTTCAGATACTATACCACTAGGGGAGGCGTATGCTGCGTGCGTGGGTGTTAGCAGTACTGGCACTAATCTGACACTGCCTGGGGCGACGCATATCACCGCCGGGTGATCAAGGGGCTAAACCTTTATTAGGTAATAAACGGCGGGTGCCCTGACACTATAAAAAATAAACAAACTAACCAGCGTCACCCGTAACGGTTATACGGTGATCAGTGGTGAAAGGGTTAACTAGGGGCAATCAAGGGGTTAAAACATTTATTAGGTAGTATATGGGGGTCCCTGATGCTATAAAACACTGACGCGAACCTAAATATTTACCTCACTAATTAGCGTCACCAGTGACACTAATACAGCGATCAGAAAAATGATTGCTTAGTGACACTGGCGATGGGGGGTGATCAAGGAGTTAAAACTTTATTAGGGGGGTTAAGGGGGTATACTAGACCTAAAGGGGGCTAATACTAACTGCCCTACCACACTAACTGTCACAAACTGACACCATGCAGTATTTAGAAAAAAACAAAAAAACTGCTTGGTGTCAGTGTGACGGGGGGAGGGGTGATTGGGGGTGATTGGGGGGGGGATCGGGGGTGTATTGTGTGCCTGGCATGTTCTACTGTGTGTGTTGTGCACTCACAGTGAAGTCTTCTCTCCTCGTCACCGGAACGGAAAATACCGAGCCGAGGAGAGATTACATCATTTCCTTTGCTGCTGTTTAGCATACAGCAGCAGAGGAAGAATGTGATTGGCTGGGAGCGATCGCGAGGGGGGGCATGAATGGATGGTCTCCCCCTCGCCTCTCATTCCTCCCAGACAGAAGCTGACCGCCTCGGGCACCGGGGGGGTCCGACCGGACCCCCCGCCCGCGGGAGGCAGATCATGTACAGGTACGTGATTCTGCCTGCCCGTGCCATTCTGCCGACATACTTCGGCGTGAGGCGGTCGGCAAGTGGTTAAATATTCAAATCCTTAATGTCACCGCAGTGTTCACACACAAATAAGGAAAGTGCCCAACCACCGTAGCTGTAGATTCTGCTTACCAGACGGCAAGCTTAAAAGGCAGATGGCTATAACCTAGCCTAGGCCTCTAAGCTTGCAGATGACCACAACAGAGATGGTGATGCAGATGGTGCGGATCGCTCCCCTTGTCCTGCTATAGTGTACGTTCACTCAATTGGGTACTCAAGGAAAGAAAAAACTAGCCATAGTGTTATATAGTCTGAACATCATTTATTAAAATAAAGTATTGCCCTTACAGTTAAAAGAAGATAGCAGCGCATAATAGAATGCCGGCCGGCATAAACTCCGATCGCATGGTGACGTCACTCCATGCCTTCCTCCAGACGCATTTCGTCATCAGCAGATGTTGTCAATGGGGAACGGGCAGCGTAGTGACTCACCACCTTAAATAAGGAACCAAGCCTCGCTCTGAGTCACAAGTACATGGACCAAGGGACGCCATATTAGGTGTGGGCAAATATCCCTTACTAAGGAGAGCAGGGATAATTACATTCACAACGCCCCACGTGAACCCTTATCAACGCTAGGACCTTAAAAATAGGACAGTCAACGTGGCTAACATATGAGTGTATATTAAATAATTAAAATTCAATGTGAATCCATCAATGAATTTGATATCTAGCTAATATAATGGAAACATATTTAATATAATAGAAATTATATCTATATAAATTATATATGGTGAATAAAAATAAAGTGACATGAGATGGTGTTACATACAAACATTAGAAAATATTTGAATAATTAATAAACATTAAATAATGTAAAAACAAAAATAATATTAATTGGATTAATAATAAATAATTAATAATTATATCACATTAATTTGATCTACCAATTGATAATATATGCTTATATCTAAATAAATCTATGTGTATGTTAAATATATTAAATTAATTTAATATATGTGACCTATAAATTGAATAGATAATATAAGTAACAAAAATAGTGTAGTGAAGTAAATAAATTATTTGAACAAACAGAAAAAATATAATATTATCATAGTGTCACTAATAAATGAATAATAATACATTTAATATTCCTAAATAGGTCACATTGGCCATAAATAGATTGGTTTATATCTATTAAAGGTTTGGGATGTCTTTAAATAATAATAAAAATAAAATTAAATTAAAAATAGGAGTATATCTATATAAATTAGTGTAAAGATCAATAGTTTTTTTTTTAAACAAAAAGCTTTTATTAATGTTTGAAAATAACATTGGTACAATCATATTAACATTTGTACATAAGTTTCATATAACAGTGAATAATTGACTTCAATAATAGAGTATTTACTGGTAAGGCCACCAAGGTGGTTTCGTATCCGGCCTATTGTTATAATGATAAATTATTTGGAAATACTCTAGCTTTGTATAGAAAACATCTGTTATTTATTTTGAAAGGGAGAATAAATTTGTGGACCCCTGAGAGGTGTCCTTAGATATAGATATAGTAACAGAAATGAGGAGTGAGGAGGAAAGAAAATTAAATAAAAATTAAATAAAATAAATATATTATAGGAAAAATATTGGTCTATGTATAAAAGGTTTATCTTTATGTGAAAGTGGTATATGAATCAGAATATTTAAAAGTAATCCATGGTTGCCATATTTTATTAAAATTTTCTATATTCCCTTGTGTTGTTGCTCTGATCTCTTCCATTCCTATAAGGAGATGTATTTCTTCCAGCCATTCCTTAATTGTAGGGGCGGGGGTGCTTCTCCAGTGTCTTGGTATCACTGTTTTAGCTGATGTGATTAAGAATCTGGTCAAAGAGTTTTTGTATTTTCTCAGAGTGCAATTGGTGATATTTATGAGGCAGCAAGCATCATCTAGATGAATTGTCGTTTTTGTGATATGTTTTATGATATTTATTACTTGATTCCAAAAGGGTTTTATCAGGCCACATTCCCACCAGATATGATATAGAGTACCCTCTTCTTGGTTGCAGCGCCAACAATGTCCAGGGACTGCCGGAAACCATTTGTGTATTTTATTTGGTGTTATGTACCAATTTGTTAAAATTTTAAATGATGTTTCTTGCAATCTTACACTGATTGCACACTTGTGTGCGAACACACATGCTTGTAACCATTGGTCTTTTGTAACGGATTTATTTAAAGTTGATTCCCAGAAAGTTTTGTGTCTATTCGGTTCCTGTACATCGCTGGACTGCAACCATGTGTATGTTAAGGAAACACTCTTAGTGGTTGTAGTAGCTGAAAGACAAATAGTTTCGAAAGGTGTTAATGGTCTAAGGAAATGTTTTTGTTTTTGAGTGTTCATAATGAATTCATGTATTTGTTGATATTCCCTGGGTTGTAGAGGTGTTTGTCCTATTTCTTTTTGCAATTCTGATAGAGATTTGATTTTATTTTTCTGTAAACAGTGTGCCACTAAAAGTGGTGTGTTTCTGTTGTAAAGCGATTGGATAGAACCATCCATTCCCAGTGAGAAATCAGGGTTTGTTGTCAGAGGTGTTAATGGTCCCAGTGATGAGGTGAGGAAATGCCTCTGATTGATTGTTTGTAAGTTTTTTAAAGTGGCCCCAATGAGAGGATGTTGTTTTAATTGTTTTGGGCATAGGTTCCATGGTATCCATGGAGTATGTGATGTAGGAATAGGTCCCATATTATTCTCCAATCCCACCCAATCTTTATTCTCTTTGTGGCATGTCCAATCTATAATTCTAGTTAGGTGTGCGGCTAGATAATAATTTTTAAAATTAGGAAAACCCATGCCTTCCTTTTGTTTATTCATAATTAGTAGGTTTAAACGAATTCTGGGTTTTTTGGTGGCCCAAAGAAATTTTCTTATCATAGAGTGTAAGGATTTAAAGAAGCTTGAAGGTAGTAATATGGGTATTGTTTGGAAAAAGTATAGTATTCTGGGTAAAACTGTCATTTTAATTATGGCTGCCCTACCGAACCATGAAAAATATTTCAATGTCCACTTCTCTAGGTCTTTGGTGATCTTTTGTAAGAGTGGTTGAAAGTTGGCTTTATACATCAAATCTAGTTTTGGAGTTAATTGTATTCCTAAATATGTGAGAGATGTTGTTTCCCATTTAAATTTGCAGTTGTTTTTTGTGTTATTTAAAGTGGTTTCTGAGAGTGTCAGATTCAATGCCTCAGATTTTTTGTAATTAATTTTGAAGTTTGACATATAGCTATATTGGGAAAATACCTTACATAGGTTGGGCATAGTGATGTGTGGTTGGGATATGAAAAATAGTAAATCGTCAGCGTATGCTGCACATTTGTATGTTTTGTTTTTGATATCGAAACCATGAATGTCAGGTCATTTGTTTACAATGCAAATTAGTGGTTCTAAGGTAAAAATGAATAATAGGGGTGACAATGGGCATCCCTGTCTTGTCCCATTATGAATCCTTACTTTGTCAGATAGTGTTCCATTTATTTTAATTTGGGCTGTCGGATTGTAGTACAACGTCTTTATCCAAGTTAACATATGTGTTTTTAGTTCTATATGTGAGCATACGGCAAAAAGGAAGTCCCACAACACCCGGTCGAAGGCCTTCTCCGCATTGGTTGATAAGATCATGCCTTCCAATTTATCTATGTGGGTTTTATGAATGAGATTCATGGCCTTGGTCACATTATCTTTGGCCTCTCTGCCTGGCATGAATCCCACCTGTTCAGGTCCTATTATTTGATTTAGTAATGGTCTTAGTCGGTTTGCTAGTATTTTAGTATGTATTTTCAGATCGATGTTCAGTAAGGAAATCGGTCTGTAAATAGCACAGTCTGTGGGGTCTTTATTTAGTTTGGGAAATACTGT
Organism: Lithobates clamitans; assembly: GCA_037952925.1. NCBI lineage: Eukaryota > Metazoa > Chordata > Amphibia > Anura > Ranidae > Lithobates > Lithobates clamitans. The sequence goes on from JBBGZY010000317.1 coordinate 2,264,293, forward strand.
TACGTGTGAAAATAAAAAGTAGCGCATAGATTGTGCCAAAAGTGTTCAATCAAGAAAACAACTGAAAAAAAAAACAAATATCCACAAAAAATAAACATAACAGTGAAAAAACTTATAAGTCTTTCAATATAGGTGAATAAAGTCCTATCGGTGAATGGGGAACAAATAACATGGAATGTCCCACTGAAAACCATGCGTGGATACGGGGAGGCAGATGTTATAACATGGGTGAATCAACAAATCGTCCCCAAGTTGTATCTCACAATGACATGCGACTTGGTAAAGATGGTGTGTAAGAAACTCTTACCAGATGCGATGGACTCCCTTGTCAGCGACAGGGAGTCACTCGAGCAGGTTGCCTCTCAGGGCCAGTTAACGGATATCACAGCTCTGCGAACCTTCTGGGTCAAACTCTGCGCGGCTCTCCCGGGGCCGCCAGGTGGGTCCTCCCAAAGGATGGCCGAGGTGCGGATCAGAGGGAACAGTGCGTCACGTACAAAAACTGGATTGAAGGCTGGTTGAATCTCTCAGTAGGTATGTGGAGAAAAAATAAACAAGCTCCACATAGTGTAGATGAGCAAAAATAGGATTTTTTTTGCTAAAAACGCCAGATAACAATAAAATGTGATCACAGAGTATAAAATCAAAAATGGGCAACAAGAAGGATGCTGGAAGCGTCCGACGCGTTTCGATCAATGGATCGTCTACTGACTTTTTCCTAATTTGAGGGATTTAATGGCTTCAGTCATTTCTGTTTTTGTTATCGGTTCTTCTAATGTTTGTGTGTCTATGTCGTTTAGAATGGGTAGGTCACTATCTATAAGGAACTTGCAAATTATTTCTGCTTTGGATCCCAGAAGGTTTTTAGGTTTATGTGTGGAGGATAAGTTGTATAAATCTGTGTAATATTCTTGAAATCGCTGGGCGATCTTTTGGGTATCATTAGTTATTTGGTTTTGTCTGGTTTTGATGGCCATTATGTTTGTCGATAATAAAGTTTTCTTTAATGCTTTTGCTAAAAATTTACCTGACTTGTCTCCGTATTCGTAAAAGAACCTTTTTCTTGAAAAAAGGATCTTTTGGGCTTTAAGGTTCAAAATGGACTGTAGTTTTTTCCTTAAATCAAGTAAAGCTGTGGCTGTTTCAATCGCTAAAGATTGTTTATGTTTAGCTTCCATATCTCTTATGGCCTGTGTTAGAACCATGAGTTCTTTTTCTGTTTCTCTCTTTTTTGCACCCCCTAATCTGATAAATTCCCCTCGGACCACGCATTTGTGAGCTTCCCATATGTTCATAGGTGATATGTCTTCTGATTCGTTTTCTTTAAAAAAATATTTAATCATTTCTGATACTTTATTTGTATCTGCTATATCAGTGAGCAGGGAAGGATTTAACCTCCAAATTGTTGTTCTGGGCCTTTTGGCCTTTTTGTGTAGAGTCATTGATATGGGTGCGTGGTCCGAAAGAGTCTTTATTCCAATATCGGCTGAATGTAAGAGTGGTTGATCTCTTTGTAAAATAAAGATATAATCAATACGTGTAAATTTATTATGCAATGTCGAAAAGTATGTATAGTCTTTCCCTGATGGGTTGCATGAGCGCCATGTATCTATCAACGTGAGTGAGGCTAGGAGTGTTTTTTTTGTCTTTAGTTTTTTGTATGGCACACTAGATTTGCCATCCGATGTGTCTTGTAAAGGATTGAGTGCTAGGTTGAGGTCTCCCCCGAACACAATACAGCCCGTCGCGAAGCTTTTTAATTCGTCAATTACTTGTTGGCAAAATGTGATTTGTGCACAGTTAGGAAAGTACACATTAGCCAACGTAATTGGAATCCCCGCCCAATTTCCTTTGAGGAAGATATATCTCCCTTCTGTGTCTATCAGTTGTTGCGAGACAACTATTTCTGAATTTTTGTGTAATAAAATTGAAACTCCCTTGGATTTATAAGTAGGATTGGTTGCATGAAATACTTGTGGGTAGGGATGAGCTTCGAGTTCGAGTCGAACTCATGTTCGACTCGAACATTGGCTGTTCGCAAGTTCGCCGAACACCGAACAATTTGGGGTGTTCGCGGCAAATTCGAATGCCGGCGGAACACCCTTTAAAAGTCTATGGGAGAAATCAAAAGTGCTAATTTTAAAGGCTAATATGCAAGTTATTGTCATAAAAAGTGTTTGGGGACCTGGGTCCTGCCCCAGGGGACATGGATCAATGCAAAAAAATTTTTTAAAAACGGCCGTTTTTTCAGGAGCAGTGATTTTAATAATGCTTAAAGTCAAACAATAAAAGTGTAATATCCCTTTAAGGTTCTTCTGGCTCTTCTGGTTCTTCCTCCGGCGTTCTCGTCCAGCATCTCCTCCGCGGCGTCTTCTATCTTCTTCTCCTCGGGCCGCTCCGCACCCATGGCATGGGGGGAGGCTCCCGCTCTTCTCTTCATCTTCTTCATCTTCTTCTCTTCTTCTTTTCTTCTCTTCTTCTCTTCTTCATTTTCTTCTCTGGGCCGCTCCGCACCCATGCTGGCATGGAGGGAGGCTCCCGCTGTGTGACGGCGCTCCTCGTCTGACAGTTCTTAAATAACGGGGGGCGGGGCCACCCGGTGACCCCGCCCCCCTCTGACGCACGGTGACTTGACGGGACTTCCCTGTGACGTCACGGGGAATGCCACAGGGAAGTCCCGTCATGTCCCGTGCGTCAGAGGGGGGCGGGGTCAATGGGTGGCCCCGCCCCCGTTATTTAAGAACTGTCAGACGAGGAGCGCCGTCACACAGCGGGAGCCTCCCTCCATGCCAGCATGGGTGCGGAGCGCCCCGGAGAAGAAAATGAAGAAGAGAAGAAGAGAAGAAGAGAAGAAGAGAAGAAAAGAAGAAGAGAAGAAGATGAAGAAGATGAAGAGAAGAGCGGGAGCCTCCCCCCATGTAATGGGTGCGGAGCGGCCCGAGGAAAAGAAGATAGAAGACGCCACGGAGGAGATGCTGGACGAGAACGCCGGAGGAAGAACCAGAAGAGCCAGAAGAACCAGAAGAACCAGAAGATGAGGGAAGATAGAAGAAAGAAGAAGTATTTAAATAAAGGAATTGTCAAAAACTGTCTCTTGTCATTTTTAATATTTTTGACAGTTTTTTAGTGAAATGGTAGGGGTATTTTTGTACACACAGGGGGGGCGGGATCTGGGGGTCCCCTTGTTAAAGGGGGCTTCCAGATTCCGATAAGTCCAACGCCCGCAGACCCCCACAACCACCGGCCAGGGTTGTGGGGATGAGGCCCTTGTCCTCATCAACATGGGGACAAGGTGTTTTGGGGGGCTACCCCAAAGCACCCTCCCAATGTTGAGGGCATGTGGCCTGGTACGGTTCAGGAGGGGGGGGGCCGCACTCTCGTTCCCCCCTCTTTTCCTGCGGCCTGCCAGGTTGCGTGCTCGGATAAGGGTCTGGTATGGATTTTTGGGGGGACCCCACGCCGTTTTTTTTGGCGCAGGGTTCCCCTTAAAATCCATATCAGACCTGAAGGGCCCAGGCCGTTTTTATCAATGAACTTCTATGTGTATTGTCGGCAATGCAATAGCCGCGGTAGTTTTAAATGAGTTTTTTCCTTCAAAATGTCATTTTGCTGTCAGACTGTTCTAAACACAGGAAACATGCGCCCCTTTACAGGCATACTATAGACACCCCCCAGGTACGAAATTTAAAGGGATATTACACTTTTATTGTTTGACTTTAAGCATTATTAAAATCACTGCTCCTGAAAAAACGGCCGTTTTTAAAAAAATTTTTTGCATTGATCCATGTCCCCTGGTGCAGGACCCAGGTCCCCAAACACTTTTTATGACAATAACTTGCATATTAGCCTTTAAAATTAGCACTTTTGATTATTCATGTTCGTGTCCCATAGACTTTAACGGTGTTTGCGTGTTCGAACGAACTTTTTTCCTGTTCGCATGTTCTGGTGCGAACCGAACAGGGGGGTGTTCGGCTCATCCCTACTTGTGGGTAATGTTTGTCGTGTAATTTGGGAATGTTACCTGTCTTGAAATGAGTTTCCTGGAGAAACACCACCGCTGGTTTGGCTTTATTTAGTTCTCGAAGTAACGATACTCTTTTTTCTGATGCATTCAGACCCCTGACATTGTGAGATCTTACAAAAGAATGTTTATTGATTTTTGTATATGACATATTATTTTATTTAGAGGTTATTATTTATTTGCTTACGAAACAACCCTGGATATTCTGATGTCGAAATAAAATATATAAACAAAAATAGAGAAGGAGAGAAAAAAGAAAAGGTGGTAAGAAGGAAAAAGAAGATTTAGTAACCCTCTAGGCGAGTGTCACTATTAATGAGAAGTATTAAACACGTCTCCAGGTGTTAGCCTAAGGAGAAAGATGTATTGGGTGTGTGTTGGTAAATGCCAACTCACATCCAATGGAGGGAGACATGGGAGGTATTCACTTTAGGGGATCAGGGGGTAACTGTACCTCAAAACCTGATCAATTAACTTGGTTTAAGTACTAAAGTGAGTGTGAACACCCGTGACTCAATTTACATCATATATAAATAGGATAAATCATATACCCAATTCAGCCGTTAGGCAATATCATGAGCTTAATTTAAGTTTATAACATTGTGGAGCTATGGCACACATCAACATCTATGCACCATTTCTCCACCACATCCACATCAGGACATTCAGACGCACTCTATTGTAATTAACTCCTGTAAGAGCAGGTGTGCATCTGTCATTCTAAACTACATGGAATAACTTTAGTTATGTAACTAATGTAAGTAATTTCAACATGTGGTCGCTCCCCATGAGGTAATCTCAAGTACCCTCATAGGTATACCAAACAAGGCAACAGTATATATCTGATATCATTCTACCGAACCATCCTAATTATTAATATTCTAGTAGGGATTGCAAATCAAACCTTTTTTTTTCCCCCTTCAATTATAGATACCATATATATACCAAGTATAAAGTTGAGCACCCAGAGAAAGAAGCTGGGGGTCTACACTGATGCATGGCAAACTTGTTCTGTAAGCCCATTGTGGAAAAGGACCAAATTCCAAAACCTATGTAAAAAAAAAAAAAAAAAAAAGAAAAAACTATATTTACTATATCAACTTTCGCGTCTATGTGTCACCATTGTATAAGAGATCCTTTGTGAAAGTATGAGTATATATCAAAACTTCTTTTTTATGTTGAATAATGGTGAGAAATAAAAATTCCCTTATCGTTTTCACATAATCATGCCTTATAATCAAATAAACAATAATATGAGTGAGTGAGAATGAAGAAAAAATAAACATAAAAATGGAAATGCCCTAAAATGTCAATGTAAGTTCTACATTTGTTATAATTGTTTTTGTAAGAAGGAAGGCTGTGATTGTCAGGTCAAATGTAATGGTGAGAACAAAGAATAACCACATCCTATTATCCAGGAAAGTAAGTCAGACAGAATGCTGATCAATATAAGATGGTCATTGTTCTGCATCTTTATGCTTTGGTGTTGTATGATGATCTGTTTGATCCAAATCCTGAGTATTTGTCAGCTTTAGCTTTTTTGGATGATGAGGGTCTCGAGGGAGATGCTTGTGGAGTAGTAGGTGGGGATGATCCTTGTGCTGGAATACGAAATTCCCTGTACCAATCTGGCAAATCAATCAGGGGAATTTGTAGCTGTTCACAAAAAGCTGGAAGATCTTCAGGCATTCTTAGATAGTGTTGCCTCCCTGCAAATGTGGCATTCAAAGCAAAAGGGAAACGCCATCGATATGGTATGCCTTTCTCCCTTAGTGCAGTGGTCATGGGACGCATGGCTCGTCTGTTTTACAATGTGATATGTGATAGGTCCTGAAACAGTGTTACAGCATGTGCTTCAAATAGGATCTTTTCATTGCGTCTAGCCTTGTTCAATATCTCCTCTTTAATGGGAAATTTTGCAGACAGCAGATTATGTCTCTTGGAGGAGCTGTTTCTGAGGGACAAGGTGCTAGAGCCCTATGTGCTCGGACAAATTCAATGTTAATGTCCTTAGGGCGATTGAGCAGATCATTAAAAACTGCTTGCAGTGTTGGTTTAATCTGTGCAGTTTCCACATGTTCTGGTATTCCTCTCACTCTGATGTTCTGCCTGTGTCCCCTATTGTCCAAGTCTTCTAAATGCCTGTTAATAAGGATTAGATGTGTGGCATGTGAAGAGACTGTGGATGTCAGTCTCTCCACCGCTCTGTCTCTCTTAGCTTCAGCTCTTTCTGTGTGAGACAGGCGATCTGATAGGGATATAAAGTCTGCTCTTAAGTCGGTTATGGCTGAGGCAAATTAATTTTTAATGTCTGCTGCAAATTTTGTCATTTCTGAGAAGCGCAGTGGGTGGTCAGATTGCTCTGTGTCCCTTACCCCATCCTCTGAAGCCGACAGGGAATCCTCACTGTGCAATGCCTCATTCTCCAGCAGTGCCATCTTGGCAGCAGAACGTCCCCTTGTTCTCTGAGATTTTGTCCCAAATTTCTCTGGAATGTTGTCTAGTCCTGGGGTGGATTGTGATCTGTGTTGACGGTGGCTTGTATGCACACTGTCTCTTCTGCCCATCGCTGATTTTATCTGGGCTGAAAGGGGTTTTTGAGTCACAGAGGTGCAGAGCTCATCTAAACTGCTTCCATTCCCCTTGAGCTCCAAGCCACGCCCCCTAAAGATCAATAGTTAATATAAGGTTATAAAGGGGGAGAACACGGCCCTTTATCAGTGTCATCTACTGGTGTCTCAGAACAAGTTTACACATAAACATATTAAGAGCAAAAGAATAACACATACGGTCATTAAGAATTGTCGATAAAAGCGGTTACATCAGTGTCAATATTCAACCCATAAGGTGCATAAGTGTTCAATTTATGAATCCAAGTCATCTCCAATTTGGATATCTCTCTCACTAATAAACTCCCCCTCCAATGGGGCTAAACTTATCTTTACCCAAAAAGATTGTTTTGGGGGGTCCTTATCATGTATGAGTAAATAATGTTTAGATACTGAGTGATTCCTAAATCCAATCAAAATGTTGGTAATATGTTCGTTAAGGTGAACTTGAAGGGGCCGTTTGGTTCGACCCACATACTGCAGGCCACAAGGGCACTGCAACCTGTATACAACCCCCTCTGCGGCACAAGTGATAAATGGTTTTATCACATACAATTCCTGTGTACTGGTGGAGGTAAAGGTTGTGGTCCGTCTATGTGAACGTGCATTCAACGAACAAACTCTACAGCGTCTACACTAATAAAACCCAGTTAATTGATTAAAAAAAACTAGGTTTTGGAGTTGGTTGGCCCAAAATATTTGGGGCTATACGATTTCTTAAAGAAGGTGCCCCTTTAAAGACAACTCAAGGTTTTTCTGGTAACACCTTATTGAGCACCGCATCACTTCTAACCACTTGCCAATGTTTATAAATTACATTTTTTACACTGTTATGCTGCATGGAATAGGTGGTCACAAAAGGAACCCCCAAAAAAAGGTCCTCATTTGCACGTGGTCCTCTTTCAATAAGCAAATCATCTCTATTAACCTCTTTGATGGTATTCAAAGTCCTACATTGGGATTCCCTCAAATAACCCTTTTCCAAAAATCTACCAGTAAGGACTTCTGCTTGGGCTAAAAAATCAGACTGGTTGGAACAGTTCCTTTTAAGTCAGAGATATTGGCTTTTAGGGACCGACTCCAACCAGGGACGATGATGACAACTGTCCACAGGTATAAAGGACTTTCTGTCGGTTTCTTTGAAGAAAATGGACATGACCACCCTACCTCCATCAACAGAAATCTTTAGGTCCAAAAAAATAATTTTGGTTTGACTGGTCTCATAATTCAACCAAATACCTCTCTGGTTGGTATTAAGGGAGGACAAAAAGTTTTGTAAGGCAAGATGCTCACCATCCCATAGAAGGAGGATGTCATCTATGTACCTGGCCCACAAAACAACAATGAGATGGATATTTCCACTACAGCAGGGGGTTGCCACCAGCAGTGGAGGTTTACCTAGTGCACCATTTGCCGCATCTAACCTCAATAAGCGAGGTATGCCCTATGGTAAACCTCAAAGAAATGGTGGGAATGACTACCCCTACCAGTCACCCCGCAGTGGTAATGGAGGAACGAGGGGAGGTCCTCCTTTCCGAGGACAACCACAACTGACTGGTCCCCCTAGACCTGTACAAGCCCCCAGCTATAACCCTAGATCCTACCAACAAGGCCCTATATCTAATTCTAAGGCACCCCCCTTTAGAGGTAGGTATGGGGGACCCTACTATAACCAGCGAGGTAGAGGTTATAATGTAGGCCATCATGAGATATGGAATCAAAGATCTAATGGGTATTTTGATTACCAGTCACCAGGACTAGGGTATTCAGGTGTCGAGTCTGAATGGGAAGCTACTATCTCTACATCCAATAGTTTCTTTCCGCTCACAGATAGGGAAGGTCCTGATGATAATCTTTTGTTCGATTGCCCCCAACCCTATCATTCTAATGGAGTGACCACCCCTACCCCATCCCATCTGGCTCCTAATGGATATATAATCCCCCTCAAGGAGCTTCTGCCCCTATTGGACAGCCTAGTTGGAGTGTTCACAAACCCAGCCAAGGTATGCTCAAAAGGCAAGGCGAAAGAGTAGGGGAATCAGAGGGGGGAGGCGGGTACGAGCAGCTCAAAAGGCCAAAAAAGTAGTAGGCACGGAGATCTTTAATCTTAGCTCTAAAACGTTAACTGACTCAGAGAAAGCTATTCTTGATAAGGGTCTTAAATTTGTCCCGCCTACCAGGCTTGATAAGTTTCAAATTTTTATGGATATCCATAAATTCTTCAGGAAATTAAGCATAAAATGACACATGATCAATAATCCCATTAGGGATAATACAGTGAGGGATGTTGAGTTTGTTCATTCGGGGCTATCTAATGCTTCACTATTCAACCCCCCTGGCACATTGGCACCTGCATTGTGGGTTTTCAGGGATGTTATGCTCAGAGATCTAGATCTTTTGGAGGTCAAAAAAGCCAGACTAAATAAAATGTTACAGGAAGGTCTTAATTCCCTTTGTAAAAATAGGGGTTTACTTTTAAGGCCAGCTAATAAGGGAGGGGGGATTGTTGTTCTTGATCGACATGACTACATAACCGAGATGTATAGGATCTTAAATGATCGTGACACCTATACATTGCGTCCTTCAGACCCTAAAAATAAATATCTGAAAGAGTTAAAGGTTATTATCACTAGGGGTTGTTGAATGGGGATCTTCAATAAAAAGGAGGGTTTATATTTAGTACCCAGAGCCCCACGCACACCCACCATTTATTATTTACCAAAAATTCATAAGAACCCTGTCTGCCCCCCGGGATGCCCCATTGTTAGTGGCATTGATTCACTGACATCCCGGGTAGGCAGGTATTTAGATTCTTATTTACAACACCTCGTTCAAAAGATGCCCTCATATGTCAAGGACTCTAGGCACATTATCAGATTGCTCTCCACAGTCCAGGTCAGAGCTGGGATGTGGTTAGTCACTGCAGATGCGACATCTTTATATACCATAATCCCACACGAACTGGGCTTGGAGGCAGTGAAGAGCTTTTTAGATAAAGATTCTGGGCTCCCACAAAATCAGGTGTTGGAATATGCTGCTTCTCACAATTATTTTTGGTTTGACAATCATTTTTACAGACAGGTTATGGGGGTTGCTATGGGGGCTAAATATGCAACCAGTTTGGTGAACCTCTTTATAGTAAAATGGGAGGAGGATGTCATCTATGCCCACGATATACCTCAAGTGGATTTGTGGGCCAGGTACATAGATGACATCCTCCTCCTATGGGATGGTGAGCATCTTGCCTTATAAAACTTTTTTTCCGGACTTAATACCAACTAGAGAGGTGTTTGGTTGAATTATGAGACCAGTCAAACCGAAATTAATTTTTTGGACCTAAAGATTTCTGTTGATGGAGGTAGGGTGGTCATGTCCATTTTCTTCAAAGAAACCGACAGAAATTCCTTTATATCTGTGGACAGTTGTCATCATTGTCCCTGGTTGGAGTCGGTCCCTAAAAGCCAATATCTCCGACTTAAAACGAACTGTTCCAACCAGTCTCATTTTTTAGCCCAAGCAGAAGTCCTTACTGGTAGATTTTTAGATCTTTGGAAAAGGGTTATTCGAGGGAATCCCTATGTAGGACTTTGAATACCATCAAAGAGGTTAATAGAGATGATTTGAAAGAGGACCACGTGCAAATAAGGACCTTTTTTTGGGGTTCCTTTTGTGACCACCTATTCCGTGCAGCATAACAATGTCAAAAATTTAATTTATAAACATTGGCATGTGGTTAGAAGTGATGCGGTGCTCAATAAGGTGTTACCAGATAAACCTTGAGTTGTCTTTAAAGGGGCACCTTCTTTAAGAAATCGTATAGCCCCAAATATTTTGAACCAACCAACTCCAAAACCTATTTTTTTCAATCAATTAACTGGGTTTTATCAGTGTAGACACTGTAGAGTTTGTTCATTGAATGCATGTTCACATAGACGGACCACAACCTTTACCTCCACCAGTACACAGGAATCGTATGTGATAAAACCATTTATCACTTGTGCCACGGAGAGGGTTGTATACATGTTGCAGTGCCCTTGTGGCCTGCAATATGTGGGTCGAACCAAATGGCCCCTTCAAGTTCGCCTTAACGAACATATTACCAACATTTTGATTGGATTTAGGAATCACTCAGTGTCTAAACATTATTTACTCATACATGATAAGGACCCCTCCAAATCAATCTTTTTGGGTATAGATAAGTTTAGCCCCCATTGGAGGGGGAGTTTATTAGTGAGAGAGATATCCAAATTGGAGATGACTTGGATCCATGAAGACTTATGCACCTTATGGGTTGAATATTGACACTGATGTAAACGCTTTTATCGACAATTCTTAATGACCGTATGTGTTATTCTTTTGCTCTTAATATGTTTATGTGTAAACTTGTTCTGAGACACCAGTAGATGACACTGATGAAGGGCCGTGTTCTCCTCCTTTATAACCTTATATTAACTATTGATCTTTATACTAATTTATATAGATATACTCTAAACTCTATAACTGGAACATTTCTTCCCTAGATTTTGTATTTATGGCTAAACCTAAATGTCATGTGAAGGCCTTAGGCCATATGAAAAGTGGCTTAGGTGGAAATGGTTAGACCAGGATGAGGATCTGGTGTAGTTATTTCTCTAAAACCCCTTTAACACTGGGGCGGTTTCAGGCACTTGAGAGCTTAAAAACTGCCTCCCATTCATTCAAGTGTGACTTTTCACACTCGGGCGGTACGCTTGTGGGACGTTCCGAAAAATCCTGCAAGCAGCATCTTTGGGGCGATTTGGGAGCGCTGTATTTAGCGCTTCCAAAAGGCCCTGCCCATTGGAATGAATGGGCAGTGCTTCCGAAGCGCCTGAAAAGTTCTTCTGAAATGCCTCAACAAAGGGAGTTTTTAACCCTTTCTTTGGGGTTAAAAGTGCCCCGTTAGCGACTTAAAAGTGCTGCTTAAACAGCGCATGCGGCCATGGCCCCAGTGTGAAAGGGGTCTAACAACCATCGCTAACTCTTATGCTGCGTGAACACGGTCAGAATTTCCGATGGTAAATGTTCGATGTGAGCTTGGTGTTGGAAAGTCCTACCGTGTGCATGCTCCATCGGACATTTGCTGTCGGAATTTACAACAACAAATGTCTGAGAGCAGGTTCTCAAATTTTCCGACAAAAAACTTTGTTGTCGGAAATTCCGAGCGTGTGTACACAAGTCCGAGGCACAAAATTCCACGCATGCTCTGAATAAATTATGAGACGGAAGCACTCGGTCTTGTAAAACTAGCGCATGTAATGGAGATAGCACATTCGTCATGCTGCAAATCTATTAATCTTTCAATGCAGCGCATTCTCTTCTTCTTTATAATGCTAGAATAATGCAGTTGCTTTGCTGCTGATATTCACATAGAGTTCTGACAAACTGATTTCTTATTATTTATCGTGATCTCCTGAATAATCTTTTTTTTTCGCCAGATCTCCAGCATGTTTATTTATTTTTTTATATAGTGATCTACTTTTATTTTTTTTTTATCAAGATCTCCCAAAAATTTTTTTTTATAGTGCTCTCCATAATAATTTTTTTTGTCGTTTTGTGTGTCAAGTTACCACAACACCATTATCTTGTGTTTTTTAACATCAAAAGAGGTTGGTTAGTGTTGGTGTGCCTTGTTAATTTGACATTGTATTTTTGAAATGTACCTGCCTACTCACAAACAATAATTCTCAAAAACAATTACTAATTTATTATGGGTCATAACAAAGTAAAGAGGAAAGCAATGCTGGATAAACTGTTGAAATTGGTGAAGCCTTTGTACCCTAGGGCAGACATCAATTATTTAACAGGCAAAATTGGTAGCCTGAGGAGTCCATTTAATAGGGAGCACAATCCGGTCAAGGATTCCAAAAAATCGGGAGCAGCAGCAAATTACATGTATGTCCCGAGGCTGTGGTCTTACAACAGCCTGCGTCTTTTGCCAGACCAGACCGAACCCAGGCCATCGCTCTCAAGACTTCCTTGGACGCTTCCTTCCAGGCTGTGGCTGTGGGGTTGGAGGTGTTGCAAGAGGTGGAGAAAGAGTATGGCCCAACTCACATACATGACTTTTATTGGTGAGTGGGCCCCCCACCCCCTTATTTAGGTCCTGAAATATGACCTCCTCACAGATGAGGCATTGGCCCTCCTCCATTACTTGCAATTTGCTGGTCGTCATACACGCAAAGGTCTCCTGGACATTAGGGGTGTTTGTGAGTACCGCAGTAGCCTGCTGAATCAAAGCAGCCACTGACTCCTCCACATTCCTCCCCTTCCTGGGCCTTTTTGTTGTAAGGCGGAGGGGAGGAACCTGGGATTCAGTCAGGCTACTGGGCACGGCCACCTCCTGGCTGCCACTTTCCACGGCCTCCTCCTGGCTGAGACTTTCCTGTGTATGAAAATGGTACATAGTTTTAGTTTTTTGGTCATCAATCACACAATTTAGAGCTCATGACTGTTGCAAATGTTAACAAATAGAAAAGACTATCATTCTGACCCCAGCATTTTTCATTCTTGTCCCAATCATTGTTGGCTACTATTGTCTATTGATATGTAAACCACAAATCAGAAATTAGTGATCAATAATAGCATCTAGTTAACATCATTACATTTTTGACAAGAAATATGTTCAACAATGCTTTACGTGGCTCAAGCTGGGCTCCTCCACATCTTCCTTCTCGGTGGAAGGCCCAGGTTGTACGTCGGAAGCCTCATCTGAGGTGGAAAGAAGAGTGGAAGGAATTGTAGATAGTGATGGCCTGGGTTCACTCTGGTCTGACAAAAACCACAGTCTGTCATAGTACCAGAGCCTGGGGACATAAATGTCATCTGCTGCTGCTCCTGATCTCATGGAATCCTGGACCTTTTTGTGCTCCCTATTATACGTGCTCCTCAGGCCACCAATTTTGCACGTCAAATAGGTGATGTCTACTGTGGGAATCACCGGCTTCACCAATTCCAACAGTTGATCCAGCGCTGCCTTCCTCTTCATTTTGGTGTTTTACTTGCCACAGACAGGGCAGCTCTCTGTACTTATCAATGAAGTTGGGGAGGAAGTTATGGTCATTACATTTATCCATTTTATCTGAAAGACACAACACAAGACAAACCCTAATGTCAGGCTAAACTCTCCTAATCTTGTCCCAATATAGGCCTGAAGCTATAAAAGCAGTATAAGCCACTAACCACTGATGCCCCAAGTTAAAATTGTACCTTCGTTTGCACGATCGGCGCTTATGCTACTCCGTTCTCCGCTCACAGATTATATGTACGACAAATGCGTGTTATGCTTTATCTACACTGCGCATGCGTGAAACTTCATCCCTGACCTTCTTTCTAGTATATTCCCTGCCCCTTCTCTTTCGGTGCAGTGGCAGAGCACATGGCGGAGAGACAACAGGTGCGTGAGAATAGCAGCAATAAGGAGGACGACGAAAGCCCAGAGCCAGAAACGTCCCGCTCCAGGAGGAGATTTAAGGCCTCAAATATGTCCTTTGTAGAGATGGTGGAGATGGTGGACATCTTGAAGAGGACAGACTATGATGGGAAGTATGGACCGTACAGCAACCCAAATGTGAGAAAGGCCAAGACCATGACTAAAGTTGTGAGAAGTCTGCAGAAGAATTTTGGGGTACGACGATCCAAGGAGCAATTGAGGAAACACTGGTCAGACCTCAAATTGAGGGAGCAGGATCAGTACAGAAGGATCAAGAGAGTGCTGCAAAAAAGTATTTGTTGTGTGTTCCAATTATTATTACTTGCATGCTGCTACATGTGCTTTTCTTTACTGTTGTACATTTTAAAATGGTGTGGGGACAGTAATCGTTCGTAGTAAACATTGTTTGTTTGACCACTAATACGATTTTTTTGGCAGATGCAGGTTAACTACATTTGTTCAGGCCTATTTGTATGAAAAGAAGTTTAGTACAATGTTGTCTAGATGGGTTTGTAACTAGAATGAAATGGAAACTTGATTCAGTGTAAGGAGAGGACACTCAGCAGCTGTTTACACATCTGGACGCAGGAGCATTAGTGTGGGACACCAGAACACCCTTTTTAGGGTGTCCCACACAGGTGCTCCAGTGGATACTAGGGTTCTCTCCATCTGTGAAAGTTTAATAACAAAAAAGGTAAGTATTCCAGCTTTAGAAAGGGAAAAAACATGATTTCAGCTTGGAACTCTGCCAAAATAGACAATTGTACTACACTTCCAAGCAATGTTTCATATTACTATTTCTTGCCTCAAATATCAGTGTGCTAAGTATACCTTATTTTTTATTCACATAGGGGAGTAAAGATTCGGGACATCTGAGGACACCAAGAACACCACACCTCCTAAAGAAGGGGAAATCCCCACACACCCTGAAGAAGATGTGGAGGGAGGAAAGGTTCAGGAATTGGGCAAAATAGTGACAACAGGTCAGTGTCTGACACCACAGCTTCAAGTAATAGATGTATGAATGCATATTGATAATACATGGTGTTTTTTTTATTTTTAGGTGATGTGGATGTTGTGGAAGAAGAAACTCATTTCACCAGTGCAAATGCACAGATCCTCATCGGGGAGATCATGGTGTCCAATCGGGAATTAAAGGAGATAAAGAAAAACATCAATGATGTTGAAAAAAGACTCAACAACATCATTGATGTTTTAGGCAGAATATAAAACACCCAAACATTTTTACATTTTGTCGTTATATATATTTTTAAATTTTAAAAAAGTTTTAAAGTAATTTGAAAGCCAAATTTTGAAGATGCACAGAGCGTGTCAACATGTGCTATATGCCATCGCGAGATATCAATGTACGCGTTTTGTGGGTGCAACCCCTTCCTCGTAACTAAAGTAGATGAGAGGAAGGGGTTGCACCCCCGAAACACATCCATTGATCCCCCATGATGGGAGCTAGCACATGTTGACATTAGGCATGGGATCAGGAGGGAAATCCACATTTTCACTCCCAATTTGTGTGCGCCTTCAAAATTTGGCTTTTTCAGGGGTGACATCACCCCATTTGATGAAGGCAAGATCAACACAGTTATGACTAATGTCACATATTGCCTTAAATGTATCCAAGTTGAACTTTGTAAGTTCCTGAGTTGTGTATGTTATGGTTTTAAACATGCTGGTTTAACCAAAAAAAGGATATTTCTACTGTCAAACATAAAAATGTTATACACCAAAGATGTTGGTTTGTTAAAAAACCCTTTTCTAATGCACATGTTAATGTGCACGGAACTTGTGGAGAATGCAACAGGCAAGGACAATATGATTCAGTTTATATTCCGCCATATGGATTGCTGTCAGAAATAGGCAGAACCGGCTGGCCATTATTTCAAACGCTGCTCCGGGGTGAGGGTCCTCATGGGGAACGGCCACATCAGGTGATCACCCAGCCCAAATGCTTCATCAGCGATGAACACAAATGGGAGACCAGCCACATTGTCTTCCGGAGGTGGCAAGCCCAAGCCACCATTCTGGAGATGTCGGAAGAACTCTGTCTGGGCGATGACTCCACCATCCAACATCCGGCCATTTTTCCCCATGTCCACATACAGGAACTCGTATGTCGCTGACACCACCGACAACAGCACAATACTATTAAACACCTTATAATTATAATAGTATGACCCCAAGTTGGGGGATGGGACAATGTGGACATGCTTCCCATCGATTGCCCCTCCGCAGTTAGAAAAGAATGCATAAATAATGTGTGTTACTTTGACCAGCCCCTCCTTACTTACAATATTGGCAGCAGACTGGAAAGGTAAGAATATGTCATAATCCAAAATTATGAATACACACTGTCCAAATTGAAGCACATTTTTACATTATGCAATTACCTATCAAGATAATAGGAGAACAAAAATTTAAACAGTACCATTTGAAAGTATTCAGGCAGGCACTTGCACTACATGCTTTAGGGGAATTAATCCATAAATATGAACCCAAAGAGGTAGGTATAGTGTGTATGGGTTTGGCAAAGTCAGAAGATAGAGTAATGGTATCGGCTGACTTAGCTGTTGGGGGAGGGAGGGTTCCAAGTGAGTTTGCCCCCCCTCCCAAAAAGCCTCTTGCATTCTGCATGAATTTAATGACAAAAATAACATCTGTACACATTTTAGGGGGTGTTTAGGGTAAGCACTGCAATGGAGCTGACAAAATACATTGTTTAGTGACTAGGCTAGGTGTGTGAGGGCCCAGGATAGCATGCTGGGGAGGTTAGTGAAGGTAAATATGCATGAAGGACAAAAAAGAGTATTAAAAGCTTCCAGCATGCATGAGGACAAAGAGGACATTCACAGCATATTACAATCATTGTAATTAGGGAATGATGAAATAAATACAATACATTAGAAAACATTAAATACATATAATGTGATGTTAAAGGATAAAACTTGCCTTAATATGGTCCTTCTCCAGGACCTGTATGATGGCAGAACAGGTCTCTGGAATAATGATTCCCAGAGATGGGGGGAGATGCCAGTTGAGAACTTGATGTCCTGCAGACTTTTCCCCGTCGCCAAGTACTGCAATTTGTCGACGAGCCTCTGCTCGGGAGTGATGGCTTGCCACATGCAGGTGTCCTTCATAATATAAGGGGACAGCAAAGCCAACGGTGAAAAATGGGGTCTTTCATCCGGACATAATTCCTGAAATCATCAGGATTATTCTCCTGGATCTCCCGCAACAAAGGCATGTGCGAGATTTGGTCACGCTGGAGCAACCAATTCTTCATCCATGAACTCCTCCTCGTCCTGTTCGTGGACTGGACTTGGGTCACAGCAAGAACTCCAACACCAAGCCCTTGCACAGCATGAACGCTACGACAAGTACGTACCCACAACATGACTAGAAAACAGTCGGCTGGTCAGAAAGAACTAACAGAACACACTGAAAATCAGAAAGAACCCAAGAAGAACGATCTGAAAATCAGAAACGAGCGGACAAGAATGCACTGAAAAACAGATACAAACTAATAAATCGAACGCACTGAAAGACAGGAATGAACTGACAACACACACTGAAGAACATATATGAACCCACAAGCACAAACTGAAGATCAGTAACGAACTGAAAAGCACGAGACTGAAAAGCGCGAGTTGTCTCTCACCAAACTTCTACTGACACGAGATTAGCAGAAGGAGCCCAATGGGTGGTGCACTGGCTATTAAACCTCCTTTTTATAGTCCTGTTGTACGTGTTGGAATTTCCAACAACATTTGTGTGACCGTGTGTATGCAAGACAAATTTGAGCCAACATCCGTCAGAAAAAAAATCCACGGTTTTGTTGTTGGAATGGCTGATTGTGTGTGTACAGGGCATTCGATGAGCCAAGGCAAACAATCTGAAACGTATACTTTGTCAGCAAGGTGTGAGGAGTGAACACAGGAGTGTAACATATATTTACATATATGATGTATGTGGCATGCATTTTTATTTTTTTGATAATAAAAAGTGTCTTACCAAGAATCCAGCCTCTGGTTATTCTGTTAGTGTCAAAATGCTGGTATAGCTGTGATTGCCTTAATATGCCAGTGACCACGTTTCCGGTGAACATATTTGCATCACAGACAACATGGATGTTCTGGGAGTGGTACCCCTTCCTATTGCTGTAGATGTGCTCTTTTTCAGAGGGGGCAAAAAAAGGCACATGAGTATAGTCTATGACACCCATGACATTGGGAATCCCATCTACTGCATAGAAATCTTTCTTAATCTGATCCCATCCCTGACGAGTGGTAGGCATGTAGATATATTTGGGGGCAATTTGCCTGAAACCCTGCAGGGCCTTAGCAAGCAAACGTGAAAAAGATTGCTGTGATACTCCAACCACCTCTCCTGTTACCATCTGATAGGAGGCCTTGCCAAAAAGTGCAGGACAGCCAGCAACTTGCTCAAGGGTGGAATTGCGTGACGGCACAGTGTGATGGGCTCAAGAAATAGGCGCAATTTCCATAATAGTAACATAATCAGCTCCTTAGACAGACAAAATTTAGTGAGCACTTCTGCTTTAGGGAAATCATCCAGCAAAGTGAGCTGCTTAAAGGAACATGGGTGCATGACAACCACTCTTCTTCTTCTCCTCACCCTCTTTAGAATGGCCTGAAACTCCAACAAATTAACCTCAAAAAGCTCCATTAAGGATGTAAGGGAGAGCAATGCAATGTGCAACTGCCAAATGTGAGTGTAGACCAACCAAATGCTCATTAGATTGTGAATTGGTGCCCTTTTTTAAACATTTCCATTCCCTTCCTATTGAGGAGTGGTGACCAAAGTCATCACTTTCATTATTACCGTATGCCTGGACCCGCTACTTAATTACCGCATGCATTTATTTAACTATTTCCATCTGTGAATTGAGTTTAATGCCTGTTCATGCGATATTTACTAAGCGTTTTGCTATAAATACTGCAAAACAGCATGGTGAATTGACAGTTTCAGGATCGCATGCAATATTTAGGGAAAATGTGTCCAGACACCTAAATAACACATGCAATATGCTTTAGTGGGCAAATCCTTCCAATAGCACCACGTGAGAAAATATCCGCCACCAGATAAATTGAATGCTTACCAGCAACAAGCTTATATATAATCAGGCACACGATCGTAGTGGCGTCCTATTAGGATCAACAGTATGGAGAGATGATAACCAGAATAACCAGGCAGCCAGGCACATCAGGGTAGCTCCATCCGAAAGATCAGTATACAGGCAGCAGGGAGGACCTGTAAAGAATAAAAACACGGCTCTCCATAGCGCAAATCAATACGTATGAACAGTTTATTAAATAAAGTATTGCACTTACGTAGATAGCAGAATGTATAAGCATGGATTAAAATAACAGCAGCCGGCCAGCCAGCGAACACCCATCCGAGACGAGACACACAGCGATGACATCAGCGCATCAACCTTCCGACGTACGTTTCATCTTAGAAAGATGTCATCAAGGGAAACCCCACAGAGCGTTTACACACATATGTACCCTTCCTTGTTTACCTAGATGTAAGTTACTATGTGTTTTTATTATTACACACTTTACAGTCTAACTCAGAGGCGCCTGCATTTGTTCTTTTTTGCATATCTTGGAGACCACTTCTGCTTCCCCGCTAAGGCTGGCCCTGAATCAATAGACTATTTTTAAGCTGCATAGCAGCCCGCTGGCCACTTGGACTTCAGTACTATAGGATCTGATTCAGTACCAGTGACAACATGTATATTTGTTTACTAAAAACAAATAGACTGTGTACTTGCACTCATTTTCCATCATCCAATCATGTGCAAGCAAACATCCTTTATTTATTTCTTTATTTATTTTTGCACCTGATTGGGTATTCCTGGGTGCTAGGATGCCAAACTCCCAATGGCCAGTAGGTGTTATGATGCACTATTGCAAAGAATGATACTGTGCAAAAAAAGAAATACATAAATAAAAGGACACCTACATCCTAGCAGCCAATTACGCTTTGAGCAGAGGGAGGATGATGTGATCACTATGCCAACAAATTCAATTATAACAGCTGTGTTTCCTATACTGATGATGTGATTGGCCCAAAGCTATCCCATAGTACATGGGCCAATCACAGCACCCTCTACCATGTGATAGCTGTGGGCCAATCAAAGCACACAATAGTAAATCACAATTGTTATGAATGTAGCCAATTCATGACAGTTCAAAACATTTCTGTTACAGTGATCACTATGGTGACAATGAACTACTCTTATAAAAGTATGTAAGATGAAATATTAAAAAATGGTAAACGGTAAATATAAATCTACTTTTCAAAAAAGGGGCATTTGGGGGGTATTTCTTTTGGCATGGCATTTTAAGGACCTAAAGAAATGAGTTAGGCCTTCAGTACATCAGGATTGATCAATTTTCAAATACAGTATCTCACAAAAGTGAGTACACCCCTCACATTTTTGTAAATATTTTATCATATCTTTTAATGTGACAACACTGAAGAAATGACACTTTGCTACAATGTAAACTAGTGCGCGTACAGCTTGTATAACAGTGTAAATTTGCTGTCCCCTCAAAATAACTCAACACACAGCCATTAATGTCTAAACTGCTGGCAACAAAAGTGAGTATAACCTTAAGTGAAAATGTCCAAATTTGGCCCAATTAGCCATTTTCCCTCCCCAGTGTCATGTAACTCGTTAGTGTTACAAGGTCTCAGGTGCGAATGGGGAGCAGGTGTGTTAAATTTGGTGTTATCGCTCTCACTCTCTCATACTGGTCACTGGAAGTTCAACATGGCACCTCATGGCAAAGAACTCTCTGAGGACCTGAAAAAAATAATTGTTGCTCTACATAACCTCAAGACCCTGAAACTGAGCTGCAGCATGGTGGCCAAGACCATACAGAGGTTTAACAGGACAGATTCCACTCAGAACAGGCCTCGCCGTGGTCGACCAAAGAGGTTTAGTACACGTACTCACCATCATATTCAGAGGTTGCCTTTGGGAAATAGACGTATGAGTGCTGCCAGCATTGCTGCAGAGGTTGAAGGGGTGGGGGGTCAGTCTGTCAGTGCTCAGACCATTTGCCGCACACTGCATCAAATTGGTCTGCATGGCTGTCGTCCCAGAAGGAAGCTTCTTCTAAAGATAATGCACAAGAAGGCCTGCAAACAGTTTGCTGAAGACAAGCAGACTAAGGACATGGATTACTGGAACCATGTCCTGTGGTCTGATGAGACCAAGATAAACTTCTTTGGTTCAGATGGTGTCAAGGGTGTATGGCGGCAACCAGGTGAGGAGTACAAAGACAAGTGGTCTTGCCTACAGTCAAGCATGGTGGTGAGAATATCATGGTCTGGGGCTGCATGAGTGCTGCCGGCACTGGGGAGCTACATTTCATTGAGTGAACCATGAATGCCAACATATACTGTGACATACTGAAGCAGAGCATGATCCTCTCCCTTCGGAGACTGGGCCACAGGGTAGTATTCCAACATGATAACAACCCCAAACACACCTCCAAGACGACCACTGTCTTGCTGAAGAAGCTAAGGGTGATGGACTGGCCAAAGCATGTCTCCAGACCTACACCCTATTGAGCATCTGTGGGGCATCCTCAAACGGAAGGTGGAATAGCGCAAGGTCTCTAACATCCACCAGCTCCGTAATGTCATCATGGAGGAGTAGAAGAGGACTCCAGTGGCAACCTGTGAAGCTCTGGTGAACTCCATGCCCAAGAGGGTTAAGGCAGTGCTGGAAAATAATGGTGGCCACACAAAATATTGACACTTTGGGCCCAATTTGGACATTTTCACTTAGGGGTGTACTCACTTTTGTTGCCAGCAAAAATGTGAGGGGTGTACTCACTTTTGTGAGAAACTGTATATATACATCATAGGGATTTTTTTTACCAAATAATTTATAAGAAACATGCATCCCTGGAGATATCACGATACAAATTAAAGTGGTCAATACTGGGTATACTAAAGCCATGAATATCAATAACATTGTAAAATAGGTATTTAGCAATCACTGATTTATTGTATAAAGTATATGGCAATAATAATATTCACAAGGTAAAATAATGACATAATAAGTTCATAATGTAAACCATAATACAAACCAGATAAAATTAGGATAGATAAAATATAACAGTGATATTGATAGCATAATCCACTAGTGACATAGTCCCACCCTTTTCTCTTTTTTCAAATTATTAGGGATGGAGGCGCCTGATGTTACATGCCTTGCGCTCTCATATAAAGTCCCATTTAGCTGTTTTAGGTTTTTATTTATATTTTTGTGTACATAATAGGGATGGATGCATGCACTCATAACCTTACTTACTATCTTTATGCTGGTACCTTCCATTGTCATACTAACTCAGATGTGCAGCTATTCAAACACTTATGCTTTTATTGTTTATTTAGAATCATATGTATACGTTAGGTGTAGAGTAGCTCAGACATGTGCCAATCACCATTATTGCTATGCCCACCCACTATGCTGTTTTCATGGTTGCTGGGCCATGGTATGTTCTGGGCTGGTTCTCCGGCCAGGATATGCCCAGTCCTGGGAGCTACAATGCTCTCCTGGGCCCCACCCCTTCCCTCCTCTCCCCATCGGGTTGCCTAGGGATTGAGAGGACGCCCAATCGCACATCAACGTCACGTTGATGGCGCCATTCGCGCTGTGTCGCTCTATAGTGACGTCAGCGCGCCGACACCATTAGTCCAACTGACACCCTCCACGAGGTGGCTGATGGCGGACAGGGTTGGGCAGAATCCGCCCCTCGTTTTGGGGCCAAATTCCCCTCACAGGCCGTTAACGTGTCGTTGGTGGACACCCATTACCCATTTTGGAGTATTTATACTCCGCCCAGGTGATTCAATTTTCCCTTAGGGCTAGCCCCCACCACAATGAGAACTGTCGTACTTCACTCAGCTTCACTGGTAATCCAGGTATATCTACTGGCTTTCCTTTACCTCCCTCCTTGATAGCTTATGTATTCACCTTCATTCTCAATACTTTTCTATTGTTGTTATTTATGCTCACCCTTGGGGTTAGTTGGTTATCCCTCACTTTCACACTATTCTACTATCACTATGAAGCTTAATTTGTCACTTCTAACACACTCTACCCTATGTCACTCTTTTGGTATCTCCATACAATCCATAGTCCCTGCACTAATATTCCCATTTTTGGCCCATTGATCACTATTATTATTCTTATTCTTATTTAATTTTTGTATTTAGTCACTT
Source organism: Lithobates clamitans (assembly GCA_037952925.1). Lineage (NCBI taxonomy): Eukaryota > Metazoa > Chordata > Amphibia > Anura > Ranidae > Lithobates > Lithobates clamitans. Next base: position 2,287,661 of record JBBGZY010000317.1, read on the forward strand.
ATCATACCCTACCCGCTGGCCTACTCTCCATTTTTCACCACATACTGCCTTTCCCCTGTTTTACAGATGTCCATTATCCCTGGATCACTTTTCCTATGCCTATGGTGGCCAATACCTAGGTTATATTGCTTCTTCCTGGTTATCCATCTCTGGTTGGGTTTATTCACCTCAGCTACCAGGACTGATGTTGTTTCTGGTCAGCCCCTGGCCCTTCATGCCTGCATCCAGTTTCTTTGGCATTCCCTATACAATCCATGTATTATTTTGTACAATTTATACAAACTAATTATGTGTTTCAATACCTAGACATCTACCTTATACTTTCTCCTGAAGATTGGCAGCCACGAAACCCGTCGAGCCAATAGATGCCCTCTCGTTCAAATTTTTATATATTAATATGAACTGCCATATTTATTATTTGGACTGCACCAACAATTATAGCTACACTTATTACCAGGGAGACACGCTTCAATGAAAGTGTTTTTATACCATATGTACAATATGAACTTACTATGTCACTAGTGGATTATGCTATCAATATCACTGTTATATTTTTTATATCCTAATTGTATCTGGTTTTTATTATGGTTTACATTATGAACTTATTATGTCATTATTTTACCTTGTGAATACTATTATTGCCATATACTTTATACAATATGTGCCAGGTGTGCTGATGCACAACATGCAACATGTGCAGTAATTTAGTGCCTTTAGACACTTTCTGTAGAAGAAGAGTGTATATAGGAAACTTTAAAACATTGTATAAATTTACATTTGTAAATAAGGTTAAAGTATTTCCCATGTACTACGTAGGAGACTGGGGTGGCTGACAAAAATTAAACAATAAAGTTCTACATAGAAATAAATTAAATATGAATATATCTCGCCCATATCCGGAAATTACCTGAGTACTATTATTGGTGAACTACAAATGTCAGCACAGCAACAGTTTTCTAATATGTTATCTGAAACATATAATGTTATGTTATCAAAGATGCAATATGATTGCAAATAAATAATAAATGTTAAAATTGGTGGCATAAAAATTAAATGAGGAAGGCAAAAAATAATTGATATTAAAATGGATGGCATAACTTGGTATAGGAATTAAATAAGGAGCGAATAATTGTATTAACTCACCTACATGGCTCACCATACATTTAAGCAGGAGACTGCTTCACCTTTGACAGGCTTGATAAGGGGGACGGTCCCCCAAAATGCATAACCACTCCCAAGGATAGACTCCACAGAGTGAAGTCACAGACCTTCTCCCTGCTGATCCTGTCAGGTCTGTGAGTGGGTTAGAGCCACTTTTCAGCAGCAATATTTGCTGGTTACACACTACCATAACATTAGGCTCATACTTTTATATGCTTAAATAAAACCCAGCTTTTTGCCAAACTATATTACACCATTGTGGGATCTTCCTTTGCTGTTTTTTCATCTTGGTGACCCCGCTACACTACTTGGAAAGACATAGTCCCCGGACGAGTTAAGCCAGGATAGGACCAAAATATTGTCGCCCCCACTACTGGTTGATGTTGGGATTCCGCCATTTAAAGGCCGCCATGCCTAAAATTGGTTAATGCGATTACCCCATTACCTGCAGGTAAGGGGCCACTGCCCACCATTGCGTGCTGTGTTGCATGAAGAAAAGAAATATCACCACCGACTCCAGTCACTTTAATTAGCCCTAAGTGGATCACTTTTTATGCACGTTTATTTGTGGACTTTTTTAGCTTATTATCACATTGTTCCAGTCAAGTTGTCACGTATATTTTGTTTATTTGCACCAGTCACCTTAATTTTATGCGTGTTTGCTGTGTGTCTGGCTGCACAGTATATATATATATATATATTCCTAAGCTAATTACTGTTATTATGTTTATTTACAATATTTTGCACATGGTATTGATCACATGTTGTTTTACCACGTGTCTCATGTTTTATAATTAACACGTTAGTTTCATAGAGTCACCATATAGACTTTCTAATTTGATTTTGAGACATCTACACGGATATTTTACTTTAAACTTTCACATACTCACTTAGCATATTTTTTTCAAAAGTATTAGTGCAGCACCACACTTTTACTGATTAGGCTCATAGTCGAGTGGATCAGCACCACAATGATTAATGTCTTATAGTTGCGCTTTTTACACTTCCTATACATGTGAGGGGCCAATTTTATGCTGTTTATTTTTATTAAAGGAACTAAATTACTGCACTACAGTGCGCCCTCTGTGTTCCTTTGTGTTGCACTAGCTCAGGGATCTCCAAACTACTGCCCTCTAGCTGTTGCAAAACTATACATCCCATGAGGCATTGTAAAACTCTGATGTGACTAGGCATGATGGGAATTATAGTTCCTGAACAACTGGAGGGCCATACTTTGGAGACCCCTGCACTAGCTAAATATTTCCCTGTCTTTCTGAGGAGTTGCAGTCTAGTCAGGATATAAGTGCCTCCATCATCCACGTTTTCTCACCTGATTGAAGACCTGTCCTTTGCTTTTTTTTTGGGACTCCTTTTGTTATCATTTTGGCATGTATCTACATTTATGAACCATAGTGTTGCATTGCTTCCCATGGTTATCTGGGATATTGTGCATGGAGAATAATGCTGTATGAAGTGTATATACATAATTTAATATTGTTCACTCTGTGTGCCGATCGTGCAGCCTCCTTGAAGATGCGATGTAAGTATCCAAAGAAGCAGGACTAGATACCTGTCACTCTGGCCTAGGCCAAAATGGCAGTAGGGGCAGGACTAAAAAAAAATCATGCAATTCTGCTTGTGGAGAGGGAAAAGCTGAAGCAAAACTAACTCTTGTTTGACAGTTTAGTTCAGCTTTAACTTTGTCCCTTTAAGACTGCAGTGTTACACCCACTGCGCACCAGGGCACAATGCATACAATGCATCTTCTTTCACTTTTGCGATCCTAACAATGCTCCTGATCATTTTCTTTTCAAATATTTATAATATACATTTTAATTATTTTGACAGCTGTTATGTGTGCAGGGGTCTTTGTGAAAGAGCTGATGTTAAATGTCGAGTGTGAGTTTTTATAGTTCCTTAACTAGAAATTGATAGAATGAACTAGGAGGGCTTAAGGCTTTGAGCCCGACAGCATGGGCATGCGGTTGCCCCCCCTTTATTATTAAGAGAATAGAAGCAATATTGTAAATATTTAAGGCTATATACAGGCTAATGTATTTGGGTAATGTCCCTTTAAGAGAATGGCAAATGGGGCTGGGGGCAGGGTTTAAAGGTCACAACGCTATTGGTGATATCCCAGATGGTCATGTGACCCCTGGGGAATGTTCTAGAAATGGGCTTATTATATATAGGACCACAGGTGTATTCCTACCTGGTCCCAGCCAGTCAGTGAAGGTGCAACAAGCTCTGTGAAGGTGAAACAGGCTCCTGAAGTACTTCATTCATGGCTATGAAAACCTTAATGAGGCAAGTGTTGGAGAAAGCTGGGGATAAAGGTGGAGAACAATGGCATGGAAGATGCCTGGCTTTGGCAGAAGAAGATAATGAGCAAAGTGTATTAGCAGAGATACAGCCAGTACAGTGTGCGGTGGACGTGCCTATCAATTCCCCTGAAGTCAGAGGTAGAACAGCTTTTAGTAACATTCAAAACCACCGGTCCCGCCGCTACGGACCGTTGCCATGGCCGCCGGTGTCACAGGACAGGTAGGACAGCAGCACAGCATGGCTGGAAGTATCAGCAGCTACTATGCAGCGTTGGGTCAGCCTGAGAGAAAAGAAGAGGAGTATGGTCCAGTCCCCGTCGACGCCCAGAGGTATCGCTGGGCGGGCTAGAGGAGCCTCATTCATGCAGAGGACAGAGGCGGTGTCTAAGGTTGTAATTATGGAGAGGCAAACCCTGCCCAGAGTATCATTATCGCAGCATGAGGCTGCAGGCAGTGTGAGAGTCACAGACATCCCGCAGATGGCCACTGGAGGCAACAGAGAGCAGCATTATGCTTCTTCAGATATACCAAATGCTCCAGCGCCACCTGGCGGTATAGATGAGTTAGCACACACACTAAATAGCATTATGGAATCCATTAACAGATTACCTGACAGTATGAATACACCTGCAATTGAAAATAGTAATTATGGTAGTGTTTGGTCTAATGAAAATAGACATTCTGTCAGCTTAGGCAATGTAAGTAATGTCAATAGCACTCAGTCAGTTGGCAACATATATTACCAGCTGAGAATAATATATCTAGCGCATCGGTACCAGAGGTATGTTTTAAAGAGACATTCCCATGTGAGATCTCACCGTTAGGTTACCACCTTTCTCCTCAGACTAAAGAAAAAATTTGGAATGGTCAATTTGTGGATATTCTGTCGCTTATTCCATCCACAAAATAATTTGTCATCAGAACTGACAAAAAATCAGATGATAAAGATGAGGATGACAGGAGAAGACCAGTGGCGAGGTCTTTTAATAATTGGTTACAGTCATTTGCTATATACTCCAGTGTGCTGGGTAAGAAGCACCCGGAGTATTGCAGCTGGCTGTTTCAACATATGGAGCATGTGCTAGAGGCATGTAAACGTTTTGGAGGTCTAGGATGGTTCCAATATGATGAGGCATTTAGACAAAAGTTATCAATATCATTGCAGTGGGGCAATAAGGACGTCGGGTTGTGGCTTAACCTGATGGTGCCACAAAAAATGGGTTTCATTAGGCAGCAGCCACAGCCTACAGTGTCCCCTTACAAAAGGGGATACTGCTTTGTGCTTACAATGAGAACCAGTGTAAATGGAGGAGGGGGGGGGTTGTGCAAGTACAAGCATGAGTGCTTGAATTGTTCTGGACCCCACCCTTTGCTCAGGTGTTTCAAAAGGAATTCCAATTTTCAAAGCTCCCAGAGGGATAATTATGCAAAAAGCTCACACCCCAGTGAAACTAACAAACATGCAGCAATGGTTGGCCATATATCCAGACCAGGAGACAGCCAAGTTCTTAATTGAAGGTTTCTCCAGAGGCTTATCTTTGCCAGTATTTCAGGTGCAGGGTGTGAGCCATTCCAAAATTTAAAGTCAGTGGATACTTACGCACACATTGTTAAGGAGAAGTTGATTAAGGAAGGTAGGATAGCAGGTCCATTTGATTCCTCTCCTCTCTCACCTTTTAGGATATCGCCGTTAGGCATCTTATCTAAAAAAGAGCCAAATACCTTTCGCCTAATTCACCATTTGTCATTCCCAAAGGGTAGCTCCTTAAACTATGAAAAAGATGCTTGTATGTCATCAGTATCATATTGCACATTTAAAGATGCTATTCAGCAAATTAGGAAATTTGGAAAAGGCGCGTTGCTTGCAAAAGCAGACATAAAGGCAGCCTTCAGGCTGCTACTGATTGACCTGGTAGCTTTCAATTCCTTGTGTATGTATTTTGAGGGTAAATACTACTTTGAAATGTGCCTCCCTATGGGATGTTCTATATCTCGTGCATATTTTGAAAAATGTGCAACCTTTCTCCAATTTTTTATTTATTTATTTATTTCAGGTACTTATATAGCGCCGGCAATTTACGCAGCGCTTTACATATACATTGTACATTCACATCAGTCCCTACTCTCAAGGAGCTTACAATCTAAGGTCCCTGTTATGGGGAGAAGTGGGACTTTATATGAGGCCTCTGAAAATCAGAGGTGCCTCCATCCCGGTTTTTGCGCAGCAAAGAAAAAAAGAAAAAGTTTGGGACTTTGTGTGAAGCATGCAGCTGGAGAGCAAGAAGACACTTGGAATATTGTACTATAAAATTTATTCCATAATTACAACATACATAAGAAAGGTCAATGGCACAAATAGACATAGCAACCTGCAACCCTTCTAGAGTAAATTACATAATAGATCATAATATATATAAAAACATAAATACAATTCATGTAAGACATCCCATAAGTGAGGGTAAAAATGGTCACTGACTGTAAACATAATGTAGCAGCATAATTAGTTCAAACAACTGGATGTGTATCCATAATTGTTGCGTCTATAGCTCGACGCGTTTCGTGACTATTTGGTCACTCTTCAGGAGCAGACGCTATAGGGATGTCTGTAAAATTGAAATTGAAAGATGAGCAATAATAGTGTAGATCATACCAAAGGAGGGAGACGGGGAAATAATATATATTCACCCATACTTACAGGTTCTGCATGGGTGTGGGGTGCGGCAGTGGATGCCTAGGCAGAGATGCGGACAAATTGTCTCCCCCGGGAGCAGAGGCGGAAAAACAATGGATGGACGGCGGGAAACCCTGAAGGATGCGGCGTGACTGGGGAGGTGGACCCGACCAAATTCCAAATCCAAATGTGTGCATAGCTGATGAGATTGTCTGTGAATAAATGTGAAAATGTGTGTAAAAAATAAGTGAAAGCTGTGTGAGGCAGGTGATAGAGTAGACTGGTGAGGCAAAGATTCCAATCTATATAAGTGTAGGTGACTGGGGTGAATGAAAAGTGATATGTTGGAAAGGACATGAGACACACTACACTAAAAAAGAAAAAACAGTGAATGTAAAAGTGCCTAAGCGTAGGGGAAAAAAGAGTGCAAAGGTAAAAAAAAAAGAAATGAATGATGCAAATAGGGAAAAAAATCATGAAATAATGTGAATGAGGATTACCTTGTATGTGCATTGCAAGTGTGTGTAATGACCAGGTCTGCTACCCAGAGAGCGCCGGTCCATCCAGAGAGTACCCGTTCGTGCAATGGGGAGTATAAGTATACCCCCATAACCACTGTTAGCCACCAACGTCACGCCGGCAAATATGGGAGAGAGGGAAGGCGTCTACCCGAGCGATAACCGCCCGGCGAGTGGCGCCAAACAACCTCCCTCATCTACAATGCCGGATGTATATCCCAGAGTGCCCGCGCGCCGGCGCAGGCCGGATCAACGTCACGTGTCCAGAGACCAGGGGCGTGGCATTGGCGTGCAGGGGAACACCCAGGGCTCCTCCAATAGTATGGGAAGGAGGAGGAGGGGGCCCACACAGCACATCACAGCGTCACGTTGGTAGGCATGGAGAAGAGGGGAGGCGTCAACCTGGGCGATAACCGCCCAGCGAATGACGCCAACCACACTCACTTGTCCATGACATCCAACACCCAAGACTCCGGCACACTTGCGTCAACCGGATCCGCGCCATGCGCCCGGGACTGGGGGCGTGGCGTCGACGCGCAGCGAAACATCCACCCGACCCCCCCACTCTGGGGAGCATGGAGGGAAAGGGGGGACCCACGGTGCGCGTCGCAGCTCCCGGGGCATGACTAGCCACAGCAGTACCCAGCAATCCACTGTGCCCGCTCACCAAACTATTGCGCCATGGATGTGTGCTGCATACGGGTGTGTATGCAGCATGATAGGACTAAACTGCCCTAATATCTTTACCCATGAAGGCATAAGGGAAAGAATGCAAGTGTCAAAAATTGCTGTCCATACATGCGTGCTTCCATCCCTATTGGTATGTTATGGGGAGAAGTGGGACTTTATATGAGGCCTCTGAAAATCAGAGGTGCCTCCATCCCGGTTTTTGCGCAGCAAAGAAAAAAAGAAAAAGTTTGGGACTTTGTGTGAAGCATGCAGCTGGAGAGCAAGAAGACACTTGGAATATTGTACTATAAAATTTATTCCATAATTACAACATACATAAGAAAGGTCAATGGCACAAATAGACATAGCAACCTGCAACCCTTCTAGAGTAAATTACATAATAGATCATAATATATATAAAAACATAAATACAATTCATGTAAGACATCCCATAAGTGAGGGTAAAAATGGTCACTGACTGTAAACATAATGTAGCAGCATAATTAGTTCAAACAACTGGATGTGTATCCATAATTGTTGCGTCTATAGCTCGACGCGTTTCGTGACTATTTGGTCACTCTTCAGGAGCAGACGCTATAGGGATGTCTGTAAAATTGAAATTGAAAGATGAGCAATAATAGTGTAGATCATACCAAAGGAGGGAGACGGGGAAATAATATATATTCACCCATACTTACAGGTTCTGCATGGGTGTGGGGTGCGGCAGTGGATGCCTAGGCAGAGATGCGGACAAATTGTCTCCCCCAGGAGCAGAGGCGGAAAAACAATGGATGGACGGCGGGAAACCCTGAAGGATGCGGCGTGACTGGGGAGGTGGACCCGACCAAATTCCAAATCCAAATGTGTGCATAGCTGATGAGATTGTCTGTGAATAAATGTGAAAATGTGTGTAAAAAATAAGTGAAAGCTGTGTGAGGCAGGTGATAGAGTAGACTGGTGAGGCAAAGATTCCAATCTATATAAGTGTAGGTGACTGGGGTGAATGAAAAGTGATATGTTGGAAAGGACATGAGAAACACTACACTAAAAAAGAAAAAACAGTGAATGTAAAAGTGCCTAAGCGTAGGGGAAAAAAGAGTGCAAAGGTAAAAAAAAAAAGAAATGAATGATGCAAATAGGGAAGAAAATCATGAAATAATGTGAATGAGGATTACCTTGTATGTGCATTGCAAGTGTGTGTAATGACCAGGTCTGCTACCCAGAGAGCGCCGGTCCATCCAGAGAGTACCCGTTCGTGCAATGGGGAGTATAAGTATACCCCCATAACCACTGTTAGCCACCAACGTCACGCCGGCAAATATGGGAGAGAGGGAAGGCGTCTACCCGAGCGATAACCGCCCGGCGAGTGGCGCCAAACAACCTCCCTCATCTACAATGCCGGATGTATATCCCAGAGTGCCCGCGCGCCGGCGCAGGCCGGATCAACGTCACGTGTCCAGTGACCAGGGGCGTGGCATTGGCGTGCAGGGGAACACCCAGGGCTCCTCCAATAGTATGGGAAGGAGGAGGAGGGGGCCCACACAGCACATCACAGCGTCACGTTGGTAGGCATGGAGAAGAGGGGAGGCGTCAACCTGGGCGATAACCGCCCAGCGAATGACGCCAACCACACTCACTTGTCCATGACATCCAACACCCAAGACTCCGGCACACTTGCGTCAACCGGATCCGCGCCATGCGCCCGGGACTGGGGGCGTGGCGTCGACGCGCAGCGAAACATCCACCCGACCCCCCCACTCTGGGGAGCATGGAGGGAAAGGGGGGACCCACGGTGCGCGTCGCAGCTCCCGGGGCATGACTAGCCACAGCAGTACCCAGCAATCCACTGTGCCCGCTCACCAAACTATTGCGCCATGGATGTGTGCTGCATACGGGTGTGTATGCAGCATGATAGGACTAAACTGCCCTAATATCTTTACCCATGAAGGCATAAGGGAAAGAATGCAAGTGTCAAAAATTGCTGTCCATACATGCGTGCTTCCATCCCTATTGGTATGTTATGGGGAGAAGTGGGACTTTATATGAGGCCTCTGAAAATCAGAGGTGCCTCCATCCCGGTTTTTGCGCAGCAAAGAAAAAAAGAAAAAGTTTGGGACTTTGTGTGAAGCATGCAGCTGGAGAGCAAGAAGACACTTGGAATATTGTACTATAAAATTTATTCCATAATTACAACATACATAAGAAAGGTCAATGGCACAAATAGACATAGCAACCTGCAACCCTTCTAGAGTAAATTACATAATAGATCATAATATATATAAAAACATAAATACAATTCATGTAAGACATCCCATAAGTGAGGGTAAAAATGGTCACTGACTGTAAACATAATGTAGCAGCATAATTAGTTCAAACAACTGGATGTGTATCCATAATTGTTGCGTCTATAGCTCGACGCGTTTCGTGACTATTTGGTCACTCTTCAGGAGCAGACGCTATAGGGATGTCTGTAAAATTGAAATTGAAAGATGAGCAATAATAGTGTAGATCATACCAAAGGAGGGAGACGGGGAAATAATATATATTCACCCATACTTACAGGTTCTGCATGGGTGTGGGGTGCGGCAGTGGATGCCTAGGCAGAGATGCGGACAAATTGTCTCCCCCGGGAGCAGAGGCGGAAAAACAATGGATGGACGGCGGGAAACCCTGAAGGATGCGGCGTGACTGGGGAGGTGGACCCGACCAAATTCCAAATCCAAATGTGTGCATAGCTGATGAGATTGTCTGTGAATAAATGTGAAAATGTGTGTAAAAAATAAGTGAAAGCTGTGTGAGGCAGGTGATAGAGTAGACTGGTGAGGCAAAGATTCCAATCTATATAAGTGTAGGTGACTGGGGTGAATGAAAAGTGATATGTTGGAAAGGACATGAGAAACACTACACTAAAAAAGAAAAAACAGTGAATGTAAAAGTGCCTAAGCGTAGGGGAAAAAAGAGTGCAAAGGTAAAAAAAAAAGAAATGAATGATGCAAATAGGGAAAAAAATCATGAAATAATGTGAATGAGGATTACCTTGTATGTGCATTGCAAGTGTGTGTAATGACCAGGTCTGCTACCCAGAGAGCGCCGGTCCATCCAGAGAGTACCCGTTCGTGCAATGGGGAGTATAAGTATACCCCCATAACCACTGTTAGCCACCAACGTCACGCCGGCAAATATGGGAGAGAGGGAAGGCGTCTACCCGAGCGATAACCGCCCGGCGAGTGGCGCCAAACAACCTCCCTCATCTACAATGCCGGATGTATATCCCAGAGTGCCCGCGCGCCGGCGCAGGCCGGATCAACGTCACGTGTCCAGAGACCAGGGGCGTGGCATTGGCGTGCAGGGGAACACCCAGGGCTCCTCCAATAGTAAGTATCTATAGTACAATCTAAGGTCCCTAACTCACATTCATACATACTAGGGACAATTTAGTCAGGATCCAATTAACCTACCAGCATGTCTTTGGAGTGTGGGAGGAAACCGGAGTACCCGGAGGAAACCCACGCAGGCACAGGGAGAACATGCAAACTCCAGGCAGGTAGTGTCGTGGTTGGGATTCGAACCAGCGACCCTTCTTACTGCTAGGCGAGAGTGCTACCACCACACCACTGTGCCGCCCCGTATTCAATCTGGCTACCATAGTATATTACATTACCTGGACAACTTCTTATTCATTGGTCCAGCGCAATCTCCTATCTGTTATTTTATGTTACATCTGTTTAGTGTGGTAGCTCAACATTTCGGTATCCCATTAGCTAGCAAGAAAACTGTGTTTCCTTCCTCGATTATAGAATTCCTAGGTGTCAAGATTGACACTGTTAAGCTGGAATTTCAGTTACCTGAATCTAAAATCTTCAAGATTAAAAGCCTTTATTTCAGTGTTGATTAGGTGAAAAAAAGTGTTATTAAAATAACTCCAATCTTTATTAGGCCTTCTGGCATTCGCGACAAGGTTTATGCCAGTTGGCAGATTCTTCTCGCGGCGCTTGTACTTGGCCATGTCAGGAATGAAATCTCCATTTTCTCACATCAGATTGACAGTTGACCTCAAGGAGGACCTGTCAGTTTGGTTTAAATTTTTTGATATATATATAATGGTAGATCATTTTTTCAGGAGCAATTTGTATCCTCATCCGACCTTGAGTTATATACAGATGCTGCGGGCTCATATGGATTTGCGGCTATTTGGAAGACTCACTGGTGCTGTGGTAAGTGGTCTGAGAGGTGGGAGATGAATAAAGCCACTAAAGCATAGTAGTGTTGGAGCTTTTCCCTTTAGTGGTTGCGATAGAAATATGGGGTGAGCAATTTACAAATAAAAGAATCCTGATTAATTCGGATAATAAAGGAGTCATGAATGCTGTGAATTGCTTGTCAGCTAAATCTATGCAAGTGGTCAAATTACTAAGATACTTAGTGGTTCTTTATCCTAAATTTAATATTTGGCTAAAAGCCAGGCACGTCCCAGGGAAGGAGAATCAAATTGTGGACGGCTTATGTCGATTTCAGATATACCGATTTTGCCAACTCCTGCCAAATGCAGACAAGGAAGGTTATGCATGTCCAGAACATCTGTGGAGCCTAATTTAGAAGTTTTTACAAATGCAATAAGACACTCTGTGAAAGAAAGTACATGGGTTGAGTACACAACCGCATGGAATAAGTGGTGTAACTTTGCTATGGAAATGGATATACAATTTGATTCTCCTTCTGAAACAGACATTCAGATGTTTCTATGTAGTTTAATGCAGAATGGTCACATAGTCACATTTCCAAAATCATGGCTGGTTTATCTTTTTTCTTCAAACTAAGAAACTTACCTCCATGTGCAGCATTTGTTTCTATTAAGCAGGCATTGAAAGGCTACAGGAAGAGCCATTCCATTCCTGATAATAGGAGACCCATTTCAATTCACTTATTAAAACAGCTGTGTGTTACTACACATTCAGTGTGTTCATCCAGTTTTGAGGCTATGCTATTTAATGCCACTTTTGTACTAGCCTTTTTTGGGGCTCTCAGAACATCTGAGTTGCTGCCAAAAAACAAAAAGGTCGTGGTGGGTTTACTAAAACAGAATGTGATTGTCTCTGAGATGGGGATCAGATTGTTCATCCCGGTGTCAAAGACAGATAGGTTAGGAAAAGGCAGTTGGGTACCTTTAAGCCGATGTGGAGATGTGGATATATGTCCAGTTAGAGTCATAAATGGTTACCTAGGAGTTAGGCCAATAGGAGAAGGGAATTTTTTGATTCACGCTGATGGGTCCCCTCTTACTCAGTATCTGTTCAATTACATATTAAAGACTTGCTTGAGAAAATTGAATTTACATCAATTTAAGTTTACTTCTCATTCTTTCAGGATCGGGGCAGCTACGGAAGCTGCTAGGATGGTATTGGATGATACAATAATCAAACAATTGGGTAGATGGGAATCTCAATGTTTTCAGATTTATGTCAGACCTGATCTTTTTCTTTAATTCTAGGCAATAGAAGATATGTTTGGATCCTGGTCTACTCTTTTGTATACTGGGTGTAACGACACCCCGAGTATGAAAGGGGTTAAAGCCCTTTAAGACATTCCATTTCCGAACACAAAGGCAGCTACTGGACACTTCAATGAGCTTATAGAACAGGACTGCCCAGGTACAATCAATTAATATACTTACTGTAGATGTTTTTCTTTTAAGATAGCACATCTTCACTTTTTGAGTTTAGGTTGACTTTAAACTTTCTAATCATTTGTCATCCTCTGGGAACCTCAATGAAACCCAAAAAGTAGAAACAGTAACTGGAACTATGACTGATTACAACAGGTATAGGAATAAGGACCAGCTATTTTGCCCTACACGGTAGATGAAGGTGCCTTGGAGTTATGTAGCAAATTATATATAAGATGTATAAGAATTTCTAAGCATGAAAGTCATGTTTCTAGTAGAAAAATAACGTGCTGCTCTCAGAAAAAGCAAAAAGAAACTCATTAGGTAAAAGCTAAAATGTAATGTCTATATATCTGCCATAAGCTGTTAAAGTTTCTAGAGGGTTTTTTCTTCTTGTAAAGTTTCAGTAAGATATAATAAATAGAACACACATACACACACACACAAAATGATGAATGTCAGCTGAAAAATGAAATAAGGAGAGAAAATCGTTTTGAGATTACATAATTTGAAAAGGAAATGACACAATGACAATGCCCAGTCATAAAGGACTTATAATTATTTTTACAAAGACTGTAAAAAAGATTTCGCTTGCTGTCACAAATTGCTCTTCCAACTTAGAAAACAGTACAGTAATGTATATTTAGTGCAATTATGAGGCATTATAATGATCACTGTGCACTTTCTTATTGCATATTAATTTCTGAAATGAAGACACTTTCTATATGTCTTTGTAATTTGCAAGCATATAACCAGGGTACTGTGGTCATTGAAAATTACTATTGTACGGTCATCTTTTCAGTACAATTCTTTCCACTATAGGATTTATAGGACATGAATGCGTCATTCTGTCAGTAAAAAAATTCTTCAGCAATTTGAGCATCAAAGCCTAGTGTCTAAGTATTTTTTCAATGCCCTATCTGAAAATGTTGGACTTTCGAACGAAAAGGGAGTGACTTTTATCTTTGAAATCTAGCTAATTAAATGTCAGATTAACAATCTGTCTCCAGTAAAACTTATCTAAGAAAAATGTTTTCTGCTATATCCACCCATAGAAAGTTGGTAAACAAAGCAGGGTATACTATCTATAAAGTTTCATTATATGTAATTGTTAGCAACAGCAACAGGACATTGTTGGAAAAATATTTCTTTTCTTATTCAAGATCAGACGTTATACAAAATTGTTTTTTTTTTCCATCCAAAACAGAAGTTACATATAGTATTTCTTACTGAATTGGAATTCTTCCTTTGCCTGAATTATCTCCTTATTGTGCTCTTGACATTATATTCTCTTATTTGCAATTTCAATTTTATTATTTTCTCTTTCAGACCATCATTACTTTTCTAGCTTCAAACCAAAACTCATAAAAGTTCATTCATTATGAGTAAACTAGCTTTCCACCTTGAAATGCTTACAGTATGTGCATATCTGTTTTACAAGAGTGTGAGAGTATATTGGATAACCGTTTCCGACAATAATTTTGATTCTTCCTGAGAATAGTTGCAGTCAGTGGCCCCTTGCAGTATAGAATATCAGTTGTTAGTACCCAATTTTCAAAAGCAAAAAGTGAGTTATCATGATAATAGATAAAAAAATGAACATTTGCCTTGTTTATGAATAAACACTCAGTGAAATAACTCCTGCTTGATATCAAAATACTTTGTGTATGTAGTTATTAGTCCTATAGGTTAATGGACATTTGACTCAGATGGATGGCTACCTTTTTGTGGATGATGGTTGCTTTGTTTCAGGGTCCTTTCATTCCCAACATGTTCACTAACACATGTTTTGACACTAGTTCATGCATATAGTGGAAAAAGTCAGCAAGAGGCCCTGTACAGAAATGTTTTTTTTGGGCAGGTAATATATGCATTATAGCTCACTGAATTGTAAGATTATATAATGATCTTTGAGAAAGTGCTTATTTCATGGAAAAAACACCACACCACATGTATATTCATGTTTGTGGATTGGACATTTTAAGAGAAAATAAACATAAGATAAAACAGCAAATAAAGATAAATAAACATAAGCATACCATATTGCATTGAATCAGCACATTTTAATGTATTATGCCATTAAAGCAAATTATGTAAATTGCACTTTAATTGCAAATTCCATCAACTGCAATGGCATTTTCTATAGAAACCCCCACAACTGGGGGTATTTTCACAGACCACCCATGTAAAGGTCATTAACATTCACCACTAATATAAGATGTATTTACATTGACCCCCAATGTATTGTGAGCATGTGCATCTACTGCCAATGTAATGGAGGCATTTATACTGATCATCAATGTGATGGGGCATTCACACTGACCACTATTGCCCTATTTGAATGGCGGTCAGTATAGATGCATCTGTTACATTGGTGATCAGTTTAACCAGGTCCAGACTGCCCCATGTACATATACTGCAGCAGGGCAGCTCAGATGCGCAAAGTCACAAACAGGTACGTGACTCGTAACCGCGACAATCGGATTCTGTGCAGAACCTATCACTCAACAGGTTCAGGCCAATGATTTATGGCCAGGACCTTCTGATCGGTTCTGACCAATGGAGAACTTCCTATGCCTGTGTAATGTAAACACAGGCACAGGAAGTGATGCAATCTCCCCTCCTGGAGCCCTTTAAGTTCCAGCGTGTGGGAGAGAAGCATCTCACAGTGAGTACACCAACACTACGCTAGCACCAGTACATGTAGGCACATATTTCACCCCCTGATCGTCCCCCCTAATTAACCCTTTCACTCCTTGTCACAGTGTCACCAAGTGCAGTTGTCATATTTTTTACTGATCACTGTATTGGTGTCACTTGTGACGCTAATCAGTCTTAGGGCAGTTAGTGTTAGGCCCAGATAGGTTTAGGGTACCCCCACATATCCCATAAAGGTTTAACCCATTGATCACTCCCCAGTTTACCCTTTCATTCCCTGTCACAGTGTCCTAAGTATAGTGTACTGATTTCTGATCACTGTATTAGTGTCACGGGTGATGCTAGTTACAATGCCTTGCAAAAGTATTCACCCCCTTGGCATTTTTTGTGTTTTGTTGCCTCACAACCTAGAATTAACATGGATTGTTTGAGCAGCTGCATCATTTAGTTTATATAACATGCCCACAACTTTGAAGATGTTTTTTTTTATTGTGAAGCAAACAATAATAGGACAAAATAATAGAAAAAGTCAATGAGCATAACTATTCACCCCCCTAATTCAATACTTTGTAGAGCCACCTTTTGCGGCCATCACAGCTCCAAGTTGCTTTGGATAAGTCTCTATGAGATTGCCACATCTTACCACTGGGATTTTTGCCCATTCCTCCTGGCAAAACTGCCCCAGCTCAATCAGGTTGGATGGTTTGCGCTTGTGAATAGCAATCTTTAAGTCTGACCACAGATTTTCTATTGGATTGAGGTCTGGTCTTTGACCATACCATTTCAACACATTTACATGTTTGCCCTTAAACCACACAAGTGTTGCTTTAGCAGTGTGCTTGGGGTCATTGTCCTGCTGGAAGGTGAACCTCTGTCCTAGCCTCAAATCACACACAGATTGGTACAGGTTTTGCTCAAGAATATCCCTGTATTTAGCACCATCCTTCTTTCCCTTAACTCTGAGCAGTTTCCCAGTCCCAACTGCTGAAAAACATCTCCACAGCATGATGCTGCCACCACCATGTTTCACTGCGGGGATGATGTTCTTTGGGTGATGTGATGTGTTGGGTTTGTGCCAAACATAGTGTTTTCTTTGATGACCAAAAAGTTAAATTTTTTGTCTCATAAGACCAGAGCACCTTACTCCATACATTTTAGAAGCCTCCCACATGACTTTTCGCAAACTCAAAACGTGCCATTTTGTTTTTTCCAGAAAGTAATGGCTTTCTTCTGACCACTCTGCCATAAAGCCCAACTCTATGGAGCGTATGGCTTATTGTCGTCCTATGTACCAATACTCCAGTCTCTGCTGTGGAACTCTGCAGCTCCTCCAGGGTTACCTTAAGTCTCTTAAGTGTGCTGCCTCTCTGATTAATGCCCTCCTTGCCCGGTCTGTGAGTTTTGGTGTGCAGCCGTCTCTTGGCAGGTTTGCTGTTGTGCCATGTTCTTTCCATTTGGTTATGATAGATTTGATGGTGCTCCTAGGGATCATCAAAAATTTGGATTTTTTTAATAACCTAACCCTGACTTGTACTTCTCAACAACATTGTCCCTTACTTGTTTTGAGAGTTCCTTGGTTTTCATGGCAGTGTTTGTTTAGTGGTGCCTCTTGCTTAGGTGTTGTAGCCTCTTGGGCCTTTCAAAAAGGTGTTTATATGTAATGACAGATCATGTGACACTTAGATTGCACACAAATAGACATCATTTCACTAATTATGCGACTTCTGAATGTAATTGGTTGCACCAGAACTTTTTATGGGCTTCATTACAAAGGGGGTGAATACATATGCACATGCCAATTATCATGTTATATTTTTTATTTCTAAAAAATAGTTTTATGTATATATTTTTCTAATGTTACTTACTCGGGGGGCTTCAGTAGCCAAAACTGCAGTGTTTATCCTTATAACACATCACAGGAAGCCCCTCCATGGTTAACAGAGGACAGCATTAAAATTAGACTTGGAAAACTTAACATTAATAAATCACCGGGATCTGGCTTGTATCCGAGGGTACTTAGAGAACTCAGTCAAGTAATTGCCAGACCAGTGTTCCTAATTTTTACTGACAGTCAATTGACTGGAATGGTACCAGGTGATTGGAGAAAAACCAATGTAGCACCAATATTTAAAAAGGGCCCAAACTACATCCCTGGGAATTACAGACCAGTTAGCCTAACATCAATAGTATGCAAGCTCTTGGGAGAGATGATAAGGGACTATATACAAGATTTTGATAACGAGAACGGTATCATTAGCAGTAATCAGCATGGATTCATGAAGAATCGTTCTTGCCAAACCAATCTATTAACCTTCTATGAGGAGGTGAGTTGCCATCTAGATAAAGGAAGGCCCGTAGACGTGGTGTATCTGGGTTTTGCAAAAGCATTTGACACTGTTCCCTATAAACGTTTACTGTACAAAATAAGGTCCATTAGCATGGACCATAGGGTGAGTACATGGATTGAAAACTGGCTACAAGGGTAAGCTCAGAGAGTGGTGGTAAATGGGGAGTACTTGGAATGGTCAGAGGTGGGTAGTGGGGTCCCCCAGGGTTCTGTTCTGGGACCAATCCTATTTATTTTGTTCATAATCTACCTGGAGGATGGGGTAAACAGTTCAATCTCTGTATTTGCGGAGAAACTAAGCTAAGCAGGGCAATAACGTCTCCGCAGGATGTGGAAACCTTGCAAAAAGATCTGAACAAATTAATGGGGTGGGCAACTACATGACAAATGAGGTTTAATGTAGAAAAATATAAAATAATGCATTTGGGTGGCAAAAATATGAATGCAATCTATACACTGGGGAGAGAACCTCTGGGGGAATCTAGGATGGAAAAGGACCTGGTGGTCCTAGTAGATGATAGGCTCAGCAATGGCATGCAATGCCAAGCTGCTGCTAGCAAAGCAAACAGAATATTGGCATGCATTAAAAAGGGGATCAACTCCAGAGATAAAATGATGATTCTCTCGCTCTACAAGACTCTGGTCCGGCCGCACCTAGAGTATGCTGTCCAGTTCTGGGCATCAGTCCTTAGGAAGCATGAACTGGAAATGGAGCGAGTACAAAGAAGGGCAACTAAGCTAATAAAGGGTCTGGAGGAAATTAGTTATGGGAGGAAAGGTTGCGAGCACTGAACTTATTCTCTCTGGAGAAGAGACGCTTGAGAGGGGCTATGATTTCAATTTGTAAATACCGAACTGGTGACCCCACAATAGGGATAAAACTTTTTTGCGGAAGGGAGTTTAACAAGATACGTAGCCACTCATTAAAATTAGAAGAAAAGAGGTTTAACCTTAAACTACATAGAGGGTTCTTTATTGTAATAGGGCGTACACACGGTCGGAATTTGTTCGGACATTCCGACAACAAAATCCTAGGATTTTTTCCGACGGATGTTGGCTCAAACTTGTTTTGCCTACACACAGTCGCACAAAGTTGTCGGAATTTCCGATCGCCAACCATGCGGTCACGTACACCACGTACGACGAGACTAGAAAAGGCCAGTTCAGAACCAAGCGCGGCACCCTTTGGGCTCCTTTTGCTAATCTTGTGTTAGTAAAAGTTTGGTGAGAGATGATTCGCGCTTTTTCAGACTCGTGGCTTTCAGATCGTTTTCTGCCGTTCAGTTTGTGCTTGTGGGTTTGTATCTGCTCTTCAGTACGTGCAAGCAAGTTCCGCGTGACTTTAGGTAGTCATTGTATTCTTGTTCGTTCGTTACTGTTTTTCAGGTCGCTCTTCACAGGCCTTGCTGTTCTTCAGTGCGTTCTGTTACTTCGTTCTGAGCAGCCGACCGTTTTCTAGCCATGTTTCGTATGCGTACTCCTCGTAGAGTTCGTGCTGTGCGGGGGCTTGGTGTTGGGGTCCTGACTTTGACACAAGTCCAGTCCATGAACAGGGTGGGGAGGAGTTCATGGACCAAGAATTGGTTGCTTCAGCGTGACCAGTTCTCTCATATGCCTTTGCTCCGTGAGATCCGTGAGAATAATCCTGATGATTTCAGGAACTTTCTCAGGATGACGGACCCCGTGTTTCACCGTCTATTGGCTTCGCTGACCCCCTATATCAGCAGGCAGGATACCTGCATGAGGCAAGCCATCACTCTGGACCAGAGGCTGGTCGCTACCCTGCGGTATTTGGCCACAGGGAGAAGTCTGCAGGACTTGAAGTTCTCGACAGGCATCTCCCCCCAGGCTCTGGGTATCATCATCCCAGAGACCTGTTCTGCCATCATACAGGTCCTACAGAAGGAGTATATGAAGGTAAGATTTTTATCCTTTTATATCACATTTTATTTTATTGAATGTTTGATAATATATTGTATTTCTTTCCTCATTCCCTAATTACCATGATTGTAATATGCTGTGAATGCCCCCTTTGTTCTCATGCATGCTAGATTTTTATGTAATTATTATTTTATGTCCTTCATACATATTTGCCCTTCACTAACCTCCCCAGCATGGTGTCTCCTGGCCTATATTCACCTCATGTAGTCACTTAACAATGTATTTTATCAGCTCCATAGTACTGCTTTACCCCAAACACCCCCTAAAATGTTTGGAAATGTATTTTTTTATTTAAATTCAGGCAGAGTGCCAGAGGCTTTTTTTTGTGGTGTCCCCAAATAATTTTTAGTAACCCTCCCTCCCCCCAACTGCTAAGTCAGCTGATTCCAATTCTCTATCCTCAATCATCTATCTGCTGACTTTGCCAAACCCATACACACTATACCCACCTCTTTACTTGTCAGATTTATGGATGAATTCCCCAAAGCATGTAGTGCAAGGGCATGCCTGTATACTTTACAATGGTACTGTTTAAAGTTTTTGTATCCTATTATTATCTTGATAGGTAATAGCAGAATGTCCAAATGTCCTCAAATGTGTACAGTGTGTATTTATATCTTTGTATTATGACACTTCTTACCTGTCCAGTGGTCTGCCAATAGTGTAACTGAGGGGCTGTTCCAAGTAATACCCATTATTTAGGCATTCATCTCACAATGAAGTGAAGAGGGTTACCTGTCCAAGATTTCCACACACCCCCTATAATGTTAGAAATGGCCCATGAGAGGGGGGGAGGGGGAATATGATAGGTGTACCTTATAATTTGGCCTTGTTAAATTCCCCTTACTAAATGCTATCTGGAGGTTGCCCCATAATGTTTGTGTCTAATCTGCTTGCCATGTTTCTGTGAAAAAATAGTAATGTTTATTGTTTTTTCCTCAACAGTTTTCTTCCACGCCACAGGAATGGCAGACTGTGGCCTCTCACTTTGCCCAGCGGTGGGACTTTCCTAACTGCGGAGGGGCAATTGATGGGAAACACATCCACATCGTCCCACCACCCAACTCGGGGTCGTACTATTATAATTACAAGTGGTTTAATAGTATAGTGATGTTGACGGTGGTGTCAGCTAATTACGACTTGTTGTATGTGGACGTGGGGAAGAATGGCCGGATGTCCGATGGTGGAGTCATCGCCCAGATGGAGTTTTACAGGTGTCTCCAGAATGGCAGCTTGGACTTGCCAGCTCCAGAGGACAATGTGGAAGGACTCCCATTCGTGTTCGTTGCTGATGAAGCGTTTGCGCTGGGGGACCACCTGATGCGGCCATTCCCGATGAGGACCCTCACCCTGGAACAGAGGGTTTTTAATTAACGGCTGGCCAGAGCCCGAAGAGTGGTGGAGAACACATTTGGAATCCTGGCCAGCCGATTCCGACTATTTCTGACACCCATCCATATGGCGGAGTATAAACTGAACCATATTTTACTGGCGTGCTGTGTTCTCCATAATTTTTTAAGGAAACATTCGGCCAAATATGCTGGCTCAGTTGGGCCTGAGGCCGGAATCCTACATCAAACCACACTGACGGCGCTTGAAAGTGGCCGTCCTGGCTTGCCCTCCCTGAGTGCCCGTGATGTCCGGTTACGCTACCTGGAGTTCTTTGTGGGTAGGGGGGCTATCAATATGCCAGACAATCTGTGAAGCCTTTTTATAATAAAAAAAAAAAGAAATTCTTTGTGGACATTTACTGCTTGTGTTTGCTTTAGCTGACCCTGACATAAATGTTTTGAGTGCAGAAAATGTCGTGATTGTGTAACCTTATTATACAAAGCACTGTTGGCTGTTATTTCCTAAATGCAAAAACACATTTCACTACAAGTGCACTTGCAACTGCACTGAAACTGCACTTGTAGTGCAAAGAGGATTTGCCCTTAGGAAATAACCCCCATTTTTGCATAAAACAGCTATTACATCACCCCAAAAGTGTTGTAGTGTTGAGACAATAATCCACACATTCTTGAGTAAGTCACTTTTTTATACCTGCACAATCACATGTGCATTTACCAAAGGTTTTTAAAACAAACCAACATGTTTGTTGTATAACAATTTTTGCAGTAGCATTATCAAAAATCGAAATGTCCATTTCAGATAAAACAGGCCTGTGTAAAACCAACAAGAAAGCCAAAAAACTTGAACTTACAAAGTCCACATTAGGAAAAACCCGAAGGCTATTTCAGACATCAGTATTTAGGAACTGGGTTTGATATAGTGTTCAGATGGGGGGAAATCACCCCAGGAAAAGCCAAATTTGGAAGATGCACACCAATTTACGAATGTCAACATGTGCTATCTGCCATCAGGGGGGATCAAGGGATGTGTTTTGGGGGAGCAAACCCTTCCTCAACGCTACTTTATAATTGAGGAAGGGGTTGCACCCCAAAAACGCGTCCATTATTCTCCCGTGATGGCAGATAGCACATGTTGACACACTGTGTGCATCCTCCAAATTTGGCTTTTCAAAACATTGCAAAAAGATTTTAAAAATTGGACCACAATCCCAAAAATATATTTTGTGGGGTTTTAAATTCGCCCCAAAACATCAATGATGTTATTATTTTTTTTAATAACATCATTGATTTTTTGCTGTATGTTGTGCAATTCAAGATTACACCCCATGATCTCCCCGATCAGGATCTGGGCACTTTCTGAAGTAAAGCGTTCTGGATCCACAACCTCACGATCACCTAAAAAGAGAGAAACAAAACAAAAACAGGTCTCAAAAATCTGCCACCATCCATCTCTTTTACCTGAGCCTGTGGTCGCAGACACTCACCTGTTGTGGTGCCAATCTCCACCACATCTTCTTCTTCCTCCTGCTCTTCTTCGTTTGGGGGTATTTCACCTTCTTCCATAGGTGGGGGGTCTGTGGTCTCCTCGGATGAGGGGTGTACTCCGAGTCTTTTCTCCCCTATGTAAAACAAAAATGGTATAATTAGCACACAGATCTTTGATGGCAGAACTATAAATAGTAAACATTGCTTGGAAGCGGGGTACAATTGTCTATTTTAGCCGAGTTTCAAGATGTCTTTTTTTTATTGCCCTTTGTCAAGCTGCAATACTTTACCTGTTTGGTACAAGCTTCACAGATGTAGCCCCCCCTATAGTATCCACTGGAGCACCTGTGTGGCCCCCCTAATAAAAATGGTGTTCTGGGGTCCCACACTAGTGCTCCAGTGTCCAGATGTGAAAACAGCTGCTGAGTGTCCTCTCCTTACACAGAATCTAGTTTGCATTTCATTCTAGTAACAAACCCATCTACACAAACAAATTTTTGGCATCCAAGTAGGCCCAAAAAAAATGTGGGAAAATGCATATGGCCTAAACAATGATGTTTTAGAGGCCGAAAGAAAAATGTTTGATACGAACGAATAATGGGCCCATGAACATTAAAGTTGCCTTTTAAACGTTACAATTAATAAAAGCATATGGAGCAGAACGAACGGAATAAAGTCAGAAAGAATAGGAACACAGCACAACTACTTACTTTTTTGCAGCACTCTCCGGATCTTTCGGTACTGCTCTGGCTCTCTCAATTTCAGGTCCGACCACAGCTTTCGGAGCTGATCTTTCGATCTTCGGACCCCGAAATTCCTCAGAAGACTCCTGATCACTTTCGCCATGATCTTGGCCTTTCGGATATTGGGGTTGGGGTAAGGCCCATACTTCCCGTCATAGTCGTACTTCCTCAAGATGTCGACCATCTCCACCATCTCCCCAAAGGACATATTTGTGGCCTTAAAACGTCTCCTTCTGGATCGGGACGTGTCCGGATCCGGGCTTTCCTCCTCCTCCTCCTCGTTCCTGCAATTAGCACGCACCTGCTGTGTCTCCGCCATGTGCTCTTCCCCCACTGCGCCGAACGAAAAGGGGCGGGGAATAGAATAGAAAGAACGTCAGGGGCGGGCGGAGTTACACGCATGCGCAGTGTGTATAAAGCGGAACACGCGTGCGTATTACGTACGATCTGTGAGCAGAGGAAGGAGCATTGGACGTGCCGATCGTAAGAACGAAGGTAAGAGACAAACTTGTGCCTATACTGCTTCTAGATTGAGGCCTATATTGTAACAAGATTAGGAGAGTTTTGTCTGACATTAGGCTTTGTCTTGTGTTGTGTAGTGAACATGGATATGCTACTCAAAGATAGTGACTTCATGTCAGTATTCGTAGAGATGCTAAGGGAGCTGCCCTGTCTGTGGGAGATTAAACACCCCCATTTCAAGAACCAAGCAAAGAGGAAGGCAGCACTGGAGCAATTGTGTGAAATTGTTAAGCAGGTGATCCCCACGGCAGACATCACCTATTTAAAGATTTTAATTGGTTGCCTGAGGAGCACATATGTAAGGGAGCGCAAGAAAGTCCTGGATTCACAGAGATCTGGAGCAGCAGATGACATCTATGTCCCCAGGATGTTGTACTACGACAGGCTGCACTTTCTGGCAGGCCAGACCGAACCCAGGCCATCCCTCTCCAGTCTTCCTTCCACGCTTCCTTCATCCCCGGCTGAGGCTTTTGACGCCCAACCTGGGCCTTCCAGGCCACATGTGGAGGAGCCCAGATTGAGCCAGGTATAGCATTCCTCTAAATATTTCTGCTTGTCCAATCAATGATGTTAACTAGCTGTTAGTTGGGAGTACTAATTTAGGATTGTGATTGATGAAGCAAAAACTAAAACCATGTCCCTTTTTTATACACAGGGAAGTCTCAGCCAGGAGGTGGCCGGGCCGAGCCGGCTGGCTGATCTGCAAGTCCCTCCACCCCCCCTGAAAAGAGAAAGTGGCAGTAGGAGGAGTGCCCTAGAGGAGGCTACCGGAGGACTCTTTTGGAGGGCTACAGAGGTCCTGGGAGCACGACAGACCATGGAGGAGGACCTTGCTGCCGTCATTGCATATAAAATGCAGAGGATGGAGGAGGGCCAACAAGCCATGTGTGAGGCCCTCATATTGGAGGCTCATGAGAAAGGTATGAGGGGCCAAATGACAGCTCAGACACACCTTTGTGATGGTCCTCCTCCTCCTCCTGCAGGTCCTCCTCCTCCCTCTCCTCCAGGTCCCCCCAGTCCTCCTCCAGGTCCTCCCAGTCCTCCTCCTCCTCCAGGTCCTACTCCTCCTCCTGCCACATCTCCAACAGCACAGCCACAGCCCGGAAGGAAGCGTGGAAGGAAGACCAGACAGTGATTGCCCTGGGTTCAGTCTGGTCGGCCAAAAAATGCAGCCTCTTGTGGTACCACAGCCTGGGGACACAGATGTCATCTGCTGCTATCCGGATCTCTGCGAATTCTGGACCAGACTGCCCTCCCTTACATATGGACTCCTCAGGCCACCAATTTTGATGTTGAAGAATTGATGTCTGCCGTGGGGGTCCCAGGCTTCGCTAATTTCTCATGTTGATCCAGTGTTGCCTTCCTCTTTGTTTGGTTCTGATCCCTTAATAAAGGATTTTTGTTTTGAATTATACTCTCCTATGTGTTTTACTTCAAAAATGACAGTTTGTTTGTGAGGATTCAGGTACATTTCAAATATACATGTAAATAAATAAATAAATAAATATAATGTGAAATGAACAAGGGACACCAACACCAAACAATCTCCTTGAGATTAAATAATAAAAGATATCAATGGTGTTGGGGTAACTTGACACACAAAACACACACAAAAATATTCGGGAGTAAAAATAAAAATAACATTGAACAAAGATCAGCCTTTGAAAAAATCCAAACATTAAAGAAAAAAAACGCTTAAAATCCAAAAAAAAAAAAAAGAATTAATATAAAACTGTCAGATGTGACAACTAATAACAATATATTCAGGGAATCCCAATAAAAAAACACAAATAAAAGTTTGTGAGAAGTGTGTGTGAATATGAGCAGCAAAACTACTTAATTCTTGTCACATTATAAAGAAGAAGAGAGTGCACTGTATTAAACCATTTTTAACATTGCAGCGTGACGAAAGTGCTGTATCCATTGTGAACGCTAAGTTTACCAGAATGAGCTGTCCCATCTCGGAATTTCTTCTGAGCATGTGTGGCACTTTGTGCGTCGGAACAGGCCACACACGGTCGGAATTGACGCGATCGGATTTTGTTGTCGGAAAATTTTATCTCCTGCTGTCCAACTTTGTGTGTCGGAAAATTCGATGGAAAATGTCCGATGGAGCCCACACACGGTCGGAATTTCTGACAACACGCTCCGATCGGACATTTTCCATCGGAAAATCCGACCGTGTGTACGGGGCATAAGAGTGGCAAGGATGTGGAACGACCGCAACATACAGGGATATACAATGTAATACTGACATATAATCACACACATACGTTGGACTTGATGGACTTGTGTCTTTTTTCAACCTCATCTACTATGTAACTTCACCAACTTAGACTACTGTGTTCTGATCCATCACATATAATTCAGATTAAAAATAAATTGAACTAAAGGCTGTAATGTAACTAAATATGTAAAAAGCCAAGAGGGGTGAATACATTTGCAAGGCACTGTAGCTAACTAGTGTTAGTTAACTAGTTAGTGTCAGTTAGTGTCAGCATCAGTTAGGTGTTAGCGTCAGTTAGCGACAATCCCAGACAGTGTCAGATTTTTTTTTAAACATTTTGCTTTATTGAAAAGTACAAAAAAATATTTGCTTACAAAGCAACAGCAGAGAACAATTGCTTGTCAGATATGTTACAATAGTAGGTAGACATTTTGAGCATAAGATGGAATTACATTAATTTTTGTGCGATTATCATCAGTATGCCATAACTTATGAAATATAGTTTAAGGAACCAAATGGAAAGTTAACTGAGTTTCCTCAGTCTGTATGTTAGTTATGGGGTATACATTTGAACCCATATCATATCCCTAGAAGGGGTAATTACTTCCTCTTAGTGACTAAACAACATACATTGCGGTAATCAACAGAGTACAATTGGTTTATCATCTTATGTAAACATCACCTTCTTCTTAATGTTAACTGTTATAAAAATAGAGGGGAGAGGAGAAAGAGAAAAAAAAAAAAAAAAAAAAAAAAAAAAAAAAAAAAAAGGGGGGGGGGGGGGGAAGTGTGGATGGGAGGTGAAAGAGGAGTCAGACCATACTTTGTGCCAAGATTGTAGTGAAATCTTGCGAGTACTTAAAGATGAACCAAGGTTGCCAGGTTCTATGAAATCGTTCAATGTGGCCCCTGTCCTGCGCTAGCATGTCCTCCATCTCGCAAATATCGCCAACTTTATTCAGCCATTCTGCTGTAGAAGGAACTTTCACTGAATTCCAATATAGCGGGATCAAAGATTTAGCCGCGTTTAGAAGGTGCTTAGTCAAAGAGTGCTTGTACCGCTTGAATGAAAAGTTCGTTACGTGTAAAAGGCAGCAAGCAGCCGTGAGATTTATTCTTGTTTCGGTGATTTTTTTAATCAAATTTTTTATTGTAGACCAGAAATTTGCGATAGGAGGACAGTGCCACCATATATGTGCCAATGTGCCCAACTCACCCTGACACCTCCAACATAATTCTGACCTCTGAGAGTTCCATTTATGCAATTTATCTGGTGTGTTGTACCAATGCATTAGTAGTTTATAGCTCGTCTCTTGTGATTTAGTGTTTATAGAACCTTTGTGAGCAAAAATACATGCATACCTCCATTGTTCTTCCGAGATGTCCTCTCCCAGCTCCTCTGACCACCTCCTCCTGTGACCGTCATCATCAAAGCTCTTGGGGTGTTGCAGCCAAGAATATGCAAATGAAATGGCTCTGTTTAGAGGAGTCTTACTATGGCAAACCGACTCCAGATCCGTGAGAGGTCTAAGGAATTCCCCCTTTTGACTATGGCTGGTTAGGTAGCTTCTTAATTGAAAATAAGACCATTGCCTTAGATGTGGTAGGTTATTTTCCACCTTCAATACCGTCCAATCTTTAAATCTGTCCTCTGTAAAACAGTCACCCGTCAGTAATGGAGATGCGTCCTGAGTCATGGGTTTGAACAATTTGTTTCCGAGTCCAGGGGCAAAATCTGGGTTATCTGTTAGAGGAGTCAGTGGGCTTACGTCAGAAGTAATACAATGGCGATTGGCGAGAGAGTGTATAATCTCTAGCGTGACGCCAGTTATAGGGTGTTTGCGGACATTCAGCGGATATCTAGCCCAGTGGGTCCATGGGTAGTATTGTAACGTAAGGGCGTTCAGCTCTCCCTCCAGGGGTACCCAGTCCTTCATGTGGCCATGGCAATGCCAATCTATCACTCTGGCTAAATGTGAAGCGTAGTAATAATGTTTAAAGTTAGGGAGGTTAATCCCCCCTAAATCTTTGGGTCTTGTCAACCAGGGTAACCTAATCCTAGGTTTTTTTTGGTTCCACAGGAATCTCAAAATTATAGAGTTTAGTGCACGAAAAAAGGTATGAGGGATTCTAACTGGTATGGTGCGCATTAGGTATAGAAACCTGGGTAGAATAATCATTTTTATAATAGCAGCCCGCCCGAACCAAGATAGAAAATCTAAGTGCCAGTCTTTAAGATTTTTTTCACAGCTCTTCAGGAGTGGTGGAAAATTTTTTTCAAACATGTTCTGGAGTCGAGGAGTAAGCCAGACTCCTAAATATTTAAGTGTATTGGGGACCCACCTAAACTGTGAATTGGCGGTGGTTAGGCGGAGCAGATTATCTGGTAGCGTAATGTTGAGGGCTTCAGATTTAGAGTAATTTATTTTTAAATTTGAAATGTAACTGTATGTACTAAATTCTTTAAGTAAGTTAGGTATGGAGACAGTGGGGTTCGTGAGAAAAAATAAAAGATCATCTGCATAAGCTGCCACTTTGAACTCCCTGTCCCCAATCCGGAATCCAGCTATTGCGGTGTTTTGTTTAATCGTTCTTATGAATGGTTCCAGGGTTAGTATAAATAGCAGGGGTGACAGCGGGCACCCCTGCCTCGTCCCATTCGTAATGTGTAC
The DNA here is from genome assembly GCA_037952925.1 of Lithobates clamitans. Classification (NCBI taxonomy): domain Eukaryota; kingdom Metazoa; phylum Chordata; class Amphibia; order Anura; family Ranidae; genus Lithobates; species Lithobates clamitans. The sequence continues at coordinate 2,316,613 of JBBGZY010000317.1, forward strand.
AGGTTTAGAAAGGGTACCATTAATCTTTAATTGTGCTTTAGGGTTTTGGTATAAAGCTGATATCCAGGAGAGCATGTGCGTACCCAGTCCCACATGTTGGCACACTGCCTTCATGAAATCCCACGCTACTCTATCGAAGGCCTTCCCCGCATCCGTGGACAGGAGAAGGCCCTCGATATCCCTCGCTTTTGCTGCATGTATAAGAAGGAGCGCTTTAGTGACATTGTCTTTCGCGTCTCTTCCAGGAACGAAACCCACCTGATCCAAATCAATCAGCTCTGGCAATAGTGGGCTCAGTCTCGTAGCGAGTATTTTGGCGAATAGTTTAACATCCAGGTTTAGCAGGGAAATGGGTCTATAACTTGGGCATTCTAATGGGTCTTTTCCTGGTTTCGGTATCACTGTAATGTGGGCCGAGAGAAAATCTGGGGTCACCTCCCTAGGCGAGGACAGGGAGTTCAAAGCAGCCGCCAGGGGATTCTTAAGGATGCTCAAGAAGGTTTTATAATAAATGGCTGAATAACCGTCCGGTCCTGGGCTCTTGCCATTTTTTAAATGTTTAATAGCCTGGGTAATTTCTAGTGGTGTGATTGGGTCCTCTAGTAGGACGGCGTCTGACTCCTGAAGAGCTGGGAGACCGCTCCTGAGTATGTAATCTTTTATGATTTGGATTCTGTCGTCAGTCACGTTTTGTTCCCTGTGTTGTGGTGGAAGATTATAGAGTTTTGTGTAATATTGCTGGAAATGATCGGCAATCGCTTCTGTTGTTATGTCAATTTTACCTTGTGCCCCTCTGATGCCGGGAATGTTATTAGAGGTTGTGTGTTCCCTTATCGCTCTTGCTAAAAGTTTTCCTGTTTTATTTCCTGCCTCGTAGTATAGTTTCTTTCTAAAGAATAGAGTTCTTTTAGCTCTAGAATCTAATATTTGTTGAAGAGTCTTTCTAGCTTCTAGTAGTTGTGTGGCTGTGGTTGTAGATAAAGACTGTTTATGCAAGGTCTCTAGGGTGTTGATTTGTGTGATCAATTTTTTAATAGTAAGTTCCTTTTCTCTTTTACGTTTGGAACCCATTCTTATCAACTCACCCCTAATCGTACATTTGTGGGCCTCCCAAATCATAAGAGGGTCTGCGTCTGGGGTGTTGTTTAAGTTGAAAAACTCAGTCAGTGTGGAAGTTAGAGTGGGAAGAAACGACGGGTCCGTCAGGAGTGATGCATTTAATCTCCATGTCGGTTGTTTCTGTGGAGGATTTAATAAATCCAGCGACAGAGAAATAGGTGCATGGTCAGAAATCGTTTGGTTTCCTATGTGTGCACTCTCCACTAACTGAAGATCTCTCTGTGAAATAAATAGGTAGTCTAGTCTCGCATATCTAGCATGTGGGATAGAAAAAAAGGTAAAATCTCTATCCTCAGGATGGAGAAAGCGCCATGTATCAACCAACTGTAGGGATTGGAGCATTGCCTTTAGTTTTTTGAGGATTCTGTAGGTGATACATGTTTTCCCGTTGGACGTGTCTGCTAAAGGGTTAAGCGGAACATTAAAATCCCCTCCGAGGATCAGGCAGCCTGAGGCAAATCCCTGCAGCTCCTTTACCATGCGTTGGCAAAACGTAACATGAGCCTTATTCGGGAAATACACGTTCGCTAGAGTTACTGGGGTACCTCCTAGAGATCCCTTTAAAAAAATAAACCTACCTTCGGGGTCAGAGAGCTGTTCAGTTAGTTCAAAAGGTGTGTTTTTGCTTAATAAAATTGATACTCCCTTGGATCTGGAATCGTTATTTGTAGCATGGAATGCCCTTGTAAAATGGGAGTTCGTAAGTTTAGGGACATGATGCGTCCTGAAATGAGTTTCCTGCAAGTAAACAATTTGCGGCTTACCTTTTTGGAGTTCCCTTAGAAGGGAAGTACGTTTCTCAGGGACATTCAGTCCTCTTACGTTGTGCGAGATGATCAGAGGATTTTTCCCTAGAGATGAGTAGGCCATGGCGGCAGGTCAGGAGGAGGTGGCTTCGAGGACAATCTGCAAGGAGACAGCTACAAAAACCTGGTTAAACACTTTGTTATTATCACAAACTCTCGATCTCAGTCCCAGTTGGTGTGGGTCTGAGTAAAATAGAACTAGAACACCAGAACAAACAAAAAAACAAAACAAAAAAAAAAAAAAAAAACAAAAAAAAAAAAAAATTTGGGGGGGGGGGGGGAGGGGAAGTGTGGGGTAGATAGAGAGAGAAAGGTAAACGATAAGTAAATAAGAAAGGGGAAAAGAAGATTGAAGGAGCAAATAAAGTACTGGGGGGTCCCTCACCAGGGCGTGCTCTTGTCGCCCCAGAGGGGGAGCCCACTGGGTATGATAGTGAACCCCGAGACCTGCAGTCAAGCCACTGGGTCACTTTGTGGGGGAAGAGGGAGTCGTCAACGACCAAGCGGGGGCACACCAACTAAATTAGTAAATGTGTGAAATTAGGTTTGAGAGAGAACTCTATTGAGTCACACACAGCCTTAAGGAAATTAGCTGAAAAAAAGAAATAAAACTGAACCATCGTACACCCGACCCAAGTATCAGACAAAAATTCGGGGTGAGGTGGTAGAATGTCTTATGAGGCTAGGGCTGAGACCTAACATAAAATTCAAAACTAAAGCTAAAGTTCTTTAAGGACTTGTAGAAAGAGACCAAATGGTGCACTAATGGTGTCATCGTCCTCTTTGTAAGAACCATATTTCCGCCCTGTGAGAACAGCTGAACTTCAGTTGTGACTTAAGATGAACATGAGGGATAAGAGCAGCTGTGAAACTGTGGGGCCTCACATTCGTGCCAAGGGTCTTGAGATTCAAGGATAGGTAAACAAATTGGGTCTGCTCAAAGCAGATGTAAACGAGAGTTATCAAGAAGTATCTGCAAAGCACCCGTAAACAACATAACTGTGCAAACTTTAGTGAACACTGACAACAGATTGGGATATAGGCGACACTTCATTCATCCTCCTGGAATCTGGCTTCCTCTGCGGGTCTTCTCGGGGTTCCCATTTTGGAGTTTCCAGATCTGCTGTATTTGGATTTCTTGGACAGTCTCTTGTCAGGTGTAGAGAGAGGTGAGCTCGGTGGGCTTCTTTCAATTGGTGTCCGGAGGAAATCAGCGTACCACTCTGGTAGGTCGATCTGATCCAAATCTAGAGCGCGGCAGAACTCTGGGAGGTCAGCAGGGGTGCGTAGGGTGTGTTGGTGGCCATTGTAGGAGACCAGTAGGGCAAAAGGGAATCGCCAGGAGTATCTGAGATCTTTTTCCCTTATTTTCTCCAGCAGAGGGCGCAAAGCGCGTCTGTTTTGTAAAGTGATCTGGGACAAGTCTTGAAATAGCATGATCGTTGCTCCATTGAAGACAATTCTCTCATTTCTCCTTGCTTTCCTCATTATTTCGTCTTTTAACACAAAACTTTGTAGGCAGCATATTATGTCCCTTGGAGGGGCTGTGTCTGGACCTTTCGGTCTAAGGGCTCTATGAGCTCTGACAAAGTCAATCTCTGTGTCCTCAGGTCTCTCCAATAAACTGTTAAACACCCTTTGCAGTGCTGGGGCTATTTGGGCCTGTTCTACTGATTCAGGTATCCCTCTCACCCTGACATTGCACCTTCTGCCTCGGTTGTCGAGGTCTTCGATATGTCTGTTCATATTTATTAGGTGCTGGGATTGTGTCAGTGAGGCCTTTTCAAGTCTGCCTATGGCCTTATCCCTGTGTCTTCCCGCGGCCTCTGCCGCCGCCATCTTCTCATTAATAACCAGCATGCTGGTCTTAAGGTCTGTGATGGCAGCAGAGAAAGTGGCTTTGATGTCAGCCGCTATCAGGGACATATCAGCGAACGTTAAGGGGTGATCCGGTCTGTGCTTACCCCTGCCCGAGTCCTCCGGAGCTGACTGGGAGTCCTCGCTGTACTCCTCCTCGTTGTGCGCCGGCGCCATCTTGGATCTCGTTATGCTGCCGGTGAGCTGTTTAGCTTTAAAGATGTCCGGAATCGTAGAAGCCGAGTGAGGCACCGATCCACGTCTCGAGCGGGATTTAGGTGTGTAGTGTAGCTTCTTACCCGGCATCTGGTGGCTCTGGGTCGGGTATTTAGGTTGCGGATGGCTGTGTGTGCTGCGGAGCTCAGTTAGTGTGCGACCATCCTCGCCGCGCGCCAAGCCACGCCCCCCCGACAGTGTCAGATTTTAACCCTTTGATTGCCAGTAGCACTAACGCTCACACCATACACCTTCATTACTAGAATAGTGCCTGGACGGATCAATATCTTTGATCTGATCAGATCTATACTAGTGTCTTCAGTAGTATAGTGTTCCCAAAAACATGGCATTAGCAGGATCAGCCCAGACACCTGCCAGCACCTGAGTTTAGCCCCTACGCCTAGCCCAGCCCACCCAAGTGCAGTATCAGAAGATCACTGTCACTTTCAAAACACATCACACAAAACTGCAGCATTTAGCAGAGTCAGGCCTGATCCCTGCTAGCGCTAGTAGTTAATTTTTTTGTAGCGGTTCAAACAGTCCTCTGACAACCAGGTGTTTTTTTACCTGTGAGTGGCAGTAGTTACCTATAAATTTATTGGCCAAAATGTCATAGGTACTAAAGGTACCAAAGGTGTACCAAAGGTACACTAGTGAAGAGGCCTACAGGATACTGAGCATGACAGACAAGAGCGGGGAGTCTTCACTGTCTGATTCAGGCTCAGTATTTGAACCTGTAAAGAGCGTCACCCTGACAGATAGCTCTGACAATGGAGTAGTGGTCCCTGCTAAGGTCAGGCAGTAACACTTGGTGATGTGGTGAGTCCCATAAGTGCAGTCCAAGCTGGTGCAGTGGCTAGCACAAGTAGTGCCTCGCAGCCACCAAGAGTTCGAACACAGACCTGTAGAGGCAACAGTGCCCTTCCTGATGTGCTTGCAAATCCTGACTGGCAGCCCACAGATTCTGCAGCACCCAACCAGGAATTTAGGTGGAAACAGCAGAGTTAGTGCCCTTTGAATTTTTCGAGTTGTTTTTCACTGAAGATCTGCACAGATCTATTGTGGACCAAAGCAATTTATACACTAGACAATTTATCACCCAAAACCCAAATTCACCCCTTGCCAGACAATTTGGCTGGAAACTGATAACGGTTACCAAATTTAGGATCTTTCTGGGCCTATCCCTCAACATGGACATTACTAAAAAGTGTGAGTTGCGGTCATATTGGTCCACTGACCCAATTCACCATATGACCCTGAACATTATCGGCTCCATAAAATTCAGCCCCTGGTAAACCACTTTAACAAAAACTTTGCAGCCTTGTTTTTTTTTATTTTTTATAATTGTATTTTTATTGGTTTTCAAAGATTAAGTACAAAGTTGTAACAAAATGAACATTACATTATCAATGTAAGTGCAGTATACAGCAATCATAATAGAAAAAAGGAAAACAAAATATAAAGTAACAAATATAGGTAACAAAAAAAGTGTTCACAGTAACAAAACACATAAATATAGTGGATCAATTCCTTATGGTGTGTATAATAAGCGTAATATTGAAGGGAGTCTGGACCCTTGAGATCAGTTCAGGCCATATACACAGGTAGTATAGGGTTGAATTAAGATTAGGGTGTATCTGGCGACAAGGGGGTCCCGTATTCCAAAAGATCCCATGGTTCCCATATTTCAATAAATTTGGAGACACAGTCATGTACCGAGGCCGTCAAAAACTCCATTGTCCGAATCTCAATCACCAAATGTAGTAATCTGGACCGTGGAGGTGGAGTATTGGATAATCAGAATAACGGGATAAGTCTCCTGGCGGCTAGTAATATGTAGGATATTAATTTGTTTGTCTTTTTAGATACCCTTGATGGAGGTAAGCCCAATAGATAGATCAAGGGATTCACCGGAAGGGACACACCAAAAGGGTTAAATCAAGGAGCACTGCCAAAAAATGTGGAACAGTGAACCTATATCAGTTCCACATCGCCAACAACGCTGTGAGACTGATGGGTCATACTTGTGAATTATATCAGGAGTTCTGTACCAGAACATGAGAATCTTAATGGTTGTCTCCCTCTGAGTGACACATTTGGAAGATCTAAATGTAGAGGACCAAATTCTTTTTTTTTTTTTTTTTTTCCATAAAAGTTTTTATTGTGAACAAAATTTTGTTACACAGTTTTTACAAACATTTAGGTGAATAGACAACATAGATCTTTTTTGACATGACTTATTTCGCTGGGGTGTAATGAGTCAGATATAAGTTCAACAGTAAATCAAACAGACATATGAAATAGTAAAACAGCCTCGAACTTGAGGTTTACCACATCATCTGAGATCAGGAACCATCTTAGATAGGGGTAACACCTTGAGTACGGTTTCAAAAATTAGGAGCTGGTTGAAGAAGTGGCCGTGTGTGTTTAGCTATAAGTCCGTTTGTTCGTTCCTGAGCACGTGTAAGGGTGTCGGGCTTGCAATGTGGAGCATGTCTGAATAGGGAGTCGGTCTCGTCAGTTTTTGAAGTGTGAGGATTAGATGGCGCTTTATGCACCAAAGTTCGGGTAGTCATGGGGGTAAGTAGATGGTTGACGTTGTCTGATCAATTGGGGTCGGGGTGTAGAAAGGGGAATAGACAAAGAAGTGAGTGGGATAGAGGGGTAAAGTGAGGGACATAGGAAGTGGGGGGAGGGAGTTGGGATATCTCCACCCCAGTCTCCACCGGGTCTCAAGAGCATATGTGTGTTCGTAGGCGGATCCCTGTCTAAAGGGGAGTTCCCCCCAGGGTCCGCGTTAGAGCGGGAGTGAGCGAAACGGCGAATTTTGATGAGAAAGTGCGTATCTTGACGGCATCGTTTGGCTTATTCCAGGCAGTCAGTCATTGTGAGGGGTTTCGGAACGGTTTGGTTTCATAATGGAGGTATATCTCTCTGTAGTGCAGAAGTGGGTCCAGCATGCCCACGTTCGGGAATATTTTGAGGGCGAGTCATTTGCAATGTGGATTAGTTCCTCCATTTCAGCCACCTTGTTCACACGGGAGAATCATTCTGACAAAGTTGGGATACAGGGGGATCTCCAGTGGGCTGAGATGCATAATTTAGCAGAGACTCTATTGTGAAAATTCGTTCCCAGTTCTCTTCCGTTAGGTCTATTTGAAGTTCCCTTTCCCACGCCTGGCAAGCTTTGGAGTCTTTGGGGGAAGTCAGGGTAAAAAGCATGGAGTGGGTACTTGCAATCAAGTGTTGTTGCGGTGTGGTTTGGGCGCATAAGTTTTCAAATGGTGTTAGGTTTCTAGATAGAGACGTGTTTCGGTGCGTTGTTGCAAGAAAATGGCGAATCTGGAAGTAGATCCATAGCGGGAGGGGTTCGCCTCCTGTATTTGTTAGAATTGCATCACGATTTAGAAATTTGCCATCTCTAAAGAAGTGTTGGGCTAATATGTCTTTGTGTGGCCAGGCATCATTAAGGAAGGTGTTGGACATCCCCGGGACAAAGGCTGGGTTAAGTCGGATAGGCGTACGGGGCCCTGGGTTAGAGGAGATTTTGAATTTTTTACATACTTCCCTAAAGCTTCTGAGGGTAGCCTCTATTAGTGGGTGTTCTTTTAGTGTTTTGGGAATATGGCATTGGGGAATCCAGGGGGTGTTTCTAATGGGCAAATGTGAGAAAGAGCCCTCTAGTCTCACCCAGTCTTTAATCCCTTCGTGCACTGACCAGTCTACAATTCTTCCCAGGTGGCAAGCTCTGGAATAGTTCTGCAAGTCAGGTAGCCCAATACCCCCTTTGTTTTTGGGTTTCGAGAGTTGGGTGTAGCTTATCCTAGGTCGCTTGTGTTTCCAAAGAAACTGCAGGGATTGTTGTTTAATCTCGTGAAAGAAAGCTGCAGGGAGTTTGATGGGTATTGTTTGTAGCAGATAGAGGACACGAGGGAGCACAAGAGAAATGGGGTTTATCCCATCTGCGTAGGTCTTCGGAGATTGTGCGAATCAACGGGGTGAAGTTTTTAGTGTACAGGTCTGACAAGTGTGTGGTCAATTGGATTCCCAGATAAGTGATGGCGTTTTGTTTCCAGACAAAGGGGAAGTTATCCTGGCATTGAGAGATTAAGTCTTTCGGGAGAGATATGTTGAGGGCATGGGATTTTGAAAAATTAATCTTTAGATTGGATATTTGCCGGAATAGGTCGAAATCTCTTAGGAGGTTTGGGATCGAGATGAGTGGGTCACTTAGAAATAGCAAAATGTCATCGGCAAACGCCGCTATTTTATACGTGTGTCCTGCAATGGGAATGCCTTTGATATTCTCATTCGATCGCAGGCAACGTAGTAGGGGTTCTAGAGTCAATATAAAAAGGATAGGGGATAGTGGGCATCCTTGTCTCGTTCCATTCCGGATGGAGAAGGCGTCTGACAGGTGGCCGTTGACTTTGACTTTTGCTGTTGGTGTGGTGTATAGGGACATAATTAGGTTGAACATTCGGTTCTGCAGACCTAGGTGGCGTAAAACCGCCCCCAGATAGTCCCAGGCCAGCCTGTCAAACGCCTTCTCCGCATCCAGGGATAGAAAGAAGCCTCTTTGTTTTTGGGAAGTCAGCCAATGGTTTAAGTTGATTGCCTTGATGGTGTTGTCCCTGGCCTCTCTGCCAGGAACAAATCCAACCTGGTCTTTTCCTATTATTGTAGGAAGGAGGGGAAGGAGTCGGTTTGCTAAAATTTTGGCAAATAATTTAAGATCTATATTGAGTAGGGAGATTGGTCTGTAACTATTGACTGAAGTGGCATCCTTCCCCTCCTTCGGGATGACCGTGATATGCGCTTCTAGTAATCTGTGAAAAGGTAACGTTGATGAAGTTAAGGAGTTAAATGTCTTCAGAAACGGGGCTGAGAGTATGTCTACAAAGGTCTTATAATAAGGTGCTGAAAAGCCGTCTGGGCCTGGGCTTTTGCCCGCTTTTAATTGTTTGATCGCTCTCTTAAGTTCCTCTTCGGATATGGGATTGTCTAAGTCGCGAGCCTCTTCCCGGGGTATGGGTTTGGGGCTGAACTTCTTGAGGAAATCTGTGATAAGGGCTCTTCTAGTGGTTTGGCCTACAGTTTCGGGTTGTTGTGGTATGTTATAAAGTTCTGTGTAGTAGCGTTCGAATTGAGATGCTATGTCTGCGGAATTCGAGCATGAGTTACCTAAAGAGTCTTTTATGGAGTGGATGTTGGTGCTAGCTTTCTTAGATTGGAGAGCTCTGGCTAGCAGCTTCCCGCACTTGTTCCCCTGTTCATAGAATAGCTTTTGGTTTAGCACAAATTTGCGTTGGGTTTTGCGGTTGAGGACTTCCAGCAGAAGTTTCCTGGTTTGGGTAAGTTCTAGGAATGTGTCATGTGATTGAGACTGCTTGTGAAGTAGTTCTAATCTCTTTATTTTGTTAGTTAGTTCCCGTATAGTTATTTGTTGTGTTTTTTTCCGATTAGCCTGAAGTGTGAGGAATTCCCCTCGGATGACGCACTTATGTGCCTCCCAGAGGGATAGGGGAGCTATTTCGGGGTTGTCATTTTCCCTGAAGTAGTTGCCTAGGCTCGTGCGGATATGATTGGTGTCTATTTCTGAAGTGAGTAGAGATGGGTCAAGACGCCAAATCTTTGTGACCAGGTTTCTTTCCGGGAAGGAAAGGGACAGGGTGATCGGGTGGTGGTCTGAGATGAGTAGGGGTTCAATGGTAGCCGATTTTAAGAAGGGGAGATCTTTTTGGGAGAGGAAAAGGTAGTCTAGCCTAGAGTACCTGTTGTGAGGTGCGGAAAAAAAGGAGTAGTCTTTCCCATTTGGGTGTAGGGTACGCCATGTGTCGTGTAGAAGGAGTTCTTGTATTTGTAGCTTAATTTGTCTCAATGCTCTGTAAGGTAGGGTGGAGGACCCTGATGAGGAATCTAGGATGGGCTGAAGTGTCACATTAAAATCTCCTCCAAGGATTGTAATCCCAGCTTGGAAGCCTGCAAGGGTGGTTGCGATAGAACGGAAGAAGCTGACCTGGGCGGTATTGGGACTGTATATATTTGCTAAAGTGACCGTCCGATTGTGGATGATTCCCTTTAGGAATATATATCGGCCCTCTGGGTCTATTAGGGAATCTGTCAGTTGCCATGGAAGGTTTTTAGAGAGCAAGATTGATACCCCCTTTGTTTTGGCTAGAGGATTTGTGGCATGGAAGGAAGTAGGGTACATACGGCTTGCTAGTTTAGGGGTATTGTTCGTGCGGAAGTGGGTTTCTTGGAGGAAAACCACATCTGCTTTTAATTTACTCATCATGCTGAGGATTTGACTACGCTTCTCAGGAATATTTAATCCTTTGACATTTTGGGAGACTACTTTGAGAGTGTTGTATTGCGGTCTAGAATGTAGGGAATCCATGGTAAAAGGGTAACGTCTGGTTGGAGTATTAGGCACGGGGTGGGGTTGCAATTTGCCGATGTGGCCAATGTGGGTAAGTGTAATCCGAGTAGGGTCGTACACTCTTTAAAAGTACTTAAGCGTTACAATGGGAGATGCTACGGTGGAGACTGAAACCCAGATATATGACGGGGGGAGGGGGATAGGAGGGAGAGAGAGCGTAAAGAGGGGGGGAGAGGGGAGAGTTGGGAAGGGGGAGGGGGGGGGTTAGTCAAGTGGGGTCTAGTAACGGGAAGTAAGATTTACTTACCGGGGGTAGAAGTAGTCCGGCTACCTTACCCTGTTAGGGGTTGAGACGTCCGATGTGGGTCAACTAGGATAGTCACTGTCCTGTTGTGTGGAGGAGTGGAAGGTGCTCGAAGAAAGGTTCGAGGGGTGTTCTGTCCGTGGGAGGTCGTCCTGGGTCTATTCGACTTGTGTGGAGGGAGCCTGCTTTCATAGCATGGGTAAAATATGTGGTTAGAGATCTCACATTGATGATGTGGTAACATTAACATTCAGCAATATAGACAGTTGAAACACTGAACTTTAGACTATGTTCTAAAAGATAAACTCGCTACGTTAGTAAACTTGGGGAGGTCGCCACCCATCCAGCAGGTAAAAAGGCACAGGAAAAATGTTATTGCTAAACCATCTATACACATATCTTAGTAATAATACTGATACTGGTAGTAACAATAATATTGAAAATGGGTCGGATTTGGTGCAAAGTATGATCTCGTGTTGAGTAGTGAGGATAGATGGGGGCGTGAAGTATCGCATCCTCTAAGAGACTAGTTCACTATAATTTGGCGGGGTATTTGATTATGGGGGGGGAATGAGTATGGATCCATTGATGTTTAAGTGTAAGGATTGGCCTAGGTGTGGTTCAAACGGCAGGTTAAGATATAGCCGTGTCTCGGGTAATTGCCCTTTCCCAGAATGGACTATAGTTATTCATGGCCAACTTTAGCATTGGGTAAGGTATGAAGTGGCCTTTTAATGGGTATTTAATTGGCAGTATATAATTCAGCGGCTATGGCCCTAGAGTGGTTAATTCGATACAACCTGCTCACCATTAGGAAGCTCGTCCCACATGAAAGCTCCTGGTAGATGTAAAGCGGGTATGAGTGTGCTTAAGGAAGGAGCTCTTATCCATGCGGGACGAGCCCCCCCTCTTCACGATAAACATGTCAAGACATTCAGCATAGGCATATTCAAAAACATAAAGTAAAATTCAGGAAGAGAGGGGAAAGGGGAAAAGAAAAAAAAAAAGGGGGGGGGGGGGGGGGGGGAAGAACTTCCTATATGGCTCAGAGCACGGTGGAATACCGTAAGATCAGCATCTAACTTGTTCTTGTATCGGAAGTTCAGTCCATCTTATTGATGCGCCATCTTCAGTCTGGAGAAGGTACCTGAAAGTAAGGGGGGGTTAGTGGAGGTAAGGGAATGGGGGAAGGGGAAATGGGAGAATGGCAAGGGGAGACCCAAGTGGTGTTGTGGGCTGCGTTGGATAACATCATGTTGAGGGGGGGATCCATCCCAGGTTTCCAGTCATGGGCCCAATAAAGGTTGGCGGTAAAGTAAGAATGTTGATGGATTGCGTGGTAGCCAGTTGTTCATCCAGACAGTTTTCCACTGGCGATGTATGTGATTTAAGATCTGTCTCTTAGAGGAGAGGGTTGGGTTCTGTTGGGGTCTGTGGATGAGGGGTGTCCCTCCGGGGAGACATTCCTGTTGTTGAGATGGTGTGGAGGGGTAAAACGTGGTATCTTCAGGGGTGTCTGAGCTTATGGGGGTGAGAGATCATTTATCTGTATCTGGCGGATCCAGTTTGGGTCCAGTTTGAAATAGACCACTGCAGGATGGGTTTCAGGTGTCGGTTGGTTTGCTGATCTGTCCTGGATCTGTGGCACTGGAACTTGGGTTGGGATGGCGACCTAAAAAACAAAAAAGACTGCAACTCTGAACGTGAGTTGTACTGTTCTCAAGCATTAGGACCGGAGCAATTAAGGCAGATCTGGCCTAGCCCGCCTGTGGGCTGGGGATGCTGTTGGGCTTTGTCGGTCTCTATCCAGCTGATCCCTCTGAGGGGGTGGTCTTGGAGAGGATGATCTGCGCCTTCGAATGTGGAATTCATCTCTTACTGGGATAGCTTCCATGGAGTTGGTTCTTTGGAGCTGGGGGGTACGAAAAGCTTTATACCAGTCCGGAAGTTCGATGAATGGGATCTGCAAGGTATTGCAGAACCCCCTGAGATCTTCTGGGATTCTCAGATTGGCAGTGTGTCCAGCATTTGATGCAGACAGGCAAAAGGGAAATTTCCAGCGATATTGGATCCCTTTATGGCGTAGTAGGTCGAGTAGCGGGCGCAGGTCCCTTCGGTTTTGTAGGGTTATGGGGGACAGGTCTTGGAAAATCTTGATTTCTGCACCCTGGAACAGTAAGCTGCGGCACTCTCTGGCTCTTCTCAGGATGTCTTCCTTCAGTCTGAAATTTATTAGGCAGCAAATCACATCCCTGGGAGGGTCTGAATCTCTTCCTCTGGGTTTAAGAGCTCTGTGTAGACGCTCATATTCAATGGGGGTTTCAGGGGGTCTTCCTAGGAGATCATTGAAGATCTGGATTGTGGCCTGTATAATGTGATTCTGCTCCACGGACTCGGGTATACCTCTTACCCTTACATTATGGCGGCGTCCGCGATTGTCCAGATCCTCCATATGCCTGTGTAGGTCTCTGAGTTGGCTATTGTAAATCTGAGATGAATGCTGTAGCTGTTGTAAGGCGGCGTCATGGTTGTTTGTGGTTGATTCTAGGTCATCAATCCGCATGTGCATCGATTGAATTTCTCTCCTGAGATCTGTAAAGGCAGCAGCAAAGGAATCTTTTATATCTGTTGCTACCTCTCTGAGATCATTCATGTTAAGTGGTCGGGCCGCAGGTGGGCTTTCTGTGCGTTGTGAGCTTCTCCTTGCAGGGCTGAGGCTGGGGGAGCGCGTTCCGGAGTAGGCCGCAGATGAAGCCGGGGCCTCGCGTGATCGCGGCCGGAAGATTTCCGGGATGTTGTGACCGGAGAGCGGATCCGTACCTCTGGGGGATCGGGACCGGGACTGGGATGCTTTGTCCTTCGGTTTCCCCATGTTGGCTGTAGAGAAGGGCTCCTTTAGACAGTTAGCAGGACCTCCGTGGGACAGAGCGAGGAGATCAGGCAGCCATTCTTGTTCGGCACCAAGCCACGCCCCGAGGACCAAATTCTATCCCACATCTGTATTGTGACAGGACGGCCCACTAGATGAGACCACCTGCGCATATAAAGATGCAATTTCTCTGTGATGTGAAGCGACTCATGGAGGATATGATAGATACAGGAAATTAAATGCAATTGATGAGGGTCTTGAGCACACAGATATTCAAAAGTAGTAGGCTTATCTAGAGTCAGGGATGGTGATTTAGAATGAAAGAAATGTCTAATTTACATATAGAAGTGGAAAAGATGTGGTGGTAGGTCAAATTTCTCACTTAAAATGTTAAAGGTATGTAGCTTCCCTGTTATGGGATGAACAAGGTTCCTGAGTTGAAAGAGATGAACATTTACCCATGGGAAAATCCTGCCCAAGGACATACTATCCGGAAATGAGAGGGTTAAATAATACATTTATAAGAGGGGAGCAGGGAGACATAAGGGAAAAGCGTTTAAGGCAATTACGCCAAATAGTTAAAGTTAGTATCATTGGTCCAGTACATTGACGTTTATATATAGGTTCTAGAACAGGGGGAGCGCCCCAAACCAAGGATCCCGGGTGGACCGGGTAAAGTACCCCCTTTTCAATAGCAGACCATTGGTTTGGTGCATGTAAGGAAGACCAAGAGGTAATGGCCCTCAAATGTGTAGCGTAATAATATTTACTGATATCAGGAGCTCCTAAACCTCCTCTGGATCTAATGGCAAACAACACAGAGCTTGCCATACGGTGCGCTCTGCCATTCCATATAAACTTTAGGAAAGTTCTGTGAAGTGCTTTTAATTGTGTGGCAGGTACAGCTACTGGGAGGGTTTCAAAATAATAAAGTAATCTAGGCAGTATAGACATTTTCAAAACATTAATTCTGCCTAAGAGAGATAGGGGGTATTTGGTCCAGTTTGACAGAGACTTATTAATATCTAGTATCAGGGGAGGGAAGTTGGTGACATATAGGGAGGAATAAGAAGGGGTAAGTAATACACCTAAGTATTTAAGAGAGGTATTACACCATTTATAGGGGTAAGATTCTTTGAGTTGAGATAATAATGGCGTTGGAATGTGTATAGGAAGGGTTTCAGTTTTAGAGGTGTTGATTTTGTACCCGGAAATAACACTAAAAGAGTTTAATACTTTATGTAGTGAGGGAAGGGATATCAGCGGATTAGTGATTGTGAGCAAATAACGATAATTTATATTCCCCCTGTCTCATCACCACCCCACTGATATCTGGGTGAACACGGATAAACTCAGCCAGGGGTTCTAGGCACAGAATAAAAAGCAGTGGCGAAAGGGGGCAACCCTGTCGAGTTCCATTTGTCATGGGGAAGCCCGGAGACAGGAAGGACGACATTTGTACTTGCGCAGAGACATTTGAATATAAGGCTTCCAAAGCTGTTAAAAAAGGGCCAACAAAACCATATATCTTTAAGGTGGCGAACATATAGGGCCAACTTAGCCTGTCAAAAGCTTTTTGTGCGTCTAGACTCAGAATCAACGCCGGTCGGGAGGTTCTGTCCAGGAGATCTATCAGATCTATTGTACGCCGGGTGTTATCTCCCGCATGTCTCCCAAGGACGAAACCTACCTGATCCCTGTGTATCAATTTGGGGATGAATACAGAAAGTCTGGTAGCGAGAATTTTAGTAAATATCTTGTAGTCTGAGTTTAGGAGGGCTATGGGCCTGTAGTTATCCAGGAGGGAGGGATCCTTTCCAGGTTTAGGGATAACCGATATAAATGAATGTGAGAACTGTGAATGTGGGGGAGTACCCTTGAGAAAGGAAGCACATAAAGCTAACATGTGAGGAGATAAAATATCAATAAAAGATTTGTAGTATGAGTAAGGCAAACCATCTGGGCCAGGAACTTTATGTGATG
The DNA here is from genome assembly GCA_037952925.1 of Lithobates clamitans. Lineage (NCBI taxonomy): Eukaryota > Metazoa > Chordata > Amphibia > Anura > Ranidae > Lithobates > Lithobates clamitans. The sequence continues at coordinate 2,332,149 of JBBGZY010000317.1, forward strand.
GGAGATTTTTAATTATAGCAAAAAGTTCTTCAGCTGTAACTGCTACATTTAAGCTCTCTAAATCCGTTGTAGATACTTTCGGTAGCTTTATATTCGAAAAAAAGGACTAAAAATTTCCCTGGGTAAATTCAAATTGATTCTCCGGAGTCAGGCAATTATACATTTTATTGTAAAAGTTGCCAAAAATTTTGGACATCTCACGAGGACAGTGACTTCTAGATCCGTCTGGTTGTATAAGAAAGTCGGGCAAGGAATTAAACAGACAAGGGCGTAACTTATTAACTAACATCCTGTGGGGCTAATTGGAGAATTCATAAAATATTTGCTTCATCCACAACATGGACCTAGCTGTTTTGTCAAGTTTTGTTGATCTAATTTGTTCTCTGAGTTGAATGACTTTACGTAGTTTCGGCACTGTGGGACCACCCAAAAGCCTCCGTTCAGCAGTTACCAGAGCAGACATTAGGGACTGTAATAGGTTATTTCTATCTCTCTTCAGTCGAGAACCCTCAGCAATACATGTACCTCGGAAAACAGCCTTGTGTGCCTCCCACAGTGTAGAAACCTGAGACACCGATCCAGTGTTGAGTAAAAAATACTCTTTCAAGCTATTTGCTAGAGTAGAGCGGGAAACTTCAGACTGTAAAAGGTGATCATTGGAACGCCAATGACAGGATTTGGTGTAGGTCTGAGATAACATAAGATCTAGCATAATGGGTGCATGGTCTGACCATGTAATGGGAGAAATATCTGAATCAACTAAATAGGGAAAAAGTGGGGCTGAAATAAAGAAATGATCTAGACGGGAATACATATTATGAGCTGATGAATAAAACGTAAATTGTTTAGCAGAGGGGTGTTTTATCCTCCATGAGTCGAAAAGTCTATGTGACCTAATACATTTACGGAAGGCGTTAGCTTGGGACAGTACTCTTTTAGATGGGGTAGGACTAAAAAGTGTTTGTCTGTCTCTAGTGGGTGACATGACCAGATTGAAGTCCCCACCAACTATCATAAAAGGTTGTGAGCAATATTGGGGAGTATCAAAAAGTTTGTTGAGGAAATCAATCTGGCCCGTGTTCGGAACGTACAAATTAACCAGTATAAAAGAGGTAGACATATATTCACATTCTAGAACAAGAAATCTCCCGTGAGGGTCCGCATGAGACCTCCGAACTTTGATAGGACATGTTTTTCTGATTAGGATTGCCACTCCTGCCCTGCCCGTAGAATCAGAGGCAAGGCAGGAGGTGGGAAAGAACCTTGAGGCAAATTTGAATGATCCTCTTGCCCGAAAGTGGGTCTCCTGGATCATCACCACATCTGCGCCTGAAGCCCTGAAATTTCAGCCTTGTTTATCCTCAATCGAGATGTCTGCATTGATGAGTCTCTTATTACATTTTTTGGCCGTCTTGTTTTCAAACAGTATCTCCCCAGTAAGCGTGCCAGATATGGGGTCAAGATGTATAAGCTCTGTGACAGGGCCACAGGCTAAACATATAGTTTCCTGGTTTACGAGGGAAAAGATAGCACCTTGGAGCTCCTCAACTGCCAGACTACATAGGGAGCAGCAGCAAGATTGTTTGGGACTTGGTGTCACTCATATTCAGAAAGGGGTACCATATATACGTGGACAATTTTTATTCAAGCATGACACTTTTTAGATACCTCTATCAACCAGGAATTGCCACATGTGGCACCATGCGATATAATCTAATAAGCTTCCCCCATTGGCTTGTAAATGCCCAATTTAGTCAGGGGCAGAGAGCCTGTTTGAGGTCCAATGAATTACTTGCAGTGAGAACAGAACGGAACGTTTTCATTCTGTCCTCCATTCACCCAGATACGGCAGTCCATATTCCTACGGCGACTGGTGTTTTTGAGAAGTCCCTCTGTGTCCATGACTACAGCTGTAAAAGGGAATGGGTGGACTTCAATGATCAGATGGTGGGCCGTACTTAGCTGCTTATAAGTTCAGACGCTGGTATAAAAAGGTGTCTTTATACTTATTCCAATTGGCTCTGTCCAACGCTTATGTGCTATACAAAGCGTCTGGACGAACTGGATCCTTCCTAAAATTCCAGAAAGAGGTCATCGCAGCCCTTCTGTATACAGCATGTGCTGTGGCCCAAATTCACAATCCAGTTACAGTGAGCCAGCTGTCTGAGAGGCGTTTTCCAGATGTCTTTCCTGGTACTCCTACCCAATGAGCACCCCAAAAAAGATGCAGTGGCAAACACGGATACAGGCATGACACCCGCTATTTTTGTCCCTCCTGTCCTGGCAAACCTGGTCTCTGCATCAAGGACTGCTTCCATTGCTACCACACACTAGTGGAGTGTTAGAATAGGGTGCAGCACGGCACAGTCCTAGGGCACACTTTCACGCAGGGTCTTGAAAGATGTTAGATAACCATCACATTTTGAGAGACCCTAAGCTGGGACGTTCAAAGTTATAATAAAAGTGTAAAACAAAGAAAAAAAACACAACAAATAGTTATATATATATATATATATATATATATATATATATATGTTGTTGTTTTATTGTTCTCTCTCTATTGTTCTGCTCTGTTTTACTGTATTTTATGCCATACTGTAATGTTTTATGGTTACTGTGTTTTATCGTGTTTGCTGTGCAGGTATGTCATTCAACTGTTTTACTGTACTGTTACTGTGATTTATGCTATAATGTTGTGTTTTATTGTTTTTGCTTTGCAGATATATCATACTGTTTTACAGTACTGTTACTTCGATTTATTGTTAACCTTTGTTTGCTTTGCAGGTATGCTATTCAGCTGCAGCACAGATTTACTTATTTTGACAGCAACAGGGTTTGCTCTCATGATACATAATTCCATGACTCCAAAGCTGTAGGAGGTGATTTCACCACCACAGTTAAAAAAAGAGCATATATGCTGAAGCATAGGGGCAGGGGTGGACATTGGGGCGGATTGCCCCTATGCTTCATCATATATTTTTTATTCTTTTTTTGGCACCGATTGCAATAAAAAAAAGTTGTTTTATTGAGGTATTGTTTTATTGATAATGTGATTTATTGTTACCAGTGTTTGCTTTGCAGGTACGCCATTCAGCTGCAGCACTGATTTATTTATTTTGACAGCAACGGGGTTTGCTCTCACGATATGTAAATCCATGACTCCAGCACTGTAGGAGGTAAATTCACCACCACAGTTAAAAAAGAGCATATATGCAGAAGCATAGGGGCAGGGGGGGACATAGGGGCGCATCACCCGTATGCTTCGGCATATACTGTATTTTTATTTACTTTTCTTGGCAGAGATTTTTTCATCCACATTGATCGATGTGAATGGAGGAATCTGTTGGGGGCTGAATGAAAGAAACAGTGCATGTATGCCTATTGTTAGACGTGGGAGGATACAGGGCGATATTCTAATGGTGGGCATACCACTGATCAATGTGAATGGAGGAATCTGTTAGGTTCTCTTTTTTCATTTAACCCACAGGCTGCATGAAAAAAGAACATTACAATACATGAACAACAAAGACCAGCGACGTACTGGTATGTTGCTGGACTTTGAGTGGTTATACCAGAATAATGCCTGCAGGTTTAGCTATCATCTTGGTATTGTTTTTTAAGCCGGTGGTTGGCTTTATGTAAAAGCAATCCTAGCGACTAATTAGCTGCTAGACTGCTTTTACAAGCAGTTGGAGGGAACATCCCCCGCCATCTTCCATGGGCTCTCCTGTCCCACCGGGGAACCTGAGAATGCAGCTGGTGGTTCCACCAGCTGACCATAGAGCTGATCAGAGACCAGAATGGCTCCAATCATCTCTCTGGCCTAAGGCAGGTAATGTTTTCAGGATTTTCCTCACATGAAACGGCTGTGGTATTTACTAAGGCAGTGAAACTGATCAAATCACCTGTGCAAAATAATGGAAATCCTGAAAACGTGACATGTTGGGGATTGAGTTGAGAAACACTGTCCTAAGGAACTAGAAGGTACGAGGATTTCATGAGATAAATACATAATAAATAAATAATAATAAAAAATTAAAGAATTAAAGCACCCCTGCCCCCCCATGCTCGCGCGCAAAGGCAAACGCAAGCATCCTTCTCGTGTCGTATGTAAACAGCAATTGCACCATGCATGTGAGGTATCACCACAAACATCAGATTGAGGGCAGTAATTTTAACAGTAGACCATCTCTGTAAATTTAAAGTGGTAACCTGTAAAGGCTTTTAAAAATGTATGTAGTTTGTGGGTACTGCACAGTTGTATGTAATTTTGAAGCATGTGCAGTAGGTGACCGCGATATTGTGTCAATCTCGCCGCATTTCTCTGTGAGATTTGACACCTGCGAGCCCCGTCGTGGGAGCTAGCTCCGAGATGGCTCGCTCATTGGGAAAGGAAAACTTTTTTTTCTTTCGCGATGAGTGACAGGCAGTGCTGACAGCTGTCTGGTATGAATCCTGAGGGGGAACGCTGCACCAAATTTTAAATGAAAAAAATGGCGTGGGTTCCCCCCCAGGGGCATACCAGGCCCTTAGGTCTGGTATGGATTGTAAGGGGAACCCCCTATGCCGAAAAATCGGCGTGGGGTCCCCCCAAAATCCATATCAGACCCTTATCCGAGCACGCAGCCCGGCCGGCCAGGAAAGGAGGTGGGGACGAGCGAACGTGTCAGAAAGGTCTTTGTCTTCAAGTGTTTAGAAGAATGGGTGATGTGTGGCATTAGCTTCTATTGTGCATAAAATGCCAGGACAGTTCACCCCCCCAAATGACCAAAATGACCCATTTTTGGAAAGTAGACACTCCAAGCTATTTACTGGTAGGCATGTTGAGTCCATGGAATATTTTATATTTTGCTAAAAGTTTCAGGAAAATTACAAAAAAAATGTTTTTTGTTTTTACACAAAGTTGTCACTAAATGATATATTGCTCACACATGGCATGGGTATATGTGAAATTACACCCCAAAATACGTTCTGCTGCTTCTCCGGAGTACAGGGATACCACATGTGTGAGACTTTTTGGGAGCCTAGTCCCATACAGGACCCTGAAAACCAATCACTGCCTTCAGGCTTTCTATGGGCGTTGATTTTACTTCTCACTACCTATCACAGTTTCTGAGGCTCACTTACACTCAGAAGGGACGCTGGGGGGGAAGAGAAAGGAGGGGTACAGAAGGTACAAACGTTTTTCCATGGACAGTAGCGCGGTTCAAGTTCAGGAGCTAATGTGGTTGATCAAAAGGGGGAGAGAAACACAATTACTAAGGTAATAGCAGGGTTTTACCCCCAAAATCTGGGGGTAAACAGTGCTTCACCCAAGAGTACCATATTTTTTCGAACTTTCATATCTTGTCACTTTCAATGGTTGTCATTTTAGCATAGACAAGGGCCCTATTCATACTATATTTAGCCTCAGCCACAACCAAAGTCTGGGATTTTAAAGCCCTAGCAATAGTTTGCTTGGCCGCCGTGGACAGTTGTAGAAGAAATTGGATGGGTCAACTCCGCTGGTTTTAGGTTTAGGAGAGCTGTTGGGGGATCTGGTTGGAGATTAGTTTCTAAAGCCTTGGAATCCATTGCTAAAATGGCCTTCCAGAACTCTTGAGCAATCAGGCAATGCCACCACACATGTAGATGGGTGCCTGGATCTAAGCAGCCTTGGAAACATGACTCTGAGTATGATGGGACAAATTTTGTGATCCTAGCCGGAATGAGGTACCAACGTGAGAGGACCTTATAGTTAGTTCCTAAAGCTAAGATATTAGGCGAGGAGGATTTAGTGTCCATCCAGATATTAGATCATTCTGCGATCTCAAATGTGCGTTCCAAATCTTTTGCCCATTTATTAGCATAGGATGGTAGTAAATTGCCCAGGTTGACATTTAGTTGTCGGTAGAGGATCGATATGAGTCCCCTAATATGTGGATCGCTTTTGCAAACACGCTTGAATTGTGTCATCTGTGTTAGCAGGGATCCTGATCTAAGGAATGGCAAGTAAAAGTTTTTAACTTGTAGGTAGCAAAATAGCTCTGACCTCGGAAGACCATAGGTTTCACATAGGGTGGGGAATGTGCGTATAGCATTGTTGACCAAGTTGTGTAGCCTGAAAAGATTAGTAGCAGAACAGGCAGAAAATGCACCGGGGGATTCCCATGCCGGGTAAAATGCAGGATTTCTGAGAAAGGAGAGGAGTGGGTTATGGGTAGATTGTAGATTACGTGTGGCTTTGAATTTGTCCCAGATAGTTAAAGAGTGTTTTGTTATGGGGTTTAGTATGGAAATTCTATCTGCAGGGTGTAGTCATAGCATGTTTGCTACGGATCACACTCGACTGACTCTACTGTCATTCACATTGGTGCCTCCTTCTTGGGTAAATGTGCGAGTTGTGCTGGACAATGCAGGGGACATTACTCTGCATTGCGTAAGGTGAAAAAAATAACTTGGGATGGGGATGGGAAGTACTCTGAAGAAGTATAAGAATTTGGGAAATATCGTCATTTTGATGACATTGACATTGATGACTATGCCCATCCAGGATAGGAAGAGAGAGGACCATTGGGACATGAGATTGGTAACCTGCTTCAGCAGGGGTAAGAAATTTGCAGCAAAGACATTGGTAATAGAAGCTGTGAGTTGTATGCCCAGGTATGGAAGTTGATGGGATACCCATGTAAATGGCAGAAAAGTCTTGGCATGTTGGAGTTCCGAGGGAGACAGGGATATGTTAAGCACATTTGATTTTTTGGGGTTAACATGTAGACCGGAGATTTGGGCAAAGCCCTTTAATAGTGAAAGCAAGTTAGGAGCAGAGGTGTGGGGATAAGATAGGAAAATGAGCATGTCGTCCGCAAACAGGCATACTCTGTGTTGGTGTTCACTAAGTTCTATCCCTCTGACATCAGGATCCGATGTGATCAGTTGCGCCAGGGGTTCAATAAGTAAAGCAAACAACAAAGGAGAGAGAGGACAGCCCTGCCTGGTGCCTCTCTGAATATCAAACATTGTGGCTTTATAGCCGGCATACTTGATGTGTGCCCACGGGTTATTATAGAGGGAGGGGACCCATGTTAGGAAATGACTCCCAAAACTCCAGCAGAGTTTTGGAGAGTGTATTGTAAGTATGGCCGAGTGACTGAATCGAATGCTTTCATGATGTCTAGAGATAGAAAGCATGTTAGGATGTATCTAGTCTAAGCAGCGTGAGATAGAAGGAGGGCGCATCTAATGTTGACGGATAGGGACAAATCCTGTCTGGTCGCGATGGGTTAGTTGGCCTATGATGGTATTCAAACATGTTGTTATGATTTTGGCTAACAGCTTGATGTCGAGATTCAGTAAAGAGATGGGGCGATAGTTTGTCCAAGAGGAAGGGTTAGATCGTGGTTTGGGTAACATGGAGATTATGAATGTTAGCTTCTCGGATCTAAATGAATGTCCCTTCAGCAAAGAGTTGAAGGCGCTTGTTAACATAGGTGTAAAAATGGATGTGAATTGTCTATAGTAAGTCATCAAAAACCCATCAGGTCCCAGTCTTTTATGCAGTTGCAAAGCTTTGATGGCTAATGCCACTTCCTCATCTGTGATAGGACACTCAAGAGATTCTCATTATGGTTGGGTGAGTGAGGAGAAATAGGCATCTGCAGCATTAGAGTTTTCCAGGATTTTGACAGGATTGCTAGTATAAGTGTCACGTGCTGTTTTCAGTTGCCATAGATGTTGTGGGGTGGTGTATAGCTCCCAGTGCACAAGCCATGGGCGTGTCAGGTTTATTTGTCCTAAGATAAGCAATATGTTGTCATTTACGTAAGAGTTTATCTGCTGAATCGTGAAGAAACAGATCGTAGTCAAGGCGAGCCTTTTTGAGACCGCAGTTAGTGGTGGGATTAGGGGTGGATTGGAAATCAGCATGACATGTGTTAAAATTTGCCTCCAGCGTGGAGCCCGGAAGATGGCGGCTTAAGCCAGGAGCTCCACACCACCCCAGCTCAGCGGCGCTAATATCTCCGCACACAGCGCTCTGGGAACGGAGCTATTGATCATCACAGTGTCCCCGAGCAATATGGAACCCCACCATATGCCTGGCACCGCAGTATGGAGGAACCTTGGGCCAGAATTTATTTTTATTGATCCGGAAGGCAGATCTAAGATGGCGGCCACGCTGAAGCCTCATGTTCACAATGCTGAGGATTTAGCAGATGGGAGGCCGGCGACCAACCCCACTTCTTTACCTTAAAACACCCTGACTCATGTGAGTAACCCCCAAGCCCTGACTCTATCCCCTGCCTCCACAGAAATAGTGTTAAACCGATCCATGGGGGACTATGCCCTCTCTCCCACTGGGTCTAACACGGCCAGACATGCAGACAAACTCCATGCAGATCCCCTGGCTGCAACACCGGCCTTCTCAGTGGCAGACTTGTATCAGAAACTATCAGAGTTCCTGGATAGGGGTTTATCCCAAACTGCTGCTAAGATCACAGGGGATTTAAAAGCAGACTTTCAGAATCTGGGCTCTAGAATAGAAGCCATTGAAGATAAGCTGGAACACATGATCGCTAACACTAATCAGAACTCAGATCACTTCCACACACTACAGGAGCAACTAGATGTGGCCACATCTAGGATCGATGATTTGGAAAACTGATCGAGAAGGTATAACATCAGGATTAGAGGCCTCCCAGAATCCATCAATGACGTCTATGCAGCTGTACAAAATGTGATCCAGAATCTGATTCCAAATATTTCACAACAGTGCCTGGAGCTGGACAGGGCCCACAGAGCTCTAGGACCCCCTAGAAAGGACGGATCGCCGAGAGACATTATAGCTAAACCCCACTTCTACACAGTAAAAGAGGAGGTAATGAGACAGGCCCGGTCTGCTCCCAAGGTGCTGTGCTAAGGACATCCTGTTCAAATATATGCAGACCTCTCACCATCTACTATGCAACGCAGGCAATCTCTTAAACCGCTAGTCCTAGCCCTGTCAAGATGGGATATTAAATATAAGTGGGCCTTCCCTTTCACCATGAAGTTCTCGGATAACGGGAAAAATTACTCATTCTCCAGCTTCCCTGAAGGCGAAAAACTGCTCCTACGACTACATTTCATCTTGCATGAAGCAGCTATGGACACTTCCCACAGCACCTCTGGATCATCCAAGAGGCCAACCCCCACCAGCCCCCAATCCCCCTTGTGGAGCGGGTCAAAGACCAAGAAGGCTAAAGACAACGGTCCTCCCTGATCATCGACGAGACGACAAAAACTGTCCGGTTTGATCCACTTGAGTTTGATCCCAGATCCTTTCTGGGCTAGGGGACTGAACTACTTCTCCTATATTTACTAAGTGTTTATTCGGATGTGTCTTCCAAATTTTTAAATGAGCAAGGGTGGGGTTCTCCCCTGTGAAGGGGGGACCCTACATCATCTACTTACGGGTCCTCCCTCCTTGACTCCACTTAGGAGGGAAGACGGAGGGCCAAGAGTTCCGAAACCAGTCCCAGGCAATTACCACACATCCTAAGTTTATCGTTCCTGGTTGCTGCGGTTTACTAAATTTTCTCATTTTTTAAGGGCGCCCTGGCTGGGGTGGGCCCCATGCTTCAACACCTCTCCCTCAGACCCCGGCTCTTTTCTGGGGGACGGACTGCTTGTTCCCTTACAGAACAGGACCTACCTGTCTTACCTAGGTAGCGGTTCTTGGGCTGCTTCTCCCCCCCGGGAACACTTCCTCTTTAGTAGGAGAACTTTCCTCCCTCTTTCTTTACCCTCCTACCTATCTCCCAACCCTACCCAAACCACATGCATATACTTTGGTTACTCTTTGCAGATCACATCACCATTACAAGACGGGGAACCCGCTGGAAGCTGAAGAAACTCATAGGGAACCGCATAGATCGGAGGATCAGAAAACGTCAAAGGGTGAGTGACGGGAGACACAAGCATAGAGCCTATCCTCGGTCCCATGGCTGACCCCACACAGAACTCCATCAAAATTGCCACACATAATGTACAACAGAAGGGCTCTGACCAGAGGTAGTAAACAAGGAAGGTATGCCACATCCCATAATATAGAAAAAAGAACAATTGGTTCCCCTGGGGTGGGATTTTAAGGGCATTACCAAAAAAAATTCATAATTGGTAAAAAAGATATTTTATTACAAAGTACAAAAACATGACACAAAATATATCAAATAAAATTGTTAAATCAAACATAAATGATACATATAAGCAATTGCATCAAGAGTAACATGTATGGGACAGAGAATACCACACATGGCAACAAAAACAGACCAAAAATATGGAATGAGGTAGGTCTCACTAAACCGACGTGTTTCGGAAAGTCCTTCGTCAAGGTTTGACAAGTGAGAATTATCATCTATTTAATATTACAAAGGCAAAAAGCACAGAATGGTTAGCATCGCATACATATATGAGATGATGTACCCCCCACACCCCATGTGTGAGAATAAACTCACTTACCCAATGCAAATGTTGTAAAGACATTCAAAACAAACAATCAGCTCTGCTGTGGTATCCCAGGCCGTGTGCATATCTCGAAGATCCAATTGTGGGTATGTGGAATACTATAGAAGGTTCATGTAAGGAGTACCGTCCCCCTAGGTGCTGAAAAAACGCCACGTCCAAGTTTAGGCGCAGCGCCTGTGCGTGGGCTGGGGTCCAAGAAGATTTTCGGACCTAAGACCAAGCATACAGTATCATGAGATATGGCAATTTAATGGAGGTGAACACCCCCATGTAGTGGGATCCGAAGGAAAACGGGTCCCAGAGATGGTACAAAAAACATACATGTATATGAAAACTAATGACCGGAAGACATACATGGGAACTAGAGCCAAAGAAGACACCTACAAGGTATAACGTAGGGGAGGGGAGGAGGGCTCACAGAACACCATGCTGGCTGCCAGGCTGACACTAAAAGGAGACCTGGTATTAAGAAAGAAAAGGGGTGAAACTAATAAGGAATATATATGAGCAGGTTGTGGTATATGTAAACCACACCACATATTTAAAAGTAGTCTAAAAGTGGGAGTAAAAGTCCCAAGTGCCCCCAGTCAATCAAGGTAACTTACTTTAGCAGCCAAGAGCGCAGTGTGAGTGCATCATCCTCCTCCGATCACAAGATCCGAGTGGATGAGCTAGAGTATTTATCCCCACTAGATGCGCTCCCAGCTGATTGCAACAACAATCAGCTGTGCGCACCGTGTCCTCCCTAAGCTGCCTCCTCCTACTCTCCCCCAGCTGACAATCAGTCAGCCTCTAAACAGGCATCCTGTCATCTTGGTCCAATAATGGAGCCCCTGGGAGTGGACCGCGCCACGCCCGCCCACAGACGCCGGCCCCAACCCCATGCCGCGCATGCGCGCCAGTCAAGCTGGAGCGCATCGTCACGGCTGACGTCACGGCGCTGCATCCCGGAGACGCGCGCCGCCGTCCACTCCCACTGGCATGGGAAGCCAGAGCTGGACTCAGCTGACGCTGATCCAGATCAGGAAAAGAGGAACGGAAACAGTTCCCCTGATGTGTCCCAGAAGGGACAACCTTGCCGTGCCGGGTCCGCGCACAGTGACAGCAAAAGGAAGGCACCAAGGATATCATGCCAACCAGGGGAAAACAAAATAAATATATATATGCACAAAATGTTGTACAGTATAGGGTCACGTAGATATATTGGATGTCTGCCAGTGAACCTAAGGCGTGAGAGACCGCAGCAGAGCTGTAACATGGGGAGAAACACAAATAGCAAAAGCATAAAACCGCAAAACAAACATGAAAGGGATAGAGCCTAATTGCCCCTCACAACTGGGGCAAGATTTTGAGAAAAGGGGACCACCCAGATGTCTTACCAGTCCGAGGGCATGGATATACAAATTGGCCCCTAACAAAACACTATAGGCCCCATAATGGTATCCATTTTTGACGTGAAACGTAGGCAATACCAGGCCTACAAGTTATAAGGGCATATAGTGGGGCAGAACAGGGGCCAAAGTCAGATAACCTGTATACAGTGTGGTAAGACCTGGGGGGTGCATCCAAACAGGTACCGAGATGAAAGTCTATCTTTCCATGCCCCCGGAGTCAAAACCCTCCAGAAAGGGCTTGAAACATGTAGTATCGTTCAGTCCAGGGGGTCTAGTCGCCCGTAAGTTATAGATCCACCTCAATTCAAGTTGGAGGAGATCCTTGTTCCAATCTCCCCCCCTCCAACCTGGGTGGACCCGGTCCAAGATCAAAAATTTGATTCTTGGAAACTCTCCCTGATGGACCAGGGCCGTATGTCTCCCCAGTGGTAGGTCGGGGTCACATGTCTGCATGCTTCTGATGTGGCGGTATGCCCTATGCCAGAATTTCAATTTGGTTTTCCCAAAATAGAAACATCCACAATCACACCAGAGCATGTAGACCACCCCCTTAGTCTTGCAGTTCGCAAAGTGTTTGGGCCTAAAGATACTACCATTAGGTAAAGTGGGATTTTTAGTGGTGTACATAAATCTGCAGTATCCACAGGCCCCACACATGAAAGTGCCCCTGTACTTACAGTGCTGAGCAAATTTTTCATCCCTAAATTCACTTCTCACCAATCTGGAGGATAGAGAGGTGGCCCTCCTGAAGGTAAAGAGGGGACTTTCAGGGAGGAGTCTCTGTAAATTGGGGTCCATAGTGAGAATGTGCCAATACATGGACACAATTCTCTTGACTTCAGTGTGTTGGTTACAATATTTTGTGATGATGCGTAAGGAATTGTCCTGAGTCTTGTTTTTTGTGAGTAGATAAGAGTCTGCCTGGTATGTGTAATGGCCCGTTTATAGGCTTTTTTGAGGGAGGTACGTGAGTAGCCTCTCTCAAGGAGTCTCGCACGCAAAATATTTGCTTCATTTTTGAAAGTCGCTTCATCGGTGAAATTTCTGCGCACCCTCAAATATTGGCTGTATGGTATTGACTTAATAAGACTAGATGGGTGAAAGCTAGAGGCATGTAGGATGGTATTCCCAGCAGTGGCCTTCCGAAAGAGGCCACTGCTGAGTCCACCATCCCGATCCCTATGAACTATAACATCCAGAAATGCGATCTCACTGCGACTTGATGCCATGGTAAAATTAAGATTGAAGCAGTTCTTATTCATGCACACGAGGCATGATTGCAAGAGCTCTATGGGGCCATCCCAGATGGTGAAAATGTCGTTGATGTATCTGAACCACAACAGGAAGTGGTTCGTACACATCGATGAGTTTTCATCACTGAGGAAGGTGGTTTCCCATTCCCCCAGGTACAGGTTGGCGTAGGATGGGGCACAACAAGTCCCCATCGCCACCCCCTGCACCTGGAGAAAATGGGAACCATCAAAAGAAAAAACATTGTGGTACAAAATATATTCCAGCAGTTGTAAAATGAAGTCATTGTAGGCCCAGTCTCCATCCTGTCTCTGAAAGATGGCCTTCTTGACAGCCCTAAGTCCACCAGCATGGGGAATAGAGCTGTACAGGGCCTCTACGTCGATCGTCACTAGATATGCATTGTCTGGTATTGGAGGCTTTTCATAAATTTTACTCGGACCATTAAAGCTACCCCTCAAAGCCACCTGAGAAAGCGGTATCCAACTTCTTAGATGGCATAAACATCCCATCCCTATAAACTGAACATACCTCGAGGTTCCCTTTCAAGAGGAAGAAGTGGCGGTGGTTATCAAGGGCCTTCGCACAGGCTCTGCACCGGGGCCTGATGGCCTATCGGTCCCATATTATAAAACCTTTTTAGACACTCTCACCCCGCATGTGACAACGTTTTTCAACTCCAAAGTAAAGGGTGACCCCTTAGAGGCTCAGCTCAATACAGCATATATCACGGTCATACCAAAACCAGACAAAAATCCAGAAGAGGTTGGTAGCTACCGGCCCATTTAGCTTATCAATAATGATCTCAAAATACTTACTAAGATTCTAGCAGATCGACTTTCCTCATTTATAAGCAAATATATACACAGGGACCAGGTGGGATTTATACCAGGTAGACAAGGCCCAGACCAGGTGAGAAGAGCAGTGGACATTATATCCATACTGCAATCCAATTTGGAGGGGGGTCCCAAACAACAAGGCTTCATCCTCGCCCTTGACCTACAAAAGGCCTTTGACTCCGTGTCCTGGCCATATATATTTTCCCTCCTCGAGAGGTGGGGCTTTGGTCCACGCTTCTTAGGGATGATGCAAGCCCTATACTCTCTACCCAAAGCCCTAATTCGCTTACAAGGCTACTACTCAACCCCAATAAATATAGCTAGAGGTACCAGGCAAGGCTGTTCGCTGTCCCCTATTATATGTCCTATAGCAATAGAGACCCTAGCTGCATCTATCCGACAGAATAAGGACATTCAGGGGGTGACATGCGGGGACCAAACCCACAAATGCGGATTATTCGCAGACGACATCCTCCTGTTCCTGACCTCGCCTGTCACCTCACTACCAAACCTACATAAAACTCTAGCGGAATTCTCTAAAATATCTGGGCTCTCGGTAAACTATTCTAAATCTCAGGCCCTAAACGTAACCCTGCCACTATCCACAGTCGCCCTCCTTCAACAATCCTTTAAATTTGAATGGAGCCCCAACTCTATCAAATGCCTAGGGGTCACAGTCACAGCTCGAGTGGAATCCCTTTACGCTAACAATTACCCTCCCCTATATAAAAAATTAGAAGCAGACCTGAAAACCTGGGCCAGAAGCGAACTCTCCTGGATGGGTAGAATAAATTCTATTAAAATTACACTTTTGCCTAGAATCCTGTAATTTTTCAGATCTCTCCCCATCTCAATCAGAAAGGACAACTTGCGATCTCTACAAAGTAAAATTATAAGATTTGTCTGGGGCAACTCAGGATACAGAATTCCACAACACACTCTATATCTTCATAGAAGAAAAGGCGGGGTAGGTCTACCGCATCTCTACAAATATTTTCTAGCAGCCAGACTGGCCCAACTTTCTACAGTATACACACGACTTGAAAACCTGACTGGGTCCAGATAGAAAGGCAGGCTACACCCCTACACACACTTGATTATCTTCTATGGTTACCCCAAAAACAAAGACCATCAATTTTGTCGCCTTCCCTCTCCCAATCCTTCAAACTTTGGGATGGCATCCACAATCTTTCATCCTTGACCTCTAAGGGACAACCCCTGGCCCACATTTTCCATAACCCAAACTTCCCTCCTGGACTAGATATTAAAGCCTTTAAATGGTGGCTTGATAAAGGCTTATACCGCATAGGACATTTTTTCACGGCCAAAGGCCCGTTCACACTAAGCCATTGCATAAACACCCTTGATCTCCCAAATTCAGAGAAATTCCGATTCGGACAGATCTCACATTTTCTACGCAAAATCTGGGTGGAAAAACCACTTCCCCCAAATTTACAGAATATGACCCCTGGTGTGGACAAGCCATGGGGCAGAGGGGCGGCATATCAATCATCTACTCATCACACACCCTTCCGACAGAGAAATCTACCTATCTGATGGCATGGGAGGCTGACCTCCAACATGAGTGGGACCTGGGGACCTGGCAGACGGTGGGTTCTAGAGCCTTTCAAGGTATTATAAACACTTAACTCATGGAAGGGAATTTAAAAGTTCTCATGAGGTGGTACATGACCCCCACCAGACTCGCAGCTATCTACCCCACAGCTGACCCCAGTTGTTTCAGGGGCTGCCAACTCCTGGGATCAATGGTACACGTCTTGGGGGGAATGTCCCAGAATCAGACCGATTTGGAAGAAACTCTTTAACCTAATTTACAAAGTCACTAAATGCGAAGTCCCCAGGTCCGCATTGGTAGCCCTTCTCAATGCCCACATCCCCCATATTTCTAAACCCAACCGTAAGTTCATCCACTTCATGCTCACTGGTGCAAAAATCACTATAGCCAGAGCTTGGAAACAACCAAAGGTCTCCTTTCTAGCTATACAGCGCAAGATTTCATGGATAATGACCCAAGAAAAACTAGCCAGCATCGTTTCAGACATGCTCCACAAATTTGAATCTGTGTGGTCACCATGGGCAGCATATTGTGGAATACCCCTAGAGGCGGGGGTTCCCCATAACACACCTGTAACTTCCAGCTAAAGTCAAGCATGTGTTTCTGACACTCCCCCCATCTCCCCTCCTTCCCTCTTTCTACCTTCTTTCTCCTCTTCCTCCTTAAATGTCTTTTTTTTAGGTACAGTTTGACAAAAGGTCTTAACATTACTTGATTGTTTATGAGCTAACTCGGCAAAAATAAAATCCTGTCTGGACAAATGACACTCTATCTGTGCCATAGGGGGTCATACGTGTTAAGCTCTAGGTGGGGCGTAGTCAAATATGAGGTGGGCGGGGAGAGGAGACCCTGCTGGGGCACAGGAAGATCCCATTAGGGGTGCCCAGGTCAGGCAATCCCCCCTACCCGCAAGTACTTTTTTTCAGACGGTTCAATACTATCCCTTGCCGAGCACAGCATAAGGTCTGAATACACTTGGACCTGATCCTCTGTAAGATTCCAGATTTTCTTTTCCAGGAGATGTTTCATGTTACCGAATATAACTGAATTTTGCTCATAACTATATGTAAAATTTGTTATCTAGGCCTATGTTGGGCCATCTAAATGTTTGGACTTCATCTTGTGATATTTTGAGATTTTAAAATAAAAATATATTGAAAGAAAAAAAAAAAAAAATTACCTCCAATTTTCGAATTATAGGTTTTTCCGTTCTTGCTTAAGGGATGCAGCCTGTTGGATCAGTTTGCCCCCCGTTTATGAGCTTCCCACAATGTCAGTGCTGAAATGTCATCAGTAGCATTGTGAGATAGATATTCTTCAAGAGTTGTTTCTACAGCTAACCGGTGTAAGGGATGGGTGAGGGTGGAGTCATTGAGACATCAGGATGTATCATGCATCCTAGGAATTGGGAAGGTAACAGTAGTACAAATTGCACAATGGTCTGTCCACGAAAAGGGGATAATCACTGAGGAAATTATTTCTGGGACCATGCCTGTTGTAGAAAAAAAAATGTGGTCAATGCAAGAAAAAGATTTATGAGGGTGTGAGTAATGTGTAAATTGTTTGATAACAGGGTTAGCTTCATTCCATATATCAACCAAGTTGAACCTGGTACGAAGATGTTGGAAAGTCTGTTTGGCTGGGCTTGTAGAAGGTGCAGAAGTGGACTTATTGAGGAATGGGAAATCATCTGATTAGAGTCTCCATAGAGAACAACCGTTCAAAATTTATGCGTGTCTACTACCTGGAAAAGATGCGAGAGAACTTGTTTATTTGAAGTGTAATAAGATACAATTGTGTTCGCAGTGTCTGATATATGGCCTGTGAGGATCAGGTAGCGGCCTTCTGGATCTTTGGCTTGTAATGCGCAGGTGAAAGGCATAGAAGGATGGAAACTGATAAGAGTCCTGCGCTGTTTGGTTGTGGCTGAGGCTGTATAGAATGGTGGGTAGGAGGCACTGAGGTATTTAGGGGTGTTTTTCTCTGAGAAATGAGTTTCTTGTAAACAAATGATGTGAGCTTTTGCAGTTGCAAAAGAGTGTTACAATATAGTCACATAATGTGAATTGCAACATTTTGGAACTTTAGATGGGTTCTTTAACAAGCACAAGTGATATAAGTAGTATGAACCATGCCAAATAAGTCAGACTACAAAGAGTTAAAGTGATCTGCCAGTTTTTCAAATTTAGTACTTAAAGAGTAAGGCTGGCCATAGATGAACGGGTTGAACAAAAAGAAAAACTGACTAGATTCCCTCATTAACAATTTCAATGACTTCTCTGCTGTCTGAATATACCGGTCAGTGCTGTAGGTTATAGTGTGCAGCACTGATCCTGCATACATTTTCCAACAGGCTGGTTGAACAAAAGTCGATCAGTAGATAGACTTCTGTTCAACCACATTACCCTACCCATGCATGGATCAAAATTAGTTTGGTCCCTGCTGAACCTCAATCCATGTATGGCTGGTTTAAGTGCACTGACCCTACTAAACACAAAATATGCATATCCCTCCTGCCTAGCTGATCCAAATGACCCAACCTCTTCTCCTCTTAAGCTGCTTACTTTCTTTAGATATCAGAGCCATGGCCTACTTATATGTTTGTATCCTGTGACTGAAATCTTCCTCGCTGCTTATCACCTATTCAATGAACTAATAGACTTGTATAGGGTCCATTTTTGAGAATGGAGATGCTCAGGCAATCACCAATAACCAGTGCTGTCAGATGGGAAGAGTTTATAGCCTTGCATACGATACAATTTGTGCAACTTGTAGCATTTAGGGCCAAATGACAGCTGAACAGAGTGAACAAAATTGAGTCTGTGATGCTGTAGGAGGCAGTGATCAAAGTAAACCAGTTGATTTGCCCTGCTAGGTTCACTTCATAAAAATACTGTAGGCTTTTTCTTGGGTAGGTATTTCTATCACATGGACTACTTTACATCCCTTTACAGCCTTAGGGGGAATGCTGTGTGTTTTCCAAGTCAGCCCAAACCATTATGACTCACATGTGTTGGCATTTTAGGGGTTAGTAATGAAGTTGAACTGTGATTAGTTTTACAAACAGTAAGAAAACATATCTTAAAACATATCTTAAAACAAAATAAGTGCAGCGCAAAGTGTCTGCTCCTTGGATGAGTATCCCCAGCAGATGACTACTAGCCCAGCTGTTTTGCCTTTGGTTTACCCATGCTGTCCCTGACCCTCTGTAATTAAGGGGTCCACCGAATCTGGTAAGCGCAATCACATATATTGATTTGCTTCTCGTACTACATCGGCTGGATAGAGCCTCATCTGTATGCCCCCAGAAGGAGTGTGCTTTCAGATTGGATCTTATGGACTCCTGATTATTTTATTGTTCTATAATTATTGGACTCTGCATGTATTTACTTTTCACACTTTGCGCTGCACTTATTTTGTTTTAAGATTGATTTTGGAGGTTGGTGCTACCTTTTAGTGTTCAGCTTGCATATTATTGAGGTTTTAGTTTGTGCTGATTGCCCTTTGCTTTTATAGTAAGAAAACATAACACTACTTATCAAGAGTGGCAACCCAGACATGGTCTACCTCAAGTTCAGAAAATATTTTTGTTAGTATACTACAACACATAAACATTATTTTAACTTTAGCTTTTATGTAAGCAAACATATTAATCAATAAAGGAAAAATAGTACCTGGATAATGTACAACAGTAATCTAGATGGTTGCAAACCTAAATATATATTGTAAACTTTTACTATATAAATCTATGTGCCGAAAGAACAAAAACATTTCTAGGTAGTTTTGGTCTTGATAAGCATAATTAATTCAGTACCTTTAAAGAAAATACTCGTCTTTGTTATCTACAATAAAAATGCTAAACAGTAACCATCCATCTTCTGTAATAGGATGAATAAATGCATTTTAAAATATCTAATTTACAACTGTAAACATGTGATGCAGTGGTATTTCAAACACTCGTAAGCTCCTATTTTTAATTCTTTAGAATAGTTCAATCAGTATTGCACAGCATTCTGTCAAATTCCTGCATGCTTCCTGCAGTACGGTGCAAATTATTAAGCATGGACATCACTTTTTTAATAACAATAACTTTCAAAATCATATATTAAAAGGGCTGCTTAAACCTTGAAACCTTGTTTATTGTTTAATGCATTGCTTATGATTCTGCAGTTATTTTATAAATGGACAAAATTTAAATTAAATTGACACCTGAGTTTAAGGCAATGTAAAATGTTGTAAATGCACATGTAAAAAAAATCAACTCAATGTAAAAAAGGGTGACTGGTAAGGTTTTTAAAACTCTTCTTTCCATGTATAGTTTATAATTATACATGAACATAGGGGCAGAAATAGTTCCCGAAATGCATATATGTAAACCAGCCTAATTCAATAATTGAATGCATTACCAAGTGGCTGATTTGTTAGCTGAACAGTTGTTAAGCAGATGGCAGTGCCACCTTAGCTAAATTAACTGGGAGGAAAAAAAATGTCAGGTGGCATAGCAGGATTTATTAAAGAGCAGATTTTACCCAAAATAAAAAAAATAATATACTAGAGATACAGTATATAAAGATGAACTAAAAGAACAGCTTGCCGAGAAGTGGAAGGTCAAGGCAGGCTGCTACATTTAACCAAAGATAGAGCCACTTAAAAGTCCTTATGCTATACAAACTGACATCATTCCCTTTGTTTAGATTACCATGTGTAGGATACTTACAAACTGACAATGATGCTGATATTCTAAAGGAGAAGAGAATCTTCTGAATATTCACTTCAATTATCCAGGCATTTGAAAAGCAAATTTCTGTTCACATATTTCCTTTGGATATAATCAGGTATTCAAAAGGAATAGGAATCTGCTTTTCACATGATTGAATAGATGAAGTGAAAATTCACTCAATTTAACAAGAAAAATTCTCAACTACATTAGTAAATCAGCCATATTGATAGGAAAATTATTTATGGTACCATTGGTAAAAGAAGATCACAAAGTACTTTGTAAAAATATTTATACTTGGATTTACCATCACTTTCAGCAGTGTCTATCATGGGAATGAAATTTCATAAATTAAGGGGAAAAAAAGGAGCTTGCTGAAAGAGAAAGCTAACCAGAATGTCAAAAAAGACAATAGAGAGAATGTACCTACATTATAGCTGTGGCTTTGTATTCAGTAAATTCTAAAATTCAAATCGCTTTTTTTTTCGGAGTATTTCCTTGCATCTCTTGCCAGTGCCAACCTTTCTCTTTTACAATGTGCGCACAAAAAGATTTCAAAAATGTATACAACGGTTTTTCAAACTGGTTAATAAAAAAAAAAAAAAGTCTTAAAATAGATGTTATAATATTTGTTTACTACAAGACCCATCTTTTTGGCTTTTTTTTAGATGAAAGCATCATTTATCATGACTACAGTAATATATATAAAGTGCTGTGAAAAAGTATCTGCCCATTCATGATTTTTATTTTATTTTTTTGCATATTTGTCACACTTAAATGATTTAGATCATCAAACAAATTTGAATATTACACAAAGATAACCCAAGTAAATCCAAGATGCAGTGTTTAAATTATCATTTAATTTATTAAGGGAAAAAAGCTGTTCAAACCTGCCAGGGAAAAATGTTATAGATAGAGGGTTAATCGCGCTGCCCATCACCTGAAGAGTGATCCTCCACACTGAATCACTTTTCCTAGGTGAGTGTGCAACAGGTGGGTATTTTTTCACTCCCATCACCTGAAAAGTGATTTTCCCAATAGGTCACTACTCCCAGTGAGGTACTTAACCAAAAAGTAAATAGCGATGTATAATTAAGTATTCCTAGTGATCTATATACAAAATGTTAATGAAATGAGTTAAATAGTTAGGTATATATGTTATACTTGGTGATTTTCATTTTGCTCACTAGATGTACGTTTATAGAGCTATAGTGATGTCCTTGTCCACTCAGCATTACTATCTGATTTTAACAAAAGTGCTTCATTCCTAGCTCATCCATTCATTCATTTATTTGTAACTTTGGTAAATATGAATAGGGGATGCTTATATAAAAAAGAATATAAAATCGAACCCAGAAAATAAAAATAAAATTAATAATGATACAAGTGAAAGTCCAGTGAAAAATATTTTTCCAGTGAGTATTCAAATTATGGAGTCCAATCTTAACGAAATTTCCAGTGACTTTTGTGCTTTCCAAAATAGTTTGTGTCAAATTTGACCGCAGGTATGCAATAAAGGTGACATCCATGCTCCCCCTTCAGTTGCCCACTCACCAGATCCCTGCACCCCTGCAGGGGTAAACCGCATGTAGTGAGTGTTTAGGCAGCTCCCGGACCGATCACCTCCTCCTTGGTTCAGCAGACACTGGGGTATTCACAGGGGTTCACATCCTCAGATGAAATGGATTTGCCGTAGTCACCTCTACGTTTCATTGTGGGATAGGCTCATAGTTGAAAGAGACGGTACTCATAGCGTAAATCCAAATGGTAGTTTATTAAAAAATTAAAAGCAAAAACTTGACACAGTCAAGTATAATAGCTGGCATATCCTGGTCGTAAACCATAAGCTCCGGATCACATGCGTTCCACGGGTCGGAACTTTGCAACCAGAAGTGACGTGAGTACGTACCAAGCTCCACCCCATATCCCGCCCCCCCATGTGAATAGGTATTGGGTACATTGTACCCCTACACATTCACCAATTTGGGACAAGTCCTTTATTAAAGAAAAAATGAAAAAACTATCCCGTGATGTTCATTCATCTTCGATCACAGCGCCCGGCGACCAGATAAAAATAAAAAAAACCCGGAAAAACGCCGTCTCCATGGGAGGCTCCCGCTGACTGAAGCCTCTTCGCGATGACTGCTGTAATAAAGCTGAGGCCGGGGCCACCTGGTGATGTAAAAGGGTGGCCCCGCCCTCAGCTATATAACAACTGTTATGGAAAATCCTGGTGCGGATTTTGGGGGGACTCCCCAGGCAATTTGTTGTTAAATTTGGGTGCAGGTTTTTTTTTAATGATTTTCCTCTATATTGCCAGGACCCGACAATATATTACAGCTGTGTGTAGTTATAAATGGCATTTTTTCCTGCGGAACAGACGTGGGTGATTACAGCTCCGTCGGTCCCGGTTATCACAGGCCTAAAACACCAGGGCTATATCGCTCATATCCAGGCGAAAGTGACACCATCTGCTAGAGTACACAGCGGTCCATGCCTGGAAGAGAATCTGGACATTTTAATCGCTCCAAACACCACTTAACTAACTTTCTGCTGGATGCTGCAGACAGAAAGCACAGGAGAATGTCCCAAGATGGCGCCGGCGCCA
The DNA here is from genome assembly GCA_037952925.1 of Lithobates clamitans. Classification (NCBI taxonomy): domain Eukaryota; kingdom Metazoa; phylum Chordata; class Amphibia; order Anura; family Ranidae; genus Lithobates; species Lithobates clamitans. Next base: position 2,355,016 of record JBBGZY010000317.1, read on the forward strand.
GCTCACAGGCGGCCTCAAGGAAATCTGCATCCATCCCATCCAGTCTCTCATCTAACGCTGGGATCAGTGAGTACACATCTCCCCTCTCCAAAGCTGACTTAGATGCTAGTTTGACTACCATTTTTGAGACGTTAGTGGACAAGATTGAAAGTGAAGTCCATAAATCCACTACAGCTCTGTCACAAGAGATTGCTAGTATTGGCACTCGTACTAACATACTAGAAACAAAACATGATGAACTGTCGCTTGCCCATAATGATCTAAGGAAGGATTATGAAACATTAGCGGACAGCTTTGCATTTATGCAAGCCCAGGTTGAGGATCTTGATAACCGAAATAGACGCCATAACATCAGATTACGCGGCGTTCCAGAATCGGTCACAGACCTTATGCCTACAGTTTCTAAAATATTTCATAACCTTCTACCAGATAAACCTTTATCAGCATTTGTCTGTGATAGGATCCACAGGGCACTACGCCCCAAACCCACCCCTGACAAACCACCCAGAGATGTTATCATGTGCATGAAGGACTTCCTGGTTAAAGAGGACATCATGCGTGCTGCAAGAAACTCTCCTGACATTTCTCTTGATGGTAAAAAGCTGCAAATATACCCAGATATCTCCCCTGCTACACTAGATAGAAAACGCAGGATGAAAGATGTCACTAGCATCTTACAAGCAGCAAGAATAAAATATAGATGGGGCTTTCCATTCAAGCTCACCATCCCATACAACGGATCCACATACACAGTCTACAATATTATTGAAGGCAAAGAACTGCTTGTAAAGTTGGGCCTTCTGGACCCAGAACCACCCAACAGATTCCCATCATCTCCTAAACCTTCCCCAATCTGGTCTACTCCTTCCTCCAGACGAATCGCAAACAACCAAAGAAGATGGCGTCAACCATTTCAAGAGGACCCCTCATGACCACATACAACACATTTTCAACTTTCTGTTGTATAGGAATTATTTTTCCTCTCGTAATGAAGACAGGGGGAAGTGACTTATTTTTTCTTTATTTCTTTTTTCCATTTCGAGGATGGATTTTCATGCTCACATGATATGATCCAATAAACTGCCACCAAGTTTGTCCTTGTCCAATTGGCATCTTGAATTGCCCTTCCTTTTGAATCGGAATCCCAAGACCCTCCCTCTTCCCTCAGAAAATGTTTTATTTTTTTTCCTCCCGGACGAAGTCGAGAAGTCCCCAGCAACACACATCTCCCTCAGAATTTGGGATAGAAGAAAGAAGAGGAAAAGGGAAGAAGAGAAAGGAATTTTCTTTATTTTTTCATTTTTTTTGTCTAAACAGACTTTCACTTTAAACCTCCTCCCTCGTTTAGAGTTATATGTTATTTGATATCTCTCATACACATCATTGAGACGGGAGGTGACAACATCGCCTCCCATCTGGTACCTTACCCCTTCCCCCCCCTCCCCCCTCCCTCCCCCTTCCCCTCCCCCCATTCCTCCCCCTTTTTCCCCTCCCCCCCATTCGTTGCAATTTTCATTTCCCCCCGGTTACTTTATATGGTTTTGTATTTAAAACTTTAAATTATCTCAGTATTAAGGCCTGTGACATCCGCCGCCGCTGGATTGTCCCCCATCCTGCTTGTGTTATCAGTTGCGGAGCCACTGATTTTTGTTGCCGCGCCTGGTGGCACTCGCAGGATTAGGACTTTATTGTCCTCTTGAAGTTAATTCATTTATTAGTGACAGGATGTTTCTTGTCCCTTTGTTACTATTTTATATTTTGTTTTTTCACATTTTTATTGCCCTTAAGGCAAAAATCATAATTTTGTTAAAAAATGGAAGTTTTCATGACATCTTACGACCACAAAGTTCAGAATGTTGGTATAATTGCTCTTATTATGGCACATCACTCTCATGGTATGCTTTAGTATTCCTTGTATACTCACATTACTTTTCTCCCCTCTATTCCAGAAACATTAATATCTCACTTACCAAACACACACCAAAAATATTTTGGTATATAGCACATCTCATGCTCAAGTTGGATTCTATTCATAAGCTTATTATCCCACTCACATATAATGGTCCTTAGAGTAATATCACACAATGTCCAGGGCTTTAACTCACCCCACAAACGTAAAAAAGCCTTTCAACACTATAAAAGTTTGGGAGTAGATATTATCCTCATGCAGGAAACCCACTTTTCATGCAATAACCATCCCAATTATTTTGACAAAACATACAATCAATTTTATTACACCACCTTCCACAATAAAACTTGAGGTGTTGGCATATTTATACGCAACACCATTATCCTAGACATACAAAACATATATAAAGATGTCGATAGTAGATATATTATCATCAAAGGCCTTGTTGATAATAAAGCAATAACATTAGCTTCAGTCTATGCTCCAAACGAATCTCAATCTACCTTTTTCACAAATTTCTTTGATAAGCTTGACAATACAGCTCACCTCATATAATTCTAGGTGGCGATTTTAACCTAACTGCACACCCATCCCTAGATAGAAGTAAAACTTCCCCCTCTTCTAAAGCATTCTCCAAGTCTATTAACCATTATTTAAATAATTTTCAACTTATAGACTCATGGAGATCCCACAATGTAGGGCTTAGGGCCTATTCACACTATTCTTACCCCCACGACGTCTATGCTAGACTGGATTATATCTTTTGTACACCCATATTATTGGCTAATTCTTCCAATGCCCTAATCCATCCCTGCCCCTGGTGTGACCATGATATTACCTACTTTGAAACATCTCACATAGGTCTCTCTCCTTCCCCATACAATTGGCGACTAAACGATTCTATCTTAACTGACCCTTTAATAACACAAACTATCTCTTCACACATTGAAAACTATTTCACTGAAAACGCTATTGATGATATCTCCCCCACAACCCTCTGGACAGCTAACAAAGCAGTTCTATGCGGCCATCTAATCAGCATAGTGGCCAAAAGAAACAGAGAAAAACTCACAAACATAAAAAATCTTACCAGAGATCTAAACCTTCTCTACGATAAGTTACAACAAAACTCCACCCAAGAAATCACAAAACAAATTCAAGATAAACGCAAAGCTCTAGATCAAATATTATCAGCAAACACTGAAAAATCCTTGAGATTCTGAAAATCTAAATTCTTACTACACAGTAACTCCCCTTCTGCCATGTTCGCCAAAAAACGTAACCATGATCATAAACCCCCTTATACATATAAGCTTAGAGATCATTCAGGAAATATGATCACTCATCCGCAAGGGGTGCTGGAAATCTTTTCCTCTTTCTATAAAAACTTACTTTGTAGCCCACAACCGTCTCTTGACCAACATTCTAAATCATGGCTAGACAACATTCAACTACCTACTCTTAATGCTCTTCAAATAGAATCCCTTAATGCACCATGCCCAGAAGTAGAAATAAGCAAAATTATTAAATCTCTTAAAACATCTACTGCCCCTGGCCCAGATGGCTTCTCATCTTCATACTATAAAAAATATTCCTCCCTCCTAACCCCATATCTATCCAAACTCTTTAACCATATTCTCAATGGTAATCATTTCCCAGATGAAATGCTTCTAGCAAACCTTTCCCTTATCCCCAAACCACTTAAAGACCATTCTCTACCCCAAAACTACCGACCTATATCAGTCCTTAACAATGACCTTAAAATTTTTGGTAGATTGCTTTCAGACAGACTAGCAGCAGTCATTACTAATCTCATACATATAGACCAAACCGGTTTTATTCCCGGTCGACAGATAGTCGATAATACTAGACTAGTTACCAATATTATCCAAGATGCCAATCTAACCTCCCACAAATTATGCTTTCTCAGTCTAGATATTCATAAGGCGTTTGACAGCGTTAGCTGGTCATATCTAAATTATCTATTACCCAAATACGGAATTTCAGAAAAATTCTTACAAGGTTTTAATGCACTTTACCACAACCCTCAAACTAGAATTAGACTCCCAGGACACAACTCTGATTTTTTCCCCCTCAGTAGAGGCACCAGACAGGGATGCCCCCTTTCACCTCTATTGTTCGCTTTGGCAATTGAACCCTTAGCCCACAAAATTAGGAATAGCATTGATATAAAAGGTTACACTAAGGGTGATAGAGAATTCAAACTCGGCTTATACGCAGATGATGCTCTTCTATTCCTCACAGATCCCCTCACTTCTATTCCATCCCTCCTAAAAGAACTTAAATCTTTCCAATCCATTTCAGGCCTCAAAATCAATTCCAATAAATGCTCTGCCTTACCAATTAATTATTCCCAAAATCTCCAATCTCTATTATTAAAAAATTTCCCATTTGATTGGTGTTCCAATTCATTCAAATACCTAGGTGTCACAATCCCCTCATCTCACAACCTTCTGTATAAGTCTAATTATATCCCATTGTTCTCGCACATCACATCCCTCCTAAAATCATGGTCTTCCTTTCATATTTCCTTCCTTGGTAGAATATGTGCTATCAAGATGACGATTCTTCCTAAACTACTGTACTATTTTCGTGCCCTATCTATCAATGTTTCCAAATCTAAACTGACTTCCCTTCAAAGAGAGATCAACAAATTCATATGGGCAGATAAAAAACCGAGATGCAGTTATGCATTAATGCATAGACCACATACTATGGGTGGCTTAGGCCTTCCAAATTTGTGGCTTTATTATCTAGCCACAAGACTTACACAACTTACCCAATGGTTCACCCCTTCAATAAACACCCCATGGAAGCTGTTTGAATCCATCTCAATCCTCCCATTCCATTTACAGGGAATTCTATGGTCCAAATCTATCTCATATAGCAAACTTATGAAACCAAACATTATAGTAGCTCAATTTTATCAACTATGGACTAAGTATAAAGACATTTACAAACTCTCCTCAGACACTCCACCTTTAGCCTCCTTTTTAGGTGATCCTAGATTCATATGTGCCTATGATAACAGACAATCTTTCTCCACCTGGATTGACAAAAATTTATTTACACTGAGATTTCTTCAGCAAAAATGGGAATTTATCTCATTCCCCGAACTTCAAGCCACACACAATCTACCTGCTGATGAATTCCCAAGATACCAGCAAATCAAATCCTTCTATGCCAAATATTTTGCACTAAAAACACACCCTTCTTACACAACCTTTGAACACATATGTATTTTATCCTCTAGAGACAGAGGCCTTATCTCCAGGTTGTATAATTATATTAATTGTGTTGGAGTACCAGATAAATCTACTCAAATGCTCAAATGGGAGGAGGATATGGATGTCTCGATTAATGTTGAGGATTGGCACTCCATGTCAGAAAATTTAATAGAGCTATCACCTTTAGCGAAACTCCAATTAAAATTTTTTCTAGATGGTACCTTACTCCTTCAAAACTTCACACTTTCTACCCATCCATCTCCCCCAATTGTTTTAGGGGATGCTCGGATTCCGGTACCCTCTTACACATTTTTTGGAGCTGCAGCCATATAAATAGTATATGGCACAAAGCATCTGATTTAATAGAACAATCCTCGAGACAAAAAATTACCCTTTCCCCTCAGATATGCTTGCTATATGCTAATATACCAGGCATACCTACCCCCTGTCTGAGACTGTTCCACTCCCTGTGCAGTTCCATACACTGGATGACGGCCTATAATTGGAAATCCACTAATTTGTCATGGCAACAAGTAATAAATAGAATGGAACTCCTTAGACTATCTGAGTGGATTTATCACACCCTTAATGATTCTATCCATATTCACAAAAAGAAATGGGCCTATTGGAACCCAACCTAACTGTCTTTAACATAATATTATCATCTTCTCTCATTACCTTTTGAGATTGCTATGTTATATCTTACTTTTTTTTCTTTATTTTTATATATTAACATTCGTTCATTGTATATAACCACATCTACTATACAATGTTAAATATCCTCTATTGTATACAACCAATCACTTTAATGCAATATTTTGATGTCATTTCATACCTAATGTCTGTTCATCCAAACTTCCAAATAAAACTTTTGTAAACAAAAAAAAAAAAAAAAGAAATGTAATTTTCCTGCTGTATTGTTTTAAACACGGGAAAATGTGCTACTTTACAGGCATACTAAGGACACCCCCAGGCATGATATTTAAAGGAATATTTCATTTTTATTGTTTCACTTTAAGCATTATTAAAATCACTGCTCCCAAAAAACCTGACGTTTTTAAAACTTTTTTTGCATTGATATATGTCCCCTTGGGCAGGACCCGGGTCCCCAAAAACTTTTTATGGCAATACCTTGCATATAAGCCTTCAAAATTAGCACTTTTGGTTTTTCATGTTAGTGTCCCATAGACTTTACTGGCATTCCGCGGCTTTTGAATTTCCCACGAACACCATGTATTGTTTGCTGTTCGGCAAACACCTGATGTTCGAGCCGAACTTAAGTTCGACTCAAACATCTGGCTGATCCCCAATCTGAAAGCATAACGTAATAATTTCTATTAACCACTTGCCCACTGGGCACTTATACCCCCTTCCTAACCAGGCCAATTTTCAGCTTTCAGTGCTCTCACATTTTGAATGAATTACTCAGACATGCAACACTGTTCTTTTGGTGGTATTTATTCACCACTGGGTTTTTAATTATTTCACAATAAAAGTGAACGTAAAGTCTCTTTTTAAAAAAAAATAACAAACATATTATACTTACCTCCTCTGTGCAGTGGTTTTGCACAGGACAGCTAGGATCCTCCTCTTCTTGGGTCCCTCTTTGCTGCACCTGGCCACTCCATCCATGCATCGACTACAGGGGCCTTAACGTCATCACCATAAAGAACCAATACCCTATCCCTTTAATTTCAGAACTCTTTGACAGATTGTGGGGTTCTCATGTTTTCACTAAATTGGATCTTAGAGAGGCCTACAATTTAATAAGAATCTGTAAAGGAGACGAGTAGAAGACCGCTTCTAACACCAGGGATGGCCATTATGAATACCTTGTGATGCCCTTTGGCCTATGTAATGTCCTAGCTGTCTTCCAAAACTTGCGTAATGAGATCTTCCATGACCTTTAGTATCTCTATGTTATTGTATATCTGGATGATATTCTTATTTTCTCTCCAGACTTGCACACCCATCGTCTTCATGTCTGTGCTGTTGCGACTGCGGGACAATTGTCTCTATGCTAAGTTGGAGAAGTGCCTATTTGAACAAACACAAGTTCCATTCTTAGGCTACATAATCACACATCAGGGCCTCCTCATGGTTCCAGCCAAACTTCGGGACATCTCTGAGTGGCCTCAGCCCTCTGGTCTTAAAGCCACCCAACACTTTTTGGGCTTCACCAATTACTATCACCGATTTATTTGTAACTATTCCTCTTTGGTGGCTCCTATTACATCTCTTACCCATAAGGCTTTCAATGCCAGGCCCTGGTCCCCTGAAGCCATTGATGCTTTCCACAAACTCAAGGCAGCCTTCCTCTCCACCCCAACTCTACTACGTCCGGACATCACAAATCCCTTTTCTATAGAGGTTGATGCCTCTTCAGTAGGAGTCGGTGCTGTCCTACTGCAAGTTCAGAAGGGCAAGTCTCAGCCTTGCGCATTCTTTTACAAGAAGTTTTCGGATACAGAAAAGAACTATACTATTGTGGACCTTGAGTTACTGGCTATTAAACTAGCTCTTCAAGAATGACATCATCTACTAGGGGGCTCCCCCCATAGCATTACCATCTATACTGATCATAAAAATCTGCAATATTTACAATCTGCAAAATGCTTGAACCGACAACAAGCTCGCTGGACTCTCTTTTTTGCCTAGTTCAAATTCAACATTACCTTTTGCCCTGGTGCCAAAAATGTTCATGCCGATACCTTGTCCAAGTCATTCAATGTGAACGATTCTGAGAATCACCTAGGTGCTGGCCCCATCATCCCTTTGCACCAAATTCTAGCCACTACTCAGCTCCTGCCTACACAGCCTTCTCCAGGTAAAACATTTGTGGTGCCCACACTTCATCCCAGACTCCTTGCGTAGGCACATGACTTCAAGTCCTCTGGACATCCTGGTATACATCGTACCTGTGACTTCAGCGTCACTACTGGTGGCTAGGGATGAGCCGAACACCCCCCTGTTCCGTTCGCACCAGAACATGTGAACAGGAAAAAATTTTGCTCGAACACGCGAACACCGTTAAAGTCTATGGGACACGAACATGAATAATCAAAAGTGCTAATTTTAAAGGCTTATATGCAAGTTATTGTCATAAAAAGTGTTTGGGGACCCAGGTCCTGCCCCAGGGGAAATGGATCAATGCAAAAAAAGTTTTAAAAACGGACGTTTTTTCGGGAGCAATGATTATAATGATGCTTAAAGTCAAACAATAAAAGTGTAATATCCCTTTAAATTTCGTACCTGGGGGATGTCTATAGTATGCCTGTAAAGGGGTGCATGTTTCCCGTGTTTAGAACAGTCTGACAGCAAAATGACATTTCAAAGGAAAAATTCCATTTAAAACTACCCGCGGCTATTGCATTGACGACAATTTTTTAATTTTGGCTGGCGTTCCCCTTAATATCCATACCAGACCTGAAGGGCCTGGTATGGAATTTAGGGGGACTCCCACGTCATTTTTTTTTTTGGTTCGTGGTTTCCCTGTGTTGAATTCCCATGCCGTTTTTATCAATGAACTTCTATGTGTATTGTCGGCAATGCAATAGCAGCGGGTAGTTTTAAATGGAATTTTTCCTTCGAAATGTCATTTTACTGTCAGACTGTTCTAAACACGGGAAACATGCGCCCCTTTTATACTATAGACACCCCCCAGGTACGAAATTTAAAGGGATATTACACTTTTATTGTTTGACTTTAAGCATCATTAAAATCATTGCTCCCGAAAAAACGGCCGTTTTTAAAACTTTTTTTTGCATCGATCCATGTCCCCTGGGGCAGGACCCAGGTCCCCAAACACTTTTTATGACAATAACTTGCATATAAGTCTTTAAAATTAGCACTTTTGATTTCTCCCATAGACTTTTAAAGGCTGTTCTGCGGCATTCGAATTTGCCGCGAACACCCCAAATTGTTCGCTGTTCGGCGAACCTGCGAACAGCCAGTGTTCGAGTCGAACATGAGTTTGACTCAAACTCGAAGCTCATCCCTACTGGTGGCCCTCTCTTCATAAGGATTTCAAAGAGTACGTTCAAGCTTGTACGGTTGTGTACTATCCAAGTCTACCACATCTGCCCCAGTAGGGCTGCTTCTACCCTTGCCAGTTTCCGATATACCTTGGTGTTATATTTCCATGGATCAGATCTACCCCCCCTCAGCAGGTTCTATGGTCATCTGGGTAGTAGTGGATCAGTTCTCCAAAATGTGTCGCTTGATTCCTCTCCCAGGTCTACCTACAGCTACCAGTCTTGCCATGAATTTCATCAAGGAGATCTTTTTTCTCCGCGGGATGCCTTCAAACATTGTCTCAGACAGGGGAGTTCAATTTACAGCTCAGTTTTGGAGAGCCTTGGCCAGCATCTTTGGGATTAAATTGGATTTTTCATCTGCCTTTCATCCCCTGCCTTTTAGTGGGCAAACTGAATGTGTCAATCAAAATGTAGAACGTTATCTCCGTGCCTTCATCTCAGCCCACCAAGATGACTGGGTTGACATTTTGCCCTGGGCAGAGTTTGCCTTAATGTATAAAAGACTCAAGCGCTGACGTGGATAAAACTACTAATGCGGAAACCAAATGGTTAATATGAGATGACCAAATAATATAGCTGCAACTAAGATAAGTGGTAAGATCAATAAATAGTATGGTGATTAATTGCGCTAATATTATCCTCTTATTACCATTACAATTAGTGATAAGTTAAAAGAAAAACTATCCTTCTAAAAAAACACCTCCAAGTGATCTAAATAATCTAAAAAGATCCTTATATAAAATATAATATATATAAAAACTGGATTTATCCCTCCATCATGAACATGATGTACTCATAAAAAATGCATAAGTAATTAAAGTTAATAATCAAGTGCTCTAAAGCAAATCTGCTACTTATATAAAATTACTATATATAAGTGTATATCGTGCCACAGAAAACATGAACTAAATCCAATGCGAATAAATATAAATGTGCAGAGATAAATTCCTTTTTTCAAAAAATCATTAATATGAGGTGCTCAGAACCCATCAGGTGTTTTAAGCAAAATCAATCCGTGCCGGTTATAGTGTAACAAAGTTTAAATTAAATAGTGTCAAAAAAAGAATTTTACTTTCACTTCTTTCACTTCTTCTTAAGTATTAGTTATGCTCCGCTCCTCCACTCAAATCCCGGACATGCAAAGAAAAGATTATACATCCATTGCGCAGAGATTAAGAACAATTGAATACTATGTATCAGACCAAAGCAATTTCACTCACATGCTCTTCTATGTAAGATCGCGTTTGTATTGATCAGCTGCAAAAAGAGCTAAGCGGTGAGGCACTTCATCCGTCACCACCTACTCACACACTGCAAATGCTGGGGACGTCACAGGCTCCTCCTACGCGTTACGTCACTGCCACGTGACTTTTTCAAGGTTGCCCGTATTCTGCGCCTGCCGACTACTTATAGCGTGTGTGTGCTAGTTGTCGTGGCAATCATCATCTCAATAGCGCAATCTCTCTTGCATTCTGGTAATCATTAACATTTATTAACATGATTCTATATTACATTTATAAATCTTTAATACAACAAAAAAAATATATAAAAATAAAAATAAAAGATTATAGATTAATATACAAATTTTAAAATATGGCTAAAAAAACCTAAAATAAAAAATCTCATTCCATTATGTGTTCACTGTGATGTGTAATACTCCCCCTCCCGTTTAGAACATGGAACTACATCTCCTTCACATTAAATAAACTTATGACGTGTTTAGAGATTTCCTGGACATCTTTTTAATTGTCTATCTGGATGACATTCTAATCTTCTCCAGTTCACTTGAGCAGCACAGGGAACATGTCCGTAAAGTCTTGATCCGACTCCGTTTGCACAGACTGTATGCTAAGGCGGAGAAGTGCGAATTCGAACAGCAAGAGATCCAGTTTTTGGGATTGGTAATCTCTCCAACCGGCATCAAAATGGACCCTCAGAAGGTATCTGCTGTGTTAGAGTGGCCTGCTCCCATGGACAAAAAAGGTGTGCAACGCTTCATTGGGTTCGCAAACTTCTATAGGAAGTTCATTAGGGGGTTTTCTGCTATTATATCCCCCATCACGCAGCTGACTAAGCAGAACTCCCGTTTCCATTGGAACCCAGAAGCCCAGAGGGCCTTTGAGGAATTAAAGAAACGTTTTACATCAGCTCCGATCCTCAGCCATCCGGATCCATCCTTACCTTTTATCCTGGAGGTTGATGCATCCGAAGTAGCCGTGGGTGCTGTTATTTCCCAACGACAAGGCAACAAGGACTTGATGCACCCCGTAGGGTTCTTTTCCAGGAAACTTTCACCTGCAGAGCGGAACTATGATGTGGGGGATCGAGAGCTACTCGCTATCAAGACAGCTTTGGAGGAATGGAGGTACTTGCTAGAAGGCGCAGTTCACCCAGTACTGATTTATACAGACCACAAAAATCTCGAGTACTTAAGATCCGCCAAGAGGTTAAAACCCAGACAGGCCCGTTGGGCTCTATTTTTCACACAATTCTGTTTCCATATTACCTATCGGCCCGGATCCAAGAATGTAAAACCGGACGCGCTGTCGCGCATGTTCGATAACCCTAAAGACTTTTCGGTACCTGACACTATCTTGCCGGCAAATAGCTTCCTCCTTCTTCAAACAGATCTTCTGTCCATGATCAGAGAAGCATCTCCAGAACCTTCAAGCCTTCAGGGATCCTCTTTAACACCTCGTGATGGACTTTTGTGGAGAGGAAGTCAAATGTTTGTACCAGAGAGTGCCCGAGTCAAGGTGCTGACACTTCTGCATGACCACCCACTTGCAGGACATTTTGGGGTACGTAAGACCCTTGAGCTGGTGCAGCGCACCTTTTGGTGGCCTAACCTAAAGGAATTCTGCAAAACATACGTCAACTCATGTTCTGTCTGCATCCAGAATAAAACTCCCAGGAACAGAGCTTGGGGTTTACTGAGACCATTACCTATACCAGATAGGCCCTGGAGGATGATAGCGATGGACTTTATAGTAGAACTGCCTTGCTCGGAAGGATGTTCGGCGATCCTTGTGGTGGTCGACCGACTATCCAAAATGGCCCACTTTGTGGCCCTAAAGGGAACACCCTCTGCTGTGGAGACGGCCCGTGTATTCATCAAGGAAATTGTCAGGTTACATGGAATCCCTGCAAATATAGTGTCCGACAGAGGGGTGCAGTTTACATCACGTTTTTGGAGAGCAATTTGTGAGATCCTGAAAATTGAACTAGCCCTGTCCTCAGCATACCATCCCCAAACAAATGGGCAAACTGAAAGGACAAATCAGACTCTAGAGCAGTACATAAGGTGTTTTACATCTTTTGTACAAGATGATTGGGTATCTCTGCTGCCCCTAGCGGAATTCGCTTACAACAATGCCAGCCACTCTGCTACCGGTCAATCCCCTTTCTTTTCCAACTATGGTTTTCATGCATCTTTTTTACCAGATTTTCTTTCAGAATCCCCAGTTCCAGCGGTCCAGGACACAGTGCAGTTCCTTAGTCATAATAACCAGATCTTACGGGAAGCGATATCCAAGGCACAAGCGGACAACAAGAGGTTCTTTGATCAGAAAAGAAGAGGAGACCTAAACCTTCAGCTTGGTGACAAGGTATGGCTGTCTACTGATAATATTATATTAACCTGTCCCACTAAGAAGCTTGCTCCTAAGTTCATTGGGCCCTTCCCTGTGAAAAGAAAGATTAATGAGGTGTCCTATGAATTGTGTTTACCTGATTCACTCAAGATTCACCCTGTGTTTCACGTGTCACTCTTGAAACCTGCTGTAGATGACCCTTTTCCTGACAGGGGCACCAGGGTCCCTGAACCGGTTCTGGTGGACGGCAATGAGGAATATGAAGTGGAGGCCATCCTTGATTGCAGGAAGAGAGCTGGGCAAGTACAGTTTTTGATTAAGTGGAAGGGGTATGGGCCTGAAAATAATTCATGGGAACCTGACTGTAATATCCATGCCAGACGTTTAATCCATGCTTACTTCTCTGCTCATCCTGAAAAGAAGGGTATTCTGGGCATCCGGAGGCTGCCCGTTGGGAGGGGGCAATGTCAGGGGCATATCAGTGGCCGTCGGGCAAATATGCGTGCACACAGGTGCACAAGAAGCTCTTCCAGGACAATTCTGCTCAATTCCCCACCAGGGGGCGCCGGAGCGCTCCCGCGTGTGCCCGTGCGCGCGTTCGCGCGTGCGCGCGCGCGCCCGTTCGCGCTAGCGCTGTTTGGCGCCAAGGCGCCTTTAAAAGGATGACAGGTGCTTCTGTCAGATGCTGTTTGTCTGCAGCTCTGTACCTGCGTTCCTGTTTTCCGCTTGATTTGTACTTACCTGTGACCCGGCTACGTCTGACTATTCTCCAGTCTCCAATCCGACCCGGCTTGCCCGACCTTGTTTATCTGATTATCTGTTGCCGAATCTCTGCCTGCCTGACTACTCTTGGATCACCCCTTTGCCATACCTGCCTGATCTCCTGCTGAAACGGACTGTCTGACTTGCTTCTGCCTGTGTCCTGGGACGCTGCTTCCAGCCTGCCTGTCAAGCACCCTGCCGCTGCCTTCTCAGCTACCTGCCTGTCTACCGGCCTGCATCCGCATACCTGCATCCGCAGCTCAGCCATCCCTGAGAGGCATCCTTCCAGACCATCATCTGCTTCTGCTGAAACCGCATCAGGCCCTCCTACCCACTGTGCTCAAGAGACCACTGTCCCCACTTCCAGTGGCTCCTGAACCAGCGCTTAAGAGAGGTCTCCTTCTACCAGTCAGGCTCAACTACCAGGTACCTTACACACTGAAATATATTGTGTTGAACATGCAGTAATGCACTGAAACGTTCTTAATTAAACGTGCAGTAATGCACTGAAATTTACTTTGTTAAACGTGCACTAACGTACTGAAATATACAGCGTTCAAGAAGTGGGTAAAACCTTCTGGGGCTCAAGTGGTTAAATGTGTACTAATGCACTGAAATATACAGCGTTAAACATGCACTAATGCACTGAAATATACCACGTTAAATGTGCAGTAATGCATTGAAATTTACTTTGTTAAATGTGCACTAATGCACTGAAATATACTGCATTAAACGTGCAGTAACGCACTGAGATTTACTTAGTTAAACGTGCAGTAATGCACTGAACTGCACTGCATTAAACGTGCAGTAAGGCACTGAAATTTACTTTGTTAAACATGCACTAATGCACTGAACTATACTGCATTAAACGTGCAGCAAGGCACTGAAATATGCTTTGTTAAACATGAACTAATGCACTGAAATATACTTTGTTAAATGTGCAGTAAAGCACTGAAATATACTGTGTTAAACGTGCAGTAATGCACTGGAATTTACTTTGTTAAACATGAACTAACACACTGAAATATACTTTGTTAAACGTGCACTAACACACTGAACTATACTGCGTTAAACATGCAGTAACACACTAAAATATACTTTGTTAAACATGCAGTAACGCACTAAAATATATTATGTTATATGTGCAGTAATGCACTGAATTATACAGCGTTAAATGTGCACTAATGCATTGAAATGTACCACGTTAAACGTGCAGTAACACACTGCAATATACTTTGGTAAACATGCACTGACACACTGAACTATACTGCGTCAAACATGCAGTAACACACTAAAATATACTTTGTTAAACATGCAGTAACGCACTGAAATATTTTATGTTAAATGTGCAGTAATGCACTGAATTATACAACGTTAAACGTGCACTAATGCACTGAAATGTACTACGTTAAACGCGCAGTAACACACGGCAATATACTTTGGTAAACGTGCACTAACACACTGAAATATACTTCATTAAACATGCAGCAATGCACTGAAATATATTACGCTAAACATGCAGTAATGCACTTAATTAACCACTTCAGCCCCGGAAGGATTTACCCCCTTCCTGACCAGAGCACTTTTTACTATTTGGCACTGCGTCGCTTTAACTGCTAATTGCACGGTCATGCAATGCTGTACCCAAACGAAATTTGCGTCCTTTTCTTCCCACAAATAGAGCTTTCTTTTGATGGTATTTGATCACCTCTGCCGTTTTTTATTTTTTTGCGCTATACACGGAAAAAGACCGAAAATTTTTGAAAATAAATGATATTTTCTACTTTTTGTTCTAAAAAAAATCCAATAAACTCAATTTTAGTCATACATTTAGGCCAAAATGTATTCGGCCACATGTCTTTGGTAAAAAAAATGTCAATAAGTATATATTTATTGGTTTGCGCAAAAGTTATAGCGCCTACAAACTAGGGTACATTTTCTGGAATTTACACAGCCTTTAATTTATGACTGCCTATGTCGTTTCTTGAGGTGCTAAAATGGCAGGGCAGTACAAAACCCCCACAAATGACCCCATTTTAGAAAGTAGACACCCCAAGGAAATTGCTGAGAGGCATGTTGAGCCCATTGAATATTCATTTTTTTGTCCCAAGTGATTGAATAATGACAAAAAAAAATACAAAAAGTTGTCACTAAATGATATATTGCTCACACAGGCCATGGGCATATGTGGAATTGCACCCCAAAATACATTTAGCTGCTTCTCCTGAGTATGGGGATACTACATGTGTGGGACTTTTTAGGAGCCTAGCCGCGTACGGGGCCCCGAAACCCAATCACCACCTTCAGGATTTCTAAGGGTGTAAATTTTTGATTTCACTCTTCACTGCCTATCACAGTTTCGGAGGCCGTGGAATGCCCAGGTGGCACAAACCCCCCCAAATGACCCCATTTTGGAAAGTAGAAACCCCAAGCTATTTGCTGAGAGGCATGGTGAGTACTTTGCAGCTCTCATTTGTTTTTGAAAATGAAGAAAGCCAAGAAAAAATTATTTTTTTTCTTTTTTCAATTTTCAAAACTTTGTGACAAAAAGTGAGGTCTGCAAATTATTCACTATACCACTCAGCAAATAGCTTGGGGTGTCTACTTTCCAAAATGGGGTCATTTGAGGGGGTTTTGTGCCACCTGGGCATTCCATGGCCTCCGAAACTGTGATAGGCAGTGAAGAGTGAAATCAAAAATTTACGCCCTTAGAAAGCCTGAAGGCGGTGCTTGGTTTTCGGGGTTCCGTGCGTGGCTAGGCTCCCAAAAAGTCCCACACATGTGGTATCCCCATACTCAGGAGAAGCAACAGAATGTATTTTGGGGTGTACTTTCACATATTCCCATGGCATGTTTGAGCAATATATCATTTAGTGACAACTTTGTGCAAAAAAAAAATTGTCTCTTTCCCGCAACTTGTGTCACAATATAAAATATTCCATGGACTCGACATGCCTCTCAGCAAATAGCTTGGGGTGTCTACTTTCCAAAATGGGGTCATTGGGGGGGTTTGAACTGTCCTGGCATTTTATGCACAACATTTAGAAGCTTATGTCACACATCACCCACTCTTCTAACCACTTGAAGACAAAGCCATTTCTGACACTTTTTGATTACATGAAAAACATTTTTTTTTTTGCAAGAACATTACTTTGAACCCCCAAACATTATATATTTTTTTAAAGCAAATGCCCTACAAATTAAAATGGTGGTTATTTCATTTTTTTTTCACACAGTATTTGCGCAGCGATTTTTCAAACGCATTTTTTGGGGAAAAAACACACTTTTTTAAATTTTAATGCACTAAAACACACTATATTGCCCAAATGTTTGATGAAATAAAAAAGATGATCTTAGGCCGAGTACATGATACCAAACATGACATGCTTTAAAATTGCTCACAAACGTGCAGTGGCAGTAAAATAAATACATTTTTAAAAGCATTTAAAAACCTTTACAGGTTACCACTTTAGATTTACAGAGGAGGTCTACTGCTAAAATTACTGCCCTCGATCTGACCTTTGCGGTGATACCTCACATGCATGGTGCAAATGCTGTTTACATTTGACGCCAGACCAATGCTTGCGTTGGTTTTTTTTTTTGCTTTTTTATCTTATTTTTAAACTGTTCCTTTCATTTTTTTTTTAAATCATTTTTATTGTTATCTAAGGGAATGTAAATATCCCCTATGATAGCAATAGGTAGTGACAGGTACTCTTTTTTGAAAAAATTGGGGTCTATTAGACCCTAGATTTCTCCTCTGCCCTCAAAGCATCTGACCACACCAAGATCGGTGTGATAAAATGCTTCCCCAATTTCCCAATGGCGCTATTTACATCCGGCGAAATCTAAGTCATAAAATGCTTGTAGCTTCCAGTTTCTTAGGCCATAGAGATGTTTGGAGCCACTCTGGTCTCTGATCAGCTCTATGGTCAGCTGGCTGAATCACCGGCTGCATTCTCAGGTTCCCTGTTGAGACAGGAGAGCCAGAGAAAAACAAGGAAGACGGTGTGGGGGGGGCATTCCCTCCCACTGCTTGTAAAAGCAGTCTAGAGGCTAATTAGCTGCTAGGATTGCTTTTACATGAAAGCCGACCGCTGGCTGAAAAGAAAGATACCAAGATGATACCTAAACCTGCAGGCATCATTCTGGTATAACCACTCAAAGTCGTGAATGCCGTACCTGAAGACAAAAAAATGGTTAACAATAAAGCACAGTAAACGGTAAAGTATAAAAAATTGCATACCTGAAAAGCAAACATGATAAAACTTAATAACAATAAAACATTGCAGAATAGAATACAGTAAAAAAGAGCAGAACAATAGAGAGAGAATAGAGAGAGAGAGAACAATAAAACGACAACTATTTTTTTTTATATTTTTGTTTGTGTTTTTTTTTTTTTTTTTTTAAAGAAGTTTATTAAGTTTTCACAAAAGTAAAACAAGTGAAACACATATATGCACATGTTACAGCTTGGCAATGGATAAAGTTGATAGTTACATCATAATTGGCTATTGTATATATAATATAGCACAATATTAAAGGCAGTAAGAATCGGCATATAATGAACCTGTTATGGTCCGTAAATAGGAGTAGAAATAAAAATAAAATTGAGAAATAATAATAATAAAAAGTGATGTTGAATGAGAATCGTAGGTGGGAGTTGCGTTATGCCTGAGATATCCCTGTGGTATAAGATAACACATCTGGTTGTAGTTTTCCTGGCCGAAATGTCTCCACTTTCGCACCCGAGCACCCCTATATGGGCACTAACTGTGCCCGGGTGAAGGAGTAAATGGAAATGTTAGTCAGTGGTGATGGTTAGTTAAGTGTTTATTTATGGAATTATGTAGGCATTTGTGTGTTTGTGGTTCCCCCTGAGTCTGTGGGGTAGGGGGTGGTTGAACTAGTCTGTATTTGGGACGATTTAAAATGAACCCAACAAGCCCAGATGTTCATGTATTTGGTTGGAGTGTCTGCTGTTTGGTTAATAAGGCTTTCCATTTCAGCCACTCTATCAACCCTCTGAATCCATTCTGTTATGGTGGGGGGGGGGTGTGGTTCTCCAGTGTACTGGGACACATAAGTTTGCCGCATTGATGAGGTGTAGAACCAGGAATCTCCTATATGTGTGTTGTGGAAGAGAGGTATGGTGGAGCAAATATTGTGCCGGAGTAAAGTCTGGGGTGAATGTCGTTATCTGAGTAATTAATCGGTGGATTTCAGTCCAATAGGTTTGGATAAGAGGGCATTCCCACCATATATGGAGTAGTGTGCCTCTCGACGCATTGCAACGCCAGCATAGGGGGGGAAGTTGGGTTCATACCTATGAATCCTGTCCGGGGTCCTGTACCATTTTGTAAAGATTTTATATCTATTTTCTTGAGTTGATATGTTGCATGAACCTTTATGCATATGATAGAGGGCTTGCTGCCACTCCTCTGCGGAGAGGTCTATGTTCAAGTCCTGCTCCCACCTTCTAATTAAGTCATCAGTTTTGATTTCGTCTGTTGAAAATATGAGTTTATATAGTGAAGAGATGAGGTGTCTTTGGGGTTCAGAATTGTTACATAATAGTTCAAAAGGCGTAAGATCTCTGTGCAGGTCCACCGTGGGTTTGAGGTTATAGATGAGGTGACGTATTTGCAAGTATTTGTGGAAGGGAATGTGGTAGTCTGGAAATGTGGAAGTTAGGGCATGGAACTTCAAGAAATTTCCATTGTGGAACATTTGATGTAACTTGAGTCGTGGTCTGCTGGGATCTGTTACCGGGTGGAGGGTGTGTACTCCTGGGGTAAACTCTGGATTGTTTTCCAGAGGTGTCATGGGACCAGGAAAAGGTTTCAATTTGAGTGGTTTGCAAGCTGCTTTGAAATTTGTTAACATGGAGTTGATAAATGGATTTAGTTTGGCTTGTGTTGGTATTATTTTTTGGTTGATCCATGGTAATGTGTGTATCGGTATCGGGGTGGAAGCGTTCTCGATAAAGACCTAATCTTTGCTTGTATTGTTGGCATGCCAGTCTACAATTCTGGCCAGGTGGCATACCCAATAGTATTTTTGCATGTCTGGAATGTTTAATCCCCCCTGTGACTTAGGGTTTGTTAGTCTTTTCCAATTTAATCTGGGCTGTTTGGAGGACCATATAAAATTTCTACAGAGCCTTTTGAGGGTGGAGGAGAAGGCAAGGGGAATTTGTATGGGTACGGTCTGAAATAGATATAGCAGTCTGGGGAGCACATTCATTTTTAGGACAGCTGCCCTTCCAAACCATGAAAACGGCCCCGAGGTCCATTTTTGTAAGTCTGTTTGTATAGTATTTAGGATAGGTAGAAAATTCAACTTATAGATCTCTGTCAGTTTGGTGGGTATTTTAATGCCTAGATATGTGAGAGCCTGGGTTTCCCAGCTGAAAGGGAAATTTTGTGTGCATTGGGTGACTATTTCGGCGGGTAAGAAGACGTTAAGGGCTTTGGATTTAGCTAGATTGATCTGCAGGTTGGATAGTGATTTGGATATAGCAAAGTCTTTGAGGAGGTTAGGTATTGTAGTGATTGGGTCCGTTAGAAATAACAGGACATCGTCCGCATAGGCCGCAATTTTAAATTGTTTATGGTCTATTTCCACACCTTTGATATTTGGGTTTTCCTTAAGTTTGCGGAGGAGTGGTTCCATCGTGAGAATGAAGATTAAGGGGGATAGGGGGCAGCCCTGTCATGTTCCATTGAAGACGGAGAAGGCGTCCGACAGGGGCCCCTTTCACTCTTATTTTTGCAGTGGGTGAGGAATATAAAGCCATAATCATATGGATTAGTTGGAGTGGAAGGCCTATAGAGTGTAATGTAGCTTCCATATAGTCCCAAGCAACCCTGTCGAACGCCTTCTCCGTGTCCAAGGACAAGAAAAAGCCTTTGGCGTTATTGGTGGTCATCCAGTAGTGGATGTCTAGGGCTTTAGTGGTGTTGTCCCGGGCCTCCCTTCCCGGAACAAAACCAACTTGATCAGTGGATATTAGTTTGGGAATTAGCGGATTGTCTGCTGCCCAGTCTGAAGTGCCTGTTGCCCAGTGTGACGTGCCCCCATCTGTTGTTCTGCTTGATGCCATAGACTATGGACAATTACAACCAATTGGAGCATCCGGAGGCCGCTCCTTTGAGGGGGGTACTGTCAGGAAATGTTCCATCCAATGGTAATACCTGTTATTTGGCACGCAGTACTGAGGTCCACCAGCAGGTGTCTCCTGGCAGTTTGGAACTGTCAGGAGAGCTTTTCCCTGTTAATATTATATCATCTTTGGGCTGCAGTACTGGCGTCCACCAGCGGATGGATCCTGGCAGTGTGAAGCAGACAGTACCTCCTACAATCGTGTGTCACTTGAGGCCAATCACAGGCCTATAAATTCCCCGGCAAGCATTCACATGTTTGCCTTGGTTTCTTCATTGCCTCCTGACCTGCTAGCGATCTGATCCTGTGCCCTGAACCTGAACCTGATCCTGTCTCCCTGTCCCTGTCCCTATCCTGTCCCACCTGTTACCTTGCATCCCTGCCTGCAGTCTGACCCATCCATCCTCTCCCTGTCCTGTGTTCTATACCCCATCTGCTGACCTCCCTGAGTATGACCTTGGCCTGGCTTACGTTTATGTCTCTGGAACATCCCCAGTCCATCTACTGATCTGCTGTGTATGACCCTGGCCTGGCTATTGTTTATGATCCTGGTATTTCCCATTTATTGCACTTATCTGTCTGTTGTTATTTGTCGGTCTCTGTCTCGTGGTTGGTTATTGCACTGTGTCATATTGGAGTTGGTTGTACTATATTACTCACTTTCTTTAATAAATTATTATATTTTCACGTATATACGTTTGGGTGTCCTCTGTCGCAGATCACACTGTTCTGGTCACACCTGTTCATGACAGTATGCCTGTAAAGTGGCACATGTTTTCCGTGTTTAGAACAGTCTGACAGCAAAAAGACATTTCAAAGGAAAAAAGTCATTTAAAACTACTCGCGGCTATTAATGAATTGTCAGTCTGACAATACACATAAAAGTTCATTGATAAAAATGGCATGGGAATTCCCCACAGGGGAACCCCGAACCAAAATGGAAAAAAAATGGCGTGGGGGTCCCCCTAAATTCCATACCAGGCCCTTCAGGTCTGGTATGGATATTAAGGGGAACCCCCGGCCAAAAAAAAAAATGGCGTGGGGGTCCCCCTCAAAAACCCCGCGCCAAAATTTAAAAAAAAATGGCGTGGGGTCCCCCCATAAATCCATACCAGACCCTTATCCGAGCATGCAACCTGGCAGGCCACCGGAAAAGAGGGGGGATGAGAGAGCGCCCCCCCTGAACCATACCAGGCCACATGCCCACAACATTGGGACGGTGCTTTGGGGTAGCCCCCAAAGCACCTTGTCCCCATGCTAATGGGGACAAGGGCCTCATCCCCACAACCCTTGCCCGGTGGTTGTGGGGGTCTGCGGGCGGGGGGCTTATCGAAATCTGGAAGCCCCATTTAACAAGGGGACCCCCAGATCCCGCCCTCCATGTGAAATGGAAAGGGGGTACAAAAGTACCCCTATTTCACAAAAAAACTGTCAAAAATGTTAAAAATGACAAGAGACAGTTTTTTGACAATTTCTTTATTTAAAGTCTTCTTTTTTCCATTTTCTTTCTTCTATCTTCTTTCTTCTATTTTCCTTTGGTTTCTTCCTCCATCTTCTTCTGGTTCTTCTGGTTCTTCCTCCAGTGTTCTCATCTGGCATCTTCCTCCGTGGCGTCTTCTTCTTCTCGGGCCGCTCCGCATCCATGATGGGAGGCTCCCGCTGTGTGACGCTTCTGATGGTTCTTAAATAACGGAGGGTGGGGCCACCCAGTGACCCTGCCCCCCTTTGATGCACGTGTACTTGACGGGGACTTCCCTGTGGCATTCCCCATGATGTCAGAGGGGGGCGGGGTCTCCCATTACGTAACGAGAACACCAGAGGAAGAACCAGAAGAACCAGAAGAAGAAGAAGATGGAGGAAGAAACCGAAGGAAGATAGAAGAAAGAAGATAGAAGAAAGAAGATGGAAAAAAGAAGACTTTAAATAAAGGAATTGTCAATTTGTCTTGTCATTTTTAACATTTTTGACAGTTTTTTTGTGAAATGGTAGGGGTACTTTTGTACCCCCTTACTATTTCACATGGGGGGTAGGATCTGGGGGTCCCCTTGTTAAAGGCCCACCATGGGGACAAGGTGTTTTGGGGGCTACCCCAAAGCACCCTCCCAATGTTGAGGGCATGTGGCCTGGTATGGTTCAGGAGGGGGGGCCGCACTCTCGTCCCCCCCCTCTTTTCCTGCGGCCTGCCAGGTTGCGTGCTCGGATAAGGGTCTGGTATGGATTTTTGGGGGGACCCCACGCCGTTTTTTTTATTTTTTTTGGTGCGGGGTTCCCCTTAAAATCCATACCAGACCTGAAGGGCCTGGTATGGAATTTAGGGGGACTCCCACGTCATTTTTTTTTTAAATTTTGGTTCGGGGTTTCCCTGTGTTGAATTCCCATGCCGTTTTTATCAATGAACTTCTATGTGTATTGTCGATAATGCAATAGCCGCGGGTAGTTTTAAATGGAATTTTTCCTTCGAAATGTCATTTTGCTGTCAGGCTGTTCTAAACACAGGAAACATGCGCCCCTTTACAGGTATACTATAGACACCCCCAGGTACGAAATTTAAAGGGATATTACACTTTTATTGTTTGACTTTAAGCATTATTAAAATCACTGCTCCTGAAAAAACGGCCATTTTTAAGACTTTTTTTTGCATTGATCCATGTCCCCTGGGGCAGGACCCGGGTCCACAAACACTTTTTATGACAATAACTTGCATATAAGCCTTTAAAATTAGCACTTTTGATTATTCATGTTCGTGTCCCATAGACTTTAATGGTGTTCGTGTGTTCGAGCGAACTTTTTTCCTGTTCGCATGTTCTGGTGCGAACCGAACAATGGGTGTTCGGCTCATCCCTACCTACAAGTTAGTGTAGTGCGACCTCTGCACAGTGTTCAGCTAAAACTACCTGTAGAAGGTTGGTGTTGTTTTCCTGATCCTATCACTACCACAGGCAGCTACATTATTTACACATTAGTGTAGTGCGACCTCTGCACAGTGTTAAGCTAAAGCTCCAAGTTAGTGTAGTGCAACCTCTGCATAGTGTTCGGCTAAAGCTCCAAGTTAGTGTAGTGCGACCTCTGCACAGTGTTCAGCTAAAGCTACAAGTTAGTGTAGTGAGACCTCTGCACAGTGTTCAGCTAAAGCTAAAAGTTAGTGTAGTGCGACCTCTGCACAGTGTTCAGCTAAAGCTACCTATGGAAGGTTGGTGTTGTTTTCCAGATCCCATCACTACCGCAGGCAGCTACATTATTTACAAGTTAGTGTAGTGCGTCCTCTGCACAGTGTTCAGCTAAAGCTACAAGTTAGTGTAGTGCGACCTCTGCACAATGTTCAGCTAAAGCTACAAGTTAGTGTAGTGCGACCTCTGCACAGTGTTCAGCTAAAGCTACAAGTTAGTGTAGTGCGACCTCTGCACAGTGTTCAGCTAAAGCTACCTGTAGAAGGTTGGTGGTGTTTCCCTGATTCTATCACTACCGCAGGCAGCTACATTATTTAAACGTTAGTGTAGTGCGTCCTCTGCACAGTGTTCAGCTAAAGCTTAAAGTTAGTGTAGTGCGACCTCTGCACAGTGTTCAGCTAAAGCTACAAGTTAGTGTAGTGCGACCTCTGCACAGTGTGCAGCTAAAGCTACAAGTTAGTGTAGTGCGACCTCTGCACATTGGTCAGCTAAAGCTACCTGTAGAAGATTGATGGTGTTCTCATACTAATAATACTACAGGCAGGCAGTTGATTTTGCTATCTTCAGTATATATATATATATATATATATATATATATATATATATATATATATATATATGTATATATATATATCCCAGCTTAGTGCAGCTACATCTCACTGCATGCCATTAGTATGTCTGGAAGGCCAACAAGGAGAGGCAGACAGTCACAACCCAATAAAAGAGGGCAAGCAGGCTCTGTGTCTAGAGGTAACAGTGTTGGTCATGGACACGGTGCATCCTCATCAGCAGGTGGCCGTGGGACACGCTTGGCCTTTTTCTCGGCAGCTGGCCATGTTGAGCCGCAACATGCGGAAGACTTGGTCGAGTAGATGACCAAGCCGTCAACATCCTCCTCAACCTCTTTCACCCATGCTCAGGGTACTTTGTCTGGCAAAGCAGCTCCCAACGCGGCCTCTTCCCTCGGCTCAATAGCATCAGTCACTCCTTCCCTAGCCCCACCATGTCCTCCTGAGTAGTCCCTCGAACTGTTTGACCACAGTGTTGGGTACATGCTCCAGGAGGATGTCCAGCGTTTAGAAGGCTCTGATGATGATACTGAGCTAGATGAAGGCAGTAACGTGAGCACGGACAGAGAGGGTGTCCAAGAAGGACAGCAATCTGGCAGTCATGTTCCCCCTGCTGCAGCATACTGCCAGGTTTGCTCCAGCGATGAGGAGGGAGGGGATGATGAGGTCATTGACTCAACGTGGGTGCCTGATAGGAGAGAGGAGGAGGAGGAGGCGGAGGCACATCACCGATGAGGCAGGATGCCCTCCAGGGGCCATCCTAAGGGCAGCACACTGTCTGCATCACACCTCAGAGCTCCACATGTGCAGGGCGCTGATGTCTCTGCGTGTTATTCCAAAAGTTCTTTGGTGTGGAACTTAAGGCAGGAATGGTGGTTTGCAACAATGGCACCAACCTCCTCTCTGCCCTCCGACAGAGACAAATTACCCATGTGCCCTGTTTGGCTCACGTCCTTAACTTGATGGTGCAGCAGTTCTTGGGCAGGTACCCAGGCTTACAGGATGTCCTGAGGCAGGCCAGGAAAGTCTGTGTGCATTTCCGCCGGTCATATAATGCCAGTGCTTGGGTGGCAGACCTCCAAAAGGAATTTAACTTGCCCAAGAACCACCTAATCTGTGACATGCCCACCAGGTGGAACTCAACGTTGGCCATGCTGCAGCGGCTGCACATGCAGCAGAGGGACATCAGTGAGTACCTGTGCGACTATGGCACCAGGACAGGGTCAGGGGAGCTTGTTTTTTTTTCCCCACGCCAGTGGGCCATGATCAGGGATGCATGCACTGTCCCGTCACCATTTGAGGAGGCCATGAGGCATCAGTGACACTGTCCCCCTTGTCCACCTGTTGGAGCACACGCTGCGTGGAATAATGGACAGGGCACTTGAGGCAGAACAGAGACAGGAAGAGGAGGACTTCCTTAGCTCTCAAGGCCCCCTTTATCCAGACAGTGTTCCTGCATGCCCGCCGATCACACAGGAAGAGGAGGAGGAGAAGGATTGTGTCAGTATGGAGGTGGAGCCTGGCACTCAGCATCAGCAGAAGTCTTTAAGGGATCATTTACAGTCCCAAGAAACACATGGACTTGTACGTGGCTGGGAGGAGGTGGCTGCGGATCATGTCGTCCTTAGTGACCCAGAGGACTCCGGACTGAATGCCTCAGCAAACCTACGCTGCATGGCCGCCCTGATCCTGGAAAGCCTCATATTTGTTGTATCAAGGAGAAGGAACAATACTGGCTGGCAACCCTCCTTGATCCACGTTACAAGGGTAAGGTTGCGGACCTTATCTTGCCGTCGCAGAGGGAGCAGAGGATGAAACATCTTCGGGAGGCCTTGCAGAAAGTTCTGTGCAACACGTTCCCAGAGACTGGGAGGTTACAAACTCTTGTTTCTGGACAACGTGTTGCTGAGGCTTCGGTCAGTCAAAGAAGGAGCGGTGGAGAAGGTTGCCGTCTGACCGATGCGTTCAGACAATTTTTTAGTCCGCAGCCCCAAGGTATGATCGGTTCCAGCAACCATCGCCAGCGTCTATTTTACATTGTGCAGGAATACCTAGGGGCAAGATCTGACTTGGACACCTTTCCCACCGAAAATGCTCTGGGTTACTGGGTCTTGAGGATGGATCACTGGCCAGAGCTTGCACAGTATGCAATTGAGCTACTGGCCTGTCCTGCATCCAGTGTTCATTCGGAACGCACATTCAGTGCTGCTGGAGGCTTTGTAATCGATCACAGGGTGCGTCTGTCCACCGACTCGGTTGATCTTCTGACCTTCATAAAAATGAATCAGTCTTGGATCACCACCAGCTACCAAGCACCTGATGCTGATGTAACCGAATCATTTTTTTGAAATGTAAGATCCCTTCAAAGACTGCTTATGCTGATACTGAGTGACTATCCTGTTATGCTGAGTAATTATCCTCTTCCTCCTCAATGATCATGCTGATAGCTTGTAAGAACATTTTTAGTACTGGGCGCCGCCACCAGTGCCTAAGGCCCAATTTTTCAGCCCCTGTTTAACAGGGACGTGTAATTACAATTTTTGATGCAATTCTTTGCAGCAGGGCTAGTTCCTGCGCTCCAACTAGAGTATCTGTAAGGGGTTGCAGTGTTGTGGCACCAGCACCAGTGCCTAAGGCCCAATTTTTCAGCCCCTGTTCAACAGGGACATGTAATTAGAATTCTTGATGTAATATTTCACAGCAGGGCCCATTTCTGCGCCCACCAAGAGTAACTGCGAGGACTTACAGTGTTGTGGCCACAACAACACCTAAGGCCCAAATTTCTGCTGAGTATATAGGGCAGGCCCCTACAATCAAACATCCAACTTACAAACGACTCCTACTTGCAAATGGAAGGAGACAACAGGAAGTGAGATGAAATCTACCCCTAAGAAGGGAAATTCTCTCCTGTAAGAGTTAATATGGGAAAAAAATTTTCTCCTTTACACTGATGCTTTATCACCAATCCTTGTTTCACTAAAAAACCCAAATTTTCAAAAAACATTTGTCATTGAGACAAAAAGTGAGGAGCACAGACAGCAAAACAAATGTCACAGGGGTGATAACCCTTCCCTATGTTTTCCAAAAAGCTTAAAATAGATTTTTTGGCTTGAGCTAAACACGTTAAAAATGTACCAGTTCAAAATTACAAACAGATTCTACTTAACAACAAACCTACAGTCCCTGTCTTGTTTGCACTGCCTGTATGCTGCTGTTCAGAGTATATAGGGCCTGGGGGCCCCACACCTTTCCTTGTTTAATTTGGGTGTGGGTTTCCCCTTAATAATCCATACAAGACCCAAAGGGCCTGGTAATGGACTGGGGGGTACCCATACCATTTGTCTCACTGATTTTCATCCATATTGCCAGGACCCAACATTACATTAATGCTTCAAGCAGTTTTAAATGACTTTTATTCCTTTAAAAATTTAATTTTGTGCAGGGACTGTTCTAAGCACGGGAAACACGCGCCACTTTACAGGCATACTATAGACACCCCCCAGGTATGATATTAAAGGAATATTTCTCTTTTTTTTTTTTTTTTTACTTTAAGCATCATTAAAATCACTGCTCCCGAAAAAACAGCCGTTTTTAAAACTTTTTTTTGCATTGGGGCAGGACCCGGGTCCCCAAACCCTTTTAGGACAATATCATGCAAATTAGCCTTTAAAATGAGTACTTTTGAACATTCGAGTCCCATAGACGTCGATGGGGTTCTAACGTTCGTGCAAATTTTCGGTCCATTCGCAGGTTCTGGTGTGAACCAAACTGGGAGGTGTTCGGCACATCCCTAGTAAGAAGGAGAGGTCAGAGCATATTGGTCTCATAAAGGATAGTCAGGGTAAGATGGTTACAAGTGACAGGGAGAAGGCAACTGTGTTAATTATTTCCTTTGCTTCAGTTTTTACAAAGAAAAGGGAGGGTCAGAATAGACAAGAAAGCATTGTTATGAACACAGCATGGAATGTTCCCTTGTGTCTAATAGGGCCAATGTCAATATATATACTTGGAAACTACAGGGCAGTCAGCCTCACATCAATGGTATGTAAGCTATTGGGGGACGATGAGGGATCCCATCCAAGAGTTTGCTGAGGAAAATAGTATTATCAGTGGTAACCAGTATGGCTTTATGAAAGACCAACCTGTTAACATTCTATGAGGAAGTAGGCTGTAATCTGGATAGAGGAAGGCCTGTGGATGAGGTGTACTTAGATTTGCCAAAGCATTTGATACAGTACCCCTAACACTTAATATGCTAATTTTATGTCAGTTGGCATTGATGATAGCATATGTATCTGGATAGAAAACTGGTTACAGGAACTCATACAGAGGGTGGTGATAAGGAGGCATGTTATCTGAATTGTCTGAAATTGTAAGCCAAGTACCCCAAGGATCTGTCCTGGGACCAATTCTGTTCAGATTGTTTATAAATTATATAGAGGTATTAGTATTAGTTATTAGTTCCAAAACTTCTTGACATGTTCAATGCCTTATCTAATCCCCAGATAAAACCAGATAGTATGTTAGCAGCACACATAGCAGTAATCCCTAAAGAAGGCAAAGACCCCTCCGCAGTAGCTAATTATCGACCGATATCTCTCCTGAATGTGGATATCAAAATCTACACGAAAGTATTAGCAAATAGGCTTCTTCCCTTGGTGCCTGACCTTATCTCGCTAGATCAGGTCAGTTTTGTTCCTGGCCGGGAGGCTAGGGACAACACCATGCGCACACTAAATCTACACCATTGGCTCACATCTTCCAAATCACAAGGATTTTTTCTTTCACTGGACGCAGAGAAGGAGTTCGACAGAGTGGCCTGTGACTATATGCAGGAAGTACTTGTGGATGTAGGTTTGGGGACTCGTATGTTGTCATACATCATGGCCCTTTATGCGAACCCCTCTGCAGCTGTGAAAGTCAATGGCCACCTGTCGAACGCCTTTCCCATCAGCAATGGCACCCGTCAGGGGTGTCCACTTTCACCTTTGACTTACATCTTAACCCTGGAACCCTTCCTCAACAGGCTGAGAGAAAATCCAAATATTCAAGGGGTTACGGTGAAAAACAGAGAGTTTAAGGTCGCAGCCTTTGCTGATGACATTCTGCTCTCTCTGCAATCGCCCCATATCTCCCTGCCCAACCTCCTTAGGGATATCAAACACTTTAGCAACTTATCTAATCTCAAAATTAACTATGCCAAGTCTCAAGCACTAAACGTCTCCCTTCCATCCCAGACAGTAGCACTTTGCCAAACGTCGTTCCCATTTTGTTGGGAACAAGATGCATTCACATACCTTGGCATTTGAATTCCCACTTGTCTGTCAGACCTGTATTCGAAAAACTTTCACCCGGCCCTTATCCAGATCCAAAAACACCTGAAAGATTGGAGTAGCTTAAACGTCTCTTGGTTCGGTCGCTCGGCCCTGATCAAAATGATTGTCCTGCCTCACCTACTATCATGCAATCAATTCCCATTTCTTTACCAGCAAACTTTTTAAAATTCTACTGGAGAGCCTGCTCCGCCTTCCTGTGGAGGGACTCTTCGCCCCGTATTAAATTTACCAGACTTACATTATCCAAACTCAGAGGGGGAATAGGTTTACCAGACCTCCAAAAATACCATGACGCATGTCACCTTACAAGGATCGCTGACTGGAACATCCATGCTTATAAAAAATCATGGGTCTTCCTAGAGAAATCATTCTCATCAGGACCCTTGCACCTCCTCCCATAGCTATCCTCCAAGAACCGGCCCCACGATCTCTCAGCCCACCCGCTTATTTACCCTACACTCCTGGCCTTCAAAAGGAGCTTGATACAAGGGTTATCTACTCCTCTACCGGGCCCTTTAACCTCTCTACGGGGGAACCCCAATTTCCCACCGGGGACCTCTGAGAATTTTTTGAGTCAGGAATGGCCATTCGAAGATGTTCTTGCACTCCAATTCTATTCTAATGAAAGACCCCTATCCTTTGAATCCCTAAAATCCATCTCCAAGACATCTTCGCTATCATTCTGGACCTACAGACAAATTAGACACTTCCTCACAACCCATGCTAGTCAGTCTGTTTGGACATGACAACTCATGCCCTTTGAATCCTTGTGCCATCGTAAAATGCTGCAAAGACACCTAATCTCCCTCCTCTACTCCTTCCTCTTAGAATCTCCAACACAGGCTCCTGTCCCCTCACAAATTTCCTGGAATAGAGATCCCCAAACTCCCCTATCCACAGAAGACTGGAACACTGTGTTTGAATAGGCGCATAAAGGCTCGCTGAACGTGGCTATCCAAGAAAATGGGTATAAGGTAATCATCAAGTGGTATAGGACCCCATCGCGCCTCCATAAATTCTCGTCTAGCATCCCTGATACATGCTGGAGATGTTGCTCGGGGGTGGGAACAGTGCTCCATATATGGTGGGGATGTGAGAATATCCAGCCCCTTTTGGAGAGAGGTCCATAGCCTCATCGTGCACATAACGACCTACACTCTAGACTACTCCCCATCCCAATTTCTCTTACACCATACAACAATACCCAAAAGAGATTACTATAAATCATTGGATATGCATATGGTTAATGCCACAAGACTCTGTATACCCAAGCATTGGCGTTCTACTGTCACCCCAACTGTCAGGGAATGGTTTGCACGGCTTTCCTCCATAAAAGAAATGGAAGAACTGGGAAATTGCAGAAATGTCTCCTCTGCTGAGTGGGGGGGGAGGGGCAGGTGCGGATCCACTCGCTATCCGATCTCCTTTTCTATACTACGTTTGCCCTATCCTCCCTTTCTCCTCTCCCCCCCTTTTGTTTGATCTCCTCTCCCAACTTTTCTTTTCTTTCTCTTTCCTTCTATTCTTTTCTTCTCCTATATTCTCGATATGGAGGGGTACTCTGTCTGTGTCAGGTTGGGATACACTGCAAATTACAGATTGAACACATTCGAGATACTGTACCTTTCCCTGCCTCCAATTTGGGCGATGGGGGGTTGGGGGGAGGGGACAATAGAAATTACGATCCTCCGCCCATTTCCGCAAATTCACAACTTTATGCTTTGATTGTGTTCATTTAATGTCAGCGAGCTTTATGTTGTATCAAGACATAGATACCCTCCATGTTATTTTGTCAACTGATGTTTCAAGACAATACTCTTGTTTTGTTTTGTATGCTTTATGTTTACGAAATAAAAACCTTTTGTGGAAAAAAAAATATACATTTTTTTACAGCATAATTAAAATTACAAAAAACATATAACCAACATACAGACAACACCCTGTATGGACACAGTTACCAGTTACCCAATGATGCAGTTACAGAGGGCCGGATCTAAGGTACAGAAATTGATGTTAAAATATATCAAAGTAGGAGAAACATTTCTGATCCAGTAATGCCTTCAAAAAACTTGCTCGTCGACGCGTTTCACTAAAATATTGGCTTCCTCAGGACAAAAATTGGGTAGGTGCTGGTATATTTAACAAAAAAAGTACATGTGTAAATATTTAGTATAGTATATATCTGTATAGGTATAGTTATGACAGTTTACAACATTTCTCCAGAAGAAGTACACATACAAAAAGACCAATTACATATAGACATAACATATATGCTTGCCTGGTAAACTTGTGGCTCAGGGTATGAGGGAACCTCACAGAACTAACAGACAACCAAGAAGGACGGAATTTCACATTTTCATATGTGTGTGTATGATAGTAAGATACATACATATCATGTGGTCTATGATATGTATCACTAGATAAAACAGACATATGCATTATGGACTAGGGTGCCACTGTGAAAAAAATCCCCAGATCAAAAAAACTGTTTATACTGGAATGGCTCTCACCTCATATGCAACAATGCAGTAGTATATTAGAATATAAATCACACACAGCGGTAAATAGTCACAGATTCCTCTATAAATGTATTCAATACAGTATCTAAAAATAGACAGAATCCATGATTAGGTGTTAACCTTTGAGCGGGATATGTATACTAGAATAGAATACACAAAAGATACACAAGATATGTATGAATGGTACTTACCAGGAGCACTGAGAAATGGCCCATGGGTACAGAGCCACCATTTTAAATGGATGAGTGCTCAATCCCTTAAAGTATAGAGACCGATAGAGTGTCTAAAAGAGGGGGGGCATAGCAACCTATTAGCATATATGTGGAAGTTGCCCAAATGTAGGCATAGCTGACTAAAAAAAGGAAAAATAGGAAACATGAAAACCCACCTGAATATGTAAATACTGCACTTATCCCAAAAGATGAAACCTTTTGTTAGGGCTCAGATCAGTATTGCCGCATATGCAGGGGGAAATGTACCCCTATAATAAAAACAGTTATATAGGAATAAATATCCAGTTTCCAAAAAAGATGTCACATAGTGATTTGCTAGAATGACTGGACAAACATTATGGCTTACTCTTCGGGCACTGCACCCCTATGTACGGTTTTCCTCGCTGTATATGGCACCCAAAATCCATGTGTGTTCCATCTTATATAGAGGCATGAAAGTAACGAAGGGAAGGGGACGTGGCGGTACAAAAATGGCGCCAAAAGTGACGAATCACATGGCGTATAATAGCGTCACATGATCACAAGTCACATGATCAAAGTCATATGACCATGTACATCCTCATGTGATAGGGCATGGAAGTAGCAAGGGAGGGAGCGTAACGGCACTAATATGACACCAGAAAATAACCAGTCACATGACGTATAACAACGCCATGTGATCATGGTCATGTGAGCGTAGTCATGTGATCACAAACCGCTTCTTAAATGATTGGGCAAATAACAATATGTGACCATATACATCACCTCTTGCAATAGGGCATGAAAACAACAGGGGTAGAAGTGTGGTGGTGCAAACGTGGTGCCAAAAGGTATCCTGATCACATGATGTATAACAATGCCATGTGATCATGGTCATGTGGGCGGGGTCATGTGACCACAAACGTTTTTCAAATGATTGAGCAGATATCAACAGGAAGTGACAAGGCCCGCAGGACAGTGCAACAACACACATCCACGCGAACACACCCCCCCCACCAAGACCTAGCTACCAAGCAATTGGACAACAAGAGTAGCAAAATTATAGGTCCACAGTAAATAATATGTGGCAGATAATGCAATAATATATCGTACGAACACCACACATACAATCAGCCCATAACGGTGCAACCATATGACGCAGAATTTCAAATCCGGGACCCATCAACATAAAAGTATAACGTGGCATCTACAAAACC
The DNA here is from genome assembly GCA_037952925.1 of Lithobates clamitans. Lineage (NCBI taxonomy): Eukaryota > Metazoa > Chordata > Amphibia > Anura > Ranidae > Lithobates > Lithobates clamitans. The sequence continues at coordinate 2,388,728 of JBBGZY010000317.1, forward strand.
CTTTTCCTTTTTTTTATCTTGGAAAAAGAGGCCACCCACCAACAAGCAACAAGCAAGCTCAATGACAATTTGGACAAACAAAAAACAACAAATAAATGTTTACAGAAAAAGTTTATAACTGATAGCATCATTAACGCCAGAGGCAGTAGTGGCATCCAGGGTATGAATCCATCTCATTTCTCTTTGTAGATTTTTTTTATCATGATTACCACCTTGAGAGTTCATTGGAATGTGTTCTAATGCTGCAAATTTTACTATGCTGCTATCACCAGCATGCATTTGATTTACATGTCATCCTATTGGTGTAAGCAGTTGATTGCTATTAATGTAGTATATATGCTCCTTAATGCAACACCAAAAAGCTTGTTTGATTTTGCCCACATAGAAACCACCACATTCGCAGAACATAATGTACACCATGCCCTCTGACAGTTGACACGGTGCACAGCAGAGTGTAATCTGCCATTTGGCAGATACATTGCATGGTTTTCATATATCCATGGGCAAAAGGTCCATGAGCCACATTGCCAAGTTCCTCTCGAGGTGGTATCCTCACTGGCTGTTTTGGAGAAATGGCTTTTTGTCAATCTGTCCCCGAGTGATCTTGCCCTCCTGAAAGTGATGTTAGGTTTGGGACCTGTATATTTACAGAGGATGGGATCCTTGGTAAGAAGGTACATATGTTTCTTAAGTATTTCAAGTACGCATGAGTGTTGGCGATTATAAGTAATAATCATCCTGGTAGTGTCTTCCTCACTTTGTCTGGGTCTCTTAACTAGAGCTTCCTGTCTAGTATGCCTAAATGCTCTTTTATAAGCTTTTTCTTGGCTGTCTTGGCTTTTGTTACATAGGTCACAAAGGAAATTGAAAAGCTACAAATATATCCCCATAACGTGGACAACTTGTCCCCCATTCTGAAACAGGCTCTACAGAAACTTTGTGCACAAGAGGGAATTATCATCAAGGGGGCAATATTGTCCTCATGGACAGAGTCCAGTATGTGGCCATGTGTAACAGGATCCTAGATAATGAGGAATTGTATTCTGTAGAGCATGCTAGTAGGGTTCAAAATGAATTTTACTTACTTCTCTTGGTCTCTTTTCACCAAGGAGTCATTACCAAAGATCTATATGAGGGTCTTCTCGTGAAACATCCTGTTATGCCCACTTTTTATTCTCTTCTTAAGACGCATAAAGATCTGGTGTGTCCCCCTGGAAGACCAATTATATCTGTAAACGGAGCATATACTGAACAGGCTAGTCAACTAATTGACCAATACTTCCGCTCCCATGTTGCATCACTTCCTTCATATATCCAGGACACGCCAGATCTTTTACGATGTCTGGAAAATATTCAGGTACCGGTGAATACTATTTTAGTAGCTATTGATATTGAAGCCCTGTACAGCAGTATTCCACACTCTTTGGGTCTGTCTGTTATACAGGATTTCCTAGGTGAGAGAACTCAGGATTCATGGTCCTTTAGTAAATGTATCCTTTCTATTTTAGAGCACATTTTGACAGGCAATGTCTGTACTTTTAACAATTCCCACTACCTACTTTTTGTGCCCCATCATATGCCAACCTGTACCTGGGGGGGTGGGAATGTATGCTCTTCTCTGACGACAGATACGCCAAATACTGGGATTCCATTCTGATGTGGAATAGGTATATAGATGATGTTTTGATGTTATGGACTGGTTCTACCATTGATCTAGCTGAAATCATGCATTATTTAGATCAGAATGCATTTAATTTAGATTTACTATGCATCAAAGTAAGAAATCCATTCTCTTCCTGGATATTACAGTTGTGATTGAGGGTGATGGGAATATCAATACCACCCTATATCGAAAGCAGACAGCAGAGAACACCCTTTTACATGCTAGTAGCTTTCATCTGGCTCCTCTTATCAATAGGGATGAGCTTTATGTTTGGGCCGAACATGAGTTCGACTCGAACATTGGCTGTTCGTCTGTTCGTCCAAAACCGAACATTTTGGGGCGTTCGTGCCAAATTCGAGCGCAGCGTAACGCCCCATGATGCACTGCAGGAGTGCAGTGCATTGCTGTATGATGATTGGCCAAAGCATGCACCATGACCTGCATGTTTTGGCCAATCCCAGCGCCCTCAGCTAAGAGAGCCATAATTGGCCAAAGGCAGGGTGCTTTTGGCCAACCATGGCTCAGGGGGACTAAGTCCATACCCCACACTATATAAGGTTGCCTGCACATCGGCCCCATGTAGTGTGTTGTTGACATGGACGGAGAGAGAGTGTCATTTAGTTTGAGCAGGCAGGCAAGTTATTCATGCTATATCTGACTGCAGGCCATTCCTGGTGTACTTTTTCTAATATACTTCAGGCAGGTAGGTTATTCAGTTAGCTGCAGTGTATTAAATATATATATACAGACAGTCTGAATAACCTACAGGCAGGTAGGTTATTCTTCAGTTAGCTACAGTGTGTATATATATATATATATATATATATATATATATATATATATATATATATATATACAGACAGTCTCATATATACAGTGGGGATGGAAAGTATTCAGACCCCCTTAAATTTTTCATTGCAGCCATTTGCTAAAATCGGAATAATAAGTATGGTATTCCTGCGCTACCATGCAAAGATGGAAGAAATAGGAGGGGGAAAAGCAGCTTGCACCGAGAAGGGTCCAACCTGGCCCTTAATAATAGCCTAAATATAAAACTGGGGATGGTGCTGCGCTAATCCTGGTGTGAACGTGTCATAATAATAAAATAATAGTGACTAGGTGGCGTGATGCCTATTCTCAGTAAATAAGTGATAAAAACTTGATCACACGTTACTAATATTCCGTGCTGTGCTTCACTTTAAAAAAATTGCAAATAAGAGCTACGCACAAATAAAAACTATAAGCATCTGATTGTAAATACAAATCTTTCACCTGTAGTGCAGGGAGCAATATAAATAAGTTTGAAAAGTGAAAACACATAAGAAAGAAAAAAATAAAAATGAAATAAAATAAACAGCACACAAGTGCAAGGTTACTATGGATGTCCTAAAAGATCCCAATACAGGTGACAAATATAAAAAATCGAAAAAAGTGCAAATCAAAACTATACATGAATAAATGTAAGCATTTGAATATACGTAGAATCATATAAATCCTTCGCCTTTATGTTTTAAACATATTTCTATTGTTGTTTGCACTATAGGCGAAGAATCCCCAGTTTTACATTTGCTAAAATCATTTAAGTTCATTTTTTTCCTCATTAATGTACACACAGCACCCCATTATGACAGAAAAACACAGAATTGTTGACATTTTTGCAGATTTATTATAAAAGAAAAACTGAAATATCACATGGTCCTAAGTATTCAGACCCTTTGCTCAGTATTTAGTAGAAGCACACTTTTGATCTAATACAGCCATGAGTCTTTTTGGGAAAGATGCAACAAGTTTTTCACACCTGGATTTGAGGATCCTCTGCCATTCCTCCTTGCAGATCCTCTCCAGTTCTGTCAGGTTGGATAGTAAACGGTGGTGGACAGCCATTTTTAGGTCTCTCCAGAGATGCTCAATTGGGTTTAAGTCAGGGCTCTGGCTGGGCCATTCAAGAAAAGTCACGGAGTTGTTGTGAAGCCACTCCTTTGTTATTTTAGCTGTGTGCTTAGGGTCATTGTCTTGTTGGAAGGTAAACCTTCAGCCCAGTCTAAGGTCCTGAGCACTCTGGAGAAGGTTTTCGTCCAGGACATCCCTGTATTTTGGCCGCATTCATCTTTCCCTCTATTGCAACCAGTCGTCCTGTCCCTGCAGTTGAAAAACCTGTGTATGTATATATATATATACTGCATCCGGTGAAGCCAAGCCTATATCTGACGGCAGGCCATTCCTGGTGTACTTTTTCTAATATACTTCAGGCGGTGTACACAGTACACAGTACCATGCACCTATAGTGAAGTTGCTACTACTTTTCTGGTGCTGTACACAATACAGTACACCCATAGTTGTTATTACACTTCTGTTGGTGTACACAATACCGTGCACCCCTAGTGCAGTTGCTACTACTTTTCTGGTGGTGTACACAATACATACAGTGCACCCATAGTTGTTATTACACTTCTGTTGGTGTATACAGTACTGTGCACCTGCAGTTCAGTTGCTACTACTTTTCTGGTGGTGTACACAGTACACAATACATACAGTGCACCCATAGTTACTATTAGACTTCTGGTGGTGTACACAATACCGTTCACCCATAGTGCAGTTGCTACTACTTTTCTGGTGGTGTACACAATACATACAATGCACCCATAGTTGCTTTTAGACTTCTGGTGGTGTACACAGTACCGTGCACCCATAGTGCAGTTGCTCCTACTTTTCTGATGGTGTACACAGTACACAATACATACAGTACACCAATAGTTGCTATTACACTTCTGTTGGTGTACACAGTACCGTGCACCCATAGTGCAGTTGCTACTACTTTTCTGGTGGTGTACACAGTACACAATACATACAGTGCACCCATAGTTGCTATTAGACTTCTGGTGGTGTACACAATACCGTGCACCCCTAGTGAAGTTGCTACTCCTTTTCTAGTGGTGTACACATTACACAATACATACAGTGCACCCATAGTTGCTATTATACTTCTGGAGGTGTACACAATGCCAATCACCCCTAGTGCAGTTGCTACTACTTTTCTGGTGGTGTACACAGTACACAATACATACAGTGCACCCATAGTTGCTATTAGACTTCTGGTGGAGTACACAATACTGTGCACCCCTAGTGCAGTTGCTACTACTTTTCTAGTGGTGTACAAATTACACAATACATACAGTGTACCCATAGTTGCTATTAGACTTCTGGTGGTGTACACAATACCGTTCACCCCTAGTACAGTTGCTACTACTTTTCTGGTGGTGTACACAATACATATAGTGCACCTGTAGTTGTTATTACACTTCTGTTGGTGTACACAGTGCCATGCACCCATAGTGCAGTTGCTACTACTTTTCTGGTGGTGTACACAGTACACAATACAGTGTAGTGTGGTTTTGCTAAATAATATTTACAGCATGTCTGGAAGGTCACTAAGGAGAGGAAGACGCTCACAGGCCACTAAAAGAGGACAAGCAGGCTCTGTGTCTACAGTCGACAGTGCTGGTAGTGGCCGTGGGGCATGCTTGTCCTTTTTTTCTGCAGCTGGTCGTGTTATTGAGCCACAAGATGCAGAAGAGTTGGTGAAATGGATAACAAAGCCATCCTCATCCTCCTCATCCTCTGTCACCCAGGCTCAGAGTAGTTTGCCTGCCAATGCAGCTGCCAAAGCAGCCTATTCCATCGGCTCCATGTCAACAGTCACTCCTTCCCTAGCCCCACCATCATGCACGGAGGAGTCCCCCGAACTATTCGACCACAGTGTCGGGTACATGTTGCAGGAGGATGTGCAGCGATTTGAAGGCTCCGATGATGGTACTCAGGTTGAGGAAGGGAGTAACGTGAGCCTAGAGAGAGGGGGTGCCCAAGAAGGTCAAGAAACTGGCAGTCATATTCCCCCAGCTGCAGCATACTGACAAGTTTACAGTGACGAGGAGGGAGGGGATGATGAGGTCACTGACTCTACCTGGGTGCCTGATAGAAGAGAGGAGGAGGAGGCACATCTCCAATGAGACAGGATGCCCTCCAGGGGGCAGTTTAAGGGCAGCCACCCTATTGCATCACACTGCAGAGCTAAGCAGGTGCAGGGCGCTGCTGTCTCCACACATATTTTGAAAAGTTCTTTGGTGTGGGCTTTTTTGACACGTGTGCAGCAGATCGCACCATTGCTGTTTGCAACATATGTCTGAAGCGTATCAAGCGCGGCCAAAACAGCAGCCGCTTGGGCACCACATGCTTGACCAGACATATGACAACCTCCCATGCAGTCCGTTGGCAACAACACTTAAAAGACCCACGTCAAAGAACAAGGCGAACCTCTCCTTGCTTATCATCAACTGGGATATCCAACCCCACTATACCTCCAGTCCTCTCGGAAACCTGCACTGAGAGGAATGAAGGTATAGAAATAGGTGTCCCAAGTACTTGCGGCCAATCTGCTAGCGGTAGACCAACATCCTATTTTAGCAGGCAAATTTCCCTACCCCAGTTGCTAAACCGTCAAAAGAAATTCAGTCCCAGCCATCCACATTCTCAGCATCTGAATGCTAGCTTGGCCAAATTGCTAGCACTGCAACTGCTGCCTTTTCAGCTGGTAGACTCTGCCCCCTTTCGTGAATTTGTGGAATGTGCGGTACCTCAGTGGCAGGTTCCAAAACGCCATTTCTTTTCACGGAAGGCCATTCCGGCTCTCTACCAGCATGTGGAAGGCAATGTCTTGGCCTTGTTGGACAGGGCGGTCAGCAGGAGGGTGTATATTACCGCTGACTCATGGTCCAGCAGGCATGGACAGGAACGTTACCTTTCTTTCACGGCACACTGGGTAACTCTGCTGGCAGTTGGAAAGGATGCAGGAAAGGGTTCAGTATTGTTGAAGCTTTTTCTGCCACCACGCCTTCAAAATGCTAGTAGTGGTGATTCTGCCACAGCTCTCTCCTCCACCCCTCCTCTTCTTCTTCCTCTATTGGTCTCTTCCTCTGCAGATTTGTCCTCTGAACCAGCCGTGCTCTGTAGGTGTTCAAGGGGCTACGCAAGCACTCAGACAAAAAGATGCCATGCGGTGCTTGAGTTGGTCTGCTTAGGGGACAGGAGCCACACTGGGGCAGAGATTCTGTTAGCTCTGCAGGGGCAGGCTCAGAGGTGGTCGATGACATGCCAGCTTCAGCCAGGAATGGTTGTATGCGACAATGGCACCAAACTCCTCTCCGCCCTCTGACAGGGACACTTGACCCATATTCCCTATTTGGCTCACGTCCTGAATTTGGTGGTGCAGCTGTTCTTGAGCAGGTACCCGGGCTTACAGGATCTCCTGAGGCAGGCCAGGAAAGTCTGTGGTCATTTCCGCCGGTCGTATAATGACAGTGCTCAGCTGGCTGACTTTCAAAGAGAATGCAACCTGCCCAAGAACCGCCTAATTTGTGACATGCCCACCAAGTGGAACTCAACATTGGCAATGCTGCAGCGGCTGCACATGCAGCAGAGTGCCATCAATGAGTACTTGTGTGAGTATGGCACCAGGACAGGGTCAGGGGAGCATGACTTTTTTTGCCATGCCAATGGCTACTGATCAAGGATGCATGCACTGTCCTGTCACCATTTGAGGAGGCCACGAGGATGGTGAGCAGTGACAGTGCATGCATCAGTGATACTGTCCCTCTTGTCTTCCTGTTGGAGCACACGCTTCGTGGAATAATGGACAGGGCACTTGAGGCAGAACGGGGGGGGAGAGGAGGACTTTCTTACCTCTCAAGGCCCCTTTATCCAGATAGTATTCCTGTGGGCCTGCCGATCACACAGGAAGAAGAGGAGTAGGAGGAGGATTGTGCCAGCATGGAGGTGGAGGATAACACTCAGCATCAGCAGCAGTCTTCAAGGGATCGTTTGCAGTCCCCAGAAACCCATGGAGTTGTACGTGGCTGGGAGGAGGTGGTTGAGGTGGTTGAGGATCATGTGATCCTTAGTGACCCAGAGGACTCAGGATCAAATGCCTCTGCAAACTCTGAGAAAGCATCCTGGGATTCGTGTTATCAAGGAGAGGGATCATCACTGGCTGGCAACCCTTCTTGATCCACGTCACAAGGGTAAAGTTGCAGAACTTATCCAGCCTTTGCAGAGGGAGCAGAGGATAAAACATCTCAAGGAGGCCTTGCAGAAAGGTTTGTGCAATGCTTTTCCAGAGTCTGGGAGGTTACAATTTCCTGATGCTGGACAACGTGTTGCTGAGGCTTCGTTCAGTCACAGAAAGAGTGGTGGAGAAGGTGGCTGGCTGACCGATGCCTTCAGACAATTCTTCAGTCCTCAGCGACAAGGTCTGATCGGTTCCAGCAACCATCGCCAGCGTCTGAATTACATGATGCAGGAATATCTAGGGGCAAGATCAGACTTGGAGACCTTTCCAACAGAACATCCGCTGGGTTGCTGGGTCTTGGGGATGGACCACTGGCCAGAGCTTGCTCAATATGCAGTTGAGCTACTGGCCTGTCCTGCATCCAGTGTTCTTTCTGAACGCACATTCAGTGCTGCTGGAGGCTTTGTAACCGATCACAGAGTGCGCCTGTCCACAGAATCTGTTGATCAGCTCACATTCGTAAAAATGAATCAGTCCTGGATCACCAGTAGGGATGAGCTTCGAGTTCGAGTCGAACTCATGTTCAACTCGAACATCGGCTGTTCGCCAGTTCACTGAACAGTGAACAATTTGGGGTGTTCGCAGCAAATTCGAAAGCCGCGGAACACCCTTTAAAAGTCTATGGGAGAAATCAAAAGTGCTAATTTTAAAGGCTTATATGCAAGTTATTGTCATAAAAACTGTTTGGGGACCTGGGTCCTGCCCCAGGGGATATGGATTAAAAAAAGTTTTAAAAATGGCCATTATTTCAGGAGCAGTGATTTTAATAATGCTTAAAGTGAAACTATAAAAGTGTAATATTCCTTTAAATTTCATACCTGGGGGGTGTCTATAGTATGCCTGTAAAGGGGCGCATGTTTCCCGTGTTTAGAACAGTCTGACAGCAAAATGACATTTCAAAGGAAAAAAAGTCATTTAAAACTACTCGCAGCTATAAATGAATTGCCGGTCCGACAATACACATAAAAGTTCATTGATAAAAACGGCATCAGAATTCCCCACAGGGGAACCCCAAACCTAAATTTAAAAAGAAAAATGACGTGGGGGGTCCCCCTAAATTCCATACCAGGCCCTTCAGGTCTGGTATGGATATTAAGGGGAACCCACCCAATTTTTTTTTTTAAAATGGCGTGGGGTCCCCCTCAAAACCTATACCAGACCCTTGTCCCTATCAACATGGGGACAAGGGCCTCATCCCCACAACCCTTGCCCGGTGGTTGTGGGGGTCTGCGGGCGGGCGGCTTATCGGAATCTGGAAGCTCCCTTTAACAAGGGGACCCCCAGATCCCAGCCCTCCCTCCTGTGTGAAATGGTAAGGGGGTACAAAAGTAGCCCTACCATTTCAAAAAAACTGCCAAAAATGTTAAAAATGACAAGAGACAGTTTTTGACAATTCCTTTATTTAAATGCTTGTTCTTTCTTCTATCGTCTATCTTCTTTCTTCTATCTTCCTTCGGTTTCTTCCTCCATCTTCTTCTTCTTCTGGTTCTTCTGGTTCTTCCTCCGGTTTTCTCCCCCTCTGATTTCCCTGTCACCGGGTGGCCCCACCCTCCGTTATTTAAGAACTGTCAGAAGAGGAGAAGCATCACACAGCGGGAGCCTCCCATCATGCTGGATGCAGAGTGGCCCGAGAAGACGAAGGGAAGAAGACGCCGGCGCCGCGGAGGAAGATGACGGACGAGAGCACCAGAGGAAGAACCAGAAAAAGCAGAAGAAGAAGAAGATGGAGGAAGAAACCAAAGGAAGATAGAAGATAGAAGAAAGAAGATAGAAGAATGAAGAAAGAAGAAAGAAGAAAGAAGAAGCATTTAAATAAAGGAATTGTCAAAAACTGTCTCTTGTCATTTTTAATATTTTTGACACTTTTTTTGTGAAATGGTAGGGGTACTTTTGTAAAATCACTGCGCCCGAAAAAATGTTTTTAAAACTTTTTTTTGCATTGATCCATGTCTCCTGGGGCAGGACCTGGGTCCCCAAACACTTTATGACAATAACTTGCATATAAGCCTTTAAAATTAGGACTTTTGATTATTAATGTTTGTGTCCCATAGACTTTAAAGGTGTTTGCGTGTTCGAACAAATTTTTTGCCTGTTCGCATGTTCTGGTGCGAACCGAACAGGGGGGTGTTCGGCTCATCCCTAATCACCAGCTACCAAGCACCTGATGCTAATGTAACTGATTGATTTTTCTATGGATGTGGGATCCCTTGAAGACTGCATATGCTGAGTGACTATCCTATTATGCTGAGTGACTATCTTATTCCTCCTCAATCTTCATGATGATAGCTTCTAAGAATATTTTTAGTTCTGGGCACCTGCACCACTGCCTAAGGCCCAATTTTTCTGCCCCTGTTTAACAGGGGTGTGTAATTACAATTTTTGATTAAAAATTTAACAGCAGGGCCCGTTCCTGCGCTCAATAAGAGTATCTGTGAGGGGTTGCAGTGTTGTGGCACCACCACCACTGCCTTAGGACCAAATTTTCTGCCCCTGTTTAACAGGGGCATGTAATTACAATTTTTAAACTAATATTTCACAGCAGTTCCTGCACTCAACAAAAGTATCTGTGAGGCTTTACAGTGTTGTGCCACCACCACCTATGGCCCAATTTTCATCTATATTGCCGGGCCCCGACATTACATTACAGCCACAAGCAGTTTCAAATGACTTTTATTCCTTTAGAAATGTCATTTTGTGCATGGAAAAATGTGCCACTTTACAGGCATACTATAATCACCCCCCAGGCACGATATTTAAAGGAATATTTCACTTTTATTGTTTCACTTTATGCATTATTAAAATCACTTCTCCCGAAAAAATTGCCATTTTTAAAACTTTTTTTTGCATTGATACATGTCCCCTAGGGCAGGCCCGGGTCCCCAAACACTTTTTATGACAATAACTTGCATATTAGCCTTTAAAATTATCACTTTGATTGGATTTGGTGTGAAAAATTAGATTTTTCACTTTCGAGTCCCATAGACTTTAATGATGTTCGCACACATTTTTTGGACGTTCGCATGTTCTGCCGCGAACCGAACTGGGGGGTGTTCGGCTCATCACTACTTATCAACAGTATCCCTTACGGAAAATATTTCAGGTTGCACAGAATCTGCTCTAACGATACTCTATTTAAGCAGGAAGCAGACACATTACGAATGCGACTGTCCAATAGGGGATACTCAAAGACAGCGCTTAAAAAAGCTTATAGAGGGCCATGGCCTGGAGATGATCGTCAGAGATGTCACCTAACACCAGAGCTCCATCTACCCAAGGTCACAATACAACTAAAACGCAGGCTCTCAGCTACAGGAGATGAGCAGCACACACCGCAGCGCTTCAGCTTCAAGATCCCGGTCACCGAGGGAACCGGGAACACAGCTCAGCGGCACCATTCCGGAGCTATTCCGCTCCCATCAGCAGAAGGAAGCCATGTCAGCTCCCTCTAGGAGATCCCGCTCCCCAAGCAGAAGCCCACGCTTCGCACAGGACGGCCCCACTCCTCTAAGCTCTGGTGAGACCCGTACACTTAATCTGCATGACATGCAGGAGATCGCTGCTGACATTAAGAATACCCTGTCACCGGCAATCTCAGACCTGAGATGAGATATTCAGGCAATTAACCTCAGGGTGGAAGAGGTAGAGCATACAGCCACCCGCCATGATGCCTCCCTCTGCCAAGTACAACAGGTCACTGAGTCTCATGCCATACACCTCAGAGAGTTGCACCGACACTTAGAGGATTTGGACAATCGTAGCAGACGCCACAATCTGAGAGTGAGGGGACTACCTGAAAACATTGAACCCAACAGACTCACCCAGACTACCTTAGCCCTATTCAATGACATACTGGAAAGGCCTCAGGATGCCCCAATTGAGATTAAACGACTGCACAGAGCCCTCAGACCTCACGGGAGGGACACTGACCCACCTCAAGATGTAGTTTGCTGCCTGGTGAATTTTCCACTAAAGGAAGGGATCTTGCGAAAAGCCCGAAACAGAGGGCACATAATATCACACGGAGCAGAAGTGAAAATTTTTCAAGATCTCTCTAAAGTCACCCTACAAAGAAGGAAAGAGTTGAGACCCCTCCTGGATCTTCTACGAATCAGATCCATTGCATACAGGTGGAAGTTCCCCTTTTGCCTTTCAGCATCTAACCAAGGCTGCACCGCAGCTTTAAGAGTCCTTGAGGACCTAGATCATTTTTTTCAGTTTTGAAGATACAAAAGATCGACCTGCCCGACTGGTATAGCAACAAGAAACGCAGCCTCAATGGAAGGTGTCCATGAAGCTGGAAAAAGAGATCCAAGTTGCCACCGCTCACTGGCTCCACAATACCAACCCCCACCAGTACAAGGCTCTCCGAGAAATAACAGCCCAACTGCATCCCCGGCTCATCAGCGAGCACTAATTTCTGCATAAAGAAATTCTGGTGACCCCGCCCCCCTATGACGCATGGGGACATGACGGGACTTCCCTGTGGCATATCCCGTGATGCCACAGGGAAGTCCCGTCAAGTCACTGTACGTCAGAGGGGGGAAGGGTCACCGGGTGGCCCTGCCCTTTCAGTGCAATTTCAAGTGCACTTTGCACTTGTAGTTTGCACTTGTAGTGCAAAGTGGATTTGCCTTTCGTAAATAAACCTCACTATTTAGTTCACCTTGACTGAATATATGGCACAACGGGTGGTGCGCCATATATATAGGTCACCGGGTGGCCCCGCCCCCGTTATTTAAGAACCGTCAGAAGAGGAGAAGCGTCACACAGTGGGAGCCTCATTCCATGCCAGCATGGATGCGGAGCGGCCCGAAAAGAAGATGAAGAGAAGAAGATGAAGAGAAGATCACCGGAGGAAGAACCAGAAGAACCAGAAGAAGAAGATGAAGGAAGATAGAAGATAGAAGAAAGAAGAAGCATTTAAATAAAGGAATTGTCAAAAACTGTCTCTTGTCATTTTTAACAGTTTTGACAGTTTTTTAGTGAAATGGTAGGGGTACGTTTGTACCCCCTTACCATTTTATACAGGGGGGAGGGCCGGGATCTGGGGTCCCCTTGTTAAAGGGGCTTCCAGATTCCGATAAGCCCCCCGCCCGCAGACCCCCACATGCACCGGCCAGAGTTGTGGGGATGAGGCCCTTGTCCTCATCAACATGGGGACAAGGTGTTTTGGCGGGCTACCCCAAAGCACCCTCCCAATGTTGAGGGCATGTGGCCTGGTACGGTTCAGGAGGGGAGGGGCGCTCTCTCGTCGTCCCCTCTTTTCCTGCGGCCTGCTAGGTTGCGTGCTCATATAAGGGTCTGGTATGGATTTTTGGGAGGACCCCACACCGTTTTTTCTTTAAATTTTGGCACGGGGTTCCCCTTAATATCCATACCAGACCTGAAGGGCCTGGTATGGAATTTAGGGGGACCCCCACAACATTTTTTTTTATTTTGGCTGGGGTTCCCCTTAATATCCATACCAGACCTGAAGGGCCTGGTATGGAATTTAGGGGGACCCCCACGTCATTTTTTTAAAAAAATTTGGCCGGGGTTCCCCTTAATGTCCATACCAGACCTGGAGGGTCTGGTATGGAATTTAGGGGGACCCCACACGTCATTTTTTTTTTACATTTTGGTTCGGGGTTCCCCTCTGGAGAATTCCCATGCCATTTTTATCAATGAACTTCTATGTGTATTGTCGGACCGGCAATGCATTAATAGCCGCAAGTAGTTTTAAATGACTTTTTTTCCTTTGAAATGTCATTTTGCTGTCAGACTGTTCTAAACACGGGAAACATGCGCCCCTTTACAGGCATACTATAGACACCCCCCAGGTACGAAATTTAAAGGAATATTACACTTTTATTGTTTCTCTTTAAGCATTATTAAAATCACTGCTCCCAAGAAAACGTCAGTTTTTAAAACTTTTTTTTGCATTGATCCATGTCCCCTGGGGCAGGACACAGGTCCCCAAACACTTTTTATAACAATAACTTGCATATAAGGCTTTAAAATTAGCACTTCGTGTCCCATAGACTTTAACAGTGTTAGCGTGTTCGAACGAATCTTTTGCCTGTTCGCGTGTTCTGGTGCGAACCGAACAGGGGGGTGTTCGGCTCAACCCTACCACTCAGCACTCCCTATATCATCAACTTTGTCCTCAGATGTCCTACCCGAATCGAATAGCAATTGAATCAGGCCGTTCCATCTTCGCTCTTTGGGGAGTCTTAGATATCTACAGGCCCACCTGCAGGACCTCTCCTTAACACTATTGTAGGTTTTGACTGGTCACAAAGGATTGGGACTCTTATATGTTTTCACATTTTTATTTTTATGTTTCTAGGTTTTTCTCTTCATGTTCCTAGCAATGTTAAGTATACAATAATAAAGTACTTGCCCTATAGCACCATATCTAAGATGACTTAACAGTCTTTTCGCATTGTCAACTTGTCAACTTACCCAACTCACACCTACAGAGTTGAACCCTTTGCCAAACAATTCCTGACAGCCCACTTCCCAGGCATTCTTAGTAGTAGCCCTCTCTAACCAGTACATGCTCTTCTCACGTCAAACATCTTCCTTTCAAATTTTCCCCCTCCACTCACCACCTTAAACGTTTCAACTCCTCACACCTACATCCTGCTATCAACCATTAACTCGCCAATACAACAACTTCATTACCAGCTTAAAACCTCATCTCTTGACTCATCCCTCCAATTCGCCCACACGCCTTTCCGATTTTGAACACTTCATTGACCTCCTCTCACCCTCTATGCCGCATATCCTAACTATATACCTCCATATTAGCACCATAGACCTCACAGGTAGCCGAGACCTCAACCACCTCGAGACCCCTACCTACCACCCCCACACCCAGCAAACTCAGGTAGTCCCTGCTGACCCATTCCGACATCCCCCTCTATCAAAGGTAAGCTAGCCGGTCTAAACACTTACCTTCTGGATTCATAACTCCCTTCCTACTTTCCCCTACCCATCCCTACTTTCCACCCTAGTCCCTCTCTTCTCTGCCCAACACCTCTCTATTCCCTTACCCACCCCTCTCACCCACTCCCACTCCAACTCACCTCACTCTTCCCCCTTAACTGCTCTCACATCTCTCTCTCCCTCCTAATTCAACATCTTCTTAACCACTGAGGTTAAACAACACCGTCCCAAACTCATTCGTTGTCAATATCTGACCCACACACTACATATGACATCAACCATGCCCTTCCACCAACCCAACCCACACCTCTATCACTTAAAATTGTATCCATAAACACGAAAGGACTTAACAAGCCTGAAAAAAGGTCCCAAGTACTAAACAACATGCACAATTTGAAGGCGGACATCGTGTTCTTACAGGAAACCCATTTTAAAGCAAATTCTATCTCCAAACTTGAAAACAATCGCTACCCACTAGCCTTCCATGCAACTGCCCCAACTTCCAAAACAAAAGGGACCTCCATACTGCTAGCTAAAAACCTCCCATTTCAATTATCGGACACCTTAGCAGACGGGCAAGGGCGATACATTTTCCTGAAGGGTACGCTATAAAATAAACCCATTACACTGGCCAATATATACAGTCCAAACACATCACAGGTCCCGTTCTTCAGATCGGTTACCCGCCTACTCACCTCCTTTCAATCCAGACTTTTAATCTTAGGGGGCGACTTTAACATCCCCCTCGATCCCATTCTCGACTCTTCCACAGGCACCTCCCATCTCCCATTCCGTGCATTAAGACAAATCAGACTATCTTTACAGGAGCTTGCCCTTCATGATACATAGAGAACCCTGCACCCCCAAGTAAAAGATTACACTTTCTTTTCAGCCCCTCACAATAAATACACCCGTTTAGACTACCTCTTCATAAGCCAGCAAAACCTACCTCTCTTTTCTACCTCCTCAATTGAACCCATGTCTGTCTCTGACCACCACCCAATCACCCTCCGATTAACCTTTACCCAGACCACTCACAGTATTAAATATGGAGACTTGATCATAACATACTAACAGATAAAGACAGAGTAAGTAAGCTATATACGACCATCTCCAATTACTTCCAGGACAATGACACCCCTGACACCTCTCCATTAACCCAATGGGAAGCACATAAGTGCGTGATACGAGGGCATCTCATCTTCCTTGCTTCGTCTATAAAGTGCGACAAACAGAAACAAATGAATGACCTACTTGATAAAATACAAGAACTTGAAAGGAAACATAAACGCGACCTAGCCCAACATACCTTTGAGAAACTCACTGAGACGCGGCAAAATCTCTTAGAGATACTTGATCAAAAGGCCAGAAGAAAACATGTTCTCTCACAGAGGCTCTTTTATGAGCACAGCAACAAAAGTGGTCACTTACTAGCACAGGCCTTACGCGTTAAAAGGACCAGAGTAATTTCCACCAACTAAAAACCCCTAAAGGAAATACACTATAGAGCAACCCTGATATTGCACACGAATTTGAATACTTCTACTCTAACCTATAGAAATTAAAAACATCAGAACCACAACAAACAGGATCTTCACCTAGGCCAACCCTCATTGACAACTTCCTACACGCCCACTGCCCCAGATTGCTCTCCCCAGAAACCACAGCCCAGTTAGACCTCCCCATTTCTAAATTTGAATGGGACATAGCCCTCAAAAATTTAAAACCCGGGAAAAGCCCTGGCCCCGATGGCCTTTCGGCAGAAACATTCGCAGAAATACTACACATCTTCCTCTCTCTAGACGCGGATAAGGCATTTGACATGGTAGCCTGGGACTACATGGAAGGGGTTCTTAAATCTCTAGGCGTAGGATGTCGCCTATTAAGCTCTATAATGGCTCTATACTCCAACCCAGTTGCACGTGTCCAAGTTAACGGCTTCCTGTCAAATGCCTTCTCCATCCGTAATGGCATAAGGCAAGGCTGCCCCCTCTCCCCAATTCTTTTCGTGCCTACCTTAGAACCCTTCTTGCGATGCCTAAGAAACAACCTAGATATCAGAGGAATACAAACCACTAATAAAGAGTACAAGCTAGCGGCTTTTGCAGACGACATTCTCCTATTTCTTACCGACCCACATACCTCTCTCCCCAACGTCTTGAAAGAATTCCACCAATTTAGAATAATCTCCAATAGGGATGAGCCGAACACCCCCCTGTTCGGTTCGCACCAGAACATGCGAACAGGAAAAAAATTTGTTCGAACACGCGAACACCGTTAAAGTCTATGGGACACGAACATGAATAATCAAAAGTGCTAATTTTAAAGGCTAATATGCAAGTTTTTGTCAATAAAAGTGTTTGGGGACCTGGGTCCTGCCCCAGGGGACATGAATCAATGCAAAAAAAAGTTTTAAAAACGGCCGTTTTTTTAGGAGCAGTGATTTTAATAATGCTTAAAGTCAAACAATAAAAGTGTAATATCCCTTTAAATTTCATACCTGGGGGGTGTCTATAGTATGCCTGTAAAGGGGCGCATGTTTCCCGTGTTTAGAACAGTCTGACAGCAAAATGACATTTTGAAGGAAAAAACACATTTAAAACTACCGCGGCTATTGCATTGCCGACAATACAAATAGAAGATCATTGATAAAAACGGCATGGGAATTCCCCACAGGGCAACCCCGAACCAAAATTTAAAAAAAAAATGATGTGGGAGTCCCCCTAAATTCCATACAAGGCCCTTCAGGTCTGGTATGGATATTAAGGGGAACCCCAGCCAAAATTTAAAAAAAAAATTGACGTGGGGTTCCCCCTAAATTCCATACCAGACCCTTCAGGTCTGGTATGGATTTTAAGGGGAACCCCGCGCCAAAAAAAAAAAAAAAACGGCGTGGGGTCCCCCCAAAAATCCATACCAGACCCTTATCCGAGCACGCAACCTGGCAGGCCGCAGGAAAAGAGGGGGGGACGAGAGTGCGGCTCCCCCCCTCCTGAACCGTACCAGGCCACATGCCCTCAACATTGGGAGGGTGCTTTGGGGTAGCCCCCCAAAACACCTTGTCCCCATGTTGATGAAGACAAGGGCCTCATCCCCACAACCCTGGCCGGTGGTTGTGGGGGTCTGCGGGCGGGGGGCTTATCGGAATCTGGAAGCCCCCTTTAACAAGGGGACCCCCAGATCCCACCCCCCCCCTGTGTGAAATGGTAAGGGGGTACTTACCCCTACCATTTCACTAAAAAACTGTCAAAAATGTTAAAAATGACAAGAGACAGTTTTTGACAATTCCTTTATTTAAATGCTTCTTCTTTCTTCCTTCATCTTCTTCTTCTTCTGGTTCTTCTGGCTCTTCTGGTTCTTCCTCCGGCGTTCTCGTCCAGCATCTCCTCCGCGGCGTCTTCTATCTTCTTCTCCTCGGGCTGCTCCGCACCCATGGCATGGGGGGGGAGGCTCCCGCTCTTCTCTTCATCTTCTTCTCTTCTTCATCTTCTTCTTCATCTTCTTCTTCTTCTTCTTCTCTTCTTCCTTCTTCTCTTCTTCATTTCTTCTCCGGGCCGCTCCGCAGCCATGCTGGCATGGTGGGAGGCTCCCGCTGTGTGACGGCGTCTCTTCGTCTGACGGTTCTTAAATAACGGGGGGCGGGGCCATCCGGTGACCCCGCCCCCCTCTGACACACGGTGACTTGACGGGACTTCCCTGTGGCATTCCCCGTGACGTCACAGGGAAGTCCCGTCAAGTCACCGTGCGTCAGAGGGGGGCGGGGTCACCGGATGGCCCCGCCCCCCGTTATTTAAGAACCGTCAGACGAAGAGACACCGTCACACAGCGGGAGCCTCCCACCATGCCAGCATGGCTGCGGAGCGGCCCGGAGAAGAAATGAAGAAGAGAAGAAGGAAGAAGAGAAGAAGAAGAAGAGGATGAAGAAGAAGATGAAGAAGAGAAGAAGATGAAGAGAAGAGCGGGAGCCTCCCCCCCCATGCCATGGGTGCGGAGCGGCCCGAGGAGAAGAAAATAGAAGACGCCGCGGAGGAGATGCTGGACGAGAACGCCGGAGGAAGAACCAGAAGAGCCAGAAGAACCAGAAGAAGAAGAAGATGAAGGAAGAAAGAAGAAGCATTTAAATAAAGGAATTGTCAAAAACTGTCTCTTGTCATTTTTAACATTTTTGACAGTTTTTTAGTGAAATGGTAGGGGTAAGTACCCCCTTACCATTTCACACAGGGGGGGGCCGGGATCTGGGGGTCCCCTTGTTAAAGGGGCCTTCCAGATTCCGATAAGCCCCCCGCCCGCAGACCCCCACAACCACCGGCCAGGGTTGTGGGGATGAGGGGCTTGTCTTCATCAACATGGGGACAAGGTGTTTTGGGGGGCTACCCCAAAGCACCCTCCCAATGTTGAGGGCATGTGGCCTGGTACGGTTCAGGAGGGGGGGGGGCGCACTCTCGTCCCCCCCTCTTTTCCTGTGGCCTGCCAGGTTGCGTGCTCGGATAAGGGTCTGGTATGGATTTTTGGGGGGACCCCACCCCGTTTTTTTTTTTTTTTTTGGCGCGGGGTTCCCCTTAAAATCCATACCAGACCTGAAGGGTCTGGTATGGAATTTAGGGGGAACCCCACGTCAATTTTTTTTTAAAATTTTGGCTGGGGTTCCCCTTAATATCCATACCAGACCTGAAGGGCCTTGTATGGAATTTAGGGGGACCCCCACATCATTTTTTTTTTTTTTTTTTGGTTCGGGGTTGCCCTGTGGGGAATTCCCATGCCGTTTTTATCAATGAACTTCTATGTGTATTGTCGGCAATGCAATAGCCGCGGGTAGTTTTAAATGAGTTTTTTCCTTCCAAATGTCATTTTGCTGTCAGACTGTTCTAAACACAGGAAACATGCACCCCTTTACAGGCATACTATAGACACCCCCCAGGTACTAAATTTAAAGGGATATTACACTTTTATTGTTTGACTTTAAGCATTAATAAAATCACTGCTCCTGAAAAAACGTCCGTTTTTAAGACTTTTTTTTGCATTGATCCATGTCCCCTGGGGCAGGACCCGGGTCCCCAAACACTTTTTATGACAATAACTTGCATATAAGCCTTTAAAATTAGCACTTTTGATTTCTCCCATAGACTTTTAAAGGGTGTTCCGCGGCATTCGAATTTGCCGCGAACACCCCAAATTGTTCGCTGTTCGGCGAACTTGCGAACAGCCAATGTTCGAGTAGAACATGAGTTCGACTCGAACTCGAAGCTCATCCCTAATCTCCAACCTTAAAATACATTTCTCCAAATCCTATGCCCTAAACGTCTCTCTCCCTAGCAGATAAGTAACCCAATGTAAGAGCAACTTTCCCTTTGAGTGGAAGGAAGATCACATAACTTATCTAGGAATTCAATCACCCAACGTCTTTAAGACCTATACAGTAAAAACTACCTCCCCATTTTACAAAGCCTCATCAATGATTTCAAACGGTGGCACAAACCCATCTTCTCCTGGTTTGACAGAGCCGCCATTCTAAAAATGAACGCTTTGCCTTGCCTCCTATACATTATGCAAGCGGGACCAATCCACATACCCATCTCTTTTTTTCAAAGTTACAAGAGTCTCTGCACACACTTCCTCTGGGGAGACCGGAAACCCAGAATCAGCTATCAACACCTCTCTCTACCCAAGCCCATAGGCCTTTCTGATATCAGAAACTACTACCAAGCATGCCAGCCCACCAGAATAATAGATTGGAACATCCACAATGAAATCAAAGACTGGGTACACCTCGAGGCTTCCTTTACCCCACTCCCGCTTCTGGTCCGAGATCCACCGCATCATCGCCAAGGTTACCACATATACACTCGAGTTCACACCAGCCCAATTCCTCCTACACTACTCCCCTTCCGCAAACAATCGATACTTCAAGTCCCTTGCCATGCACATGGTAAACGCAGCCAAACAATGCATACCAATCCATTGGGGAACTCCACACACTCCCTCTACCAAAGAATGGCTTTCTAGAATAGCCAAAATAGCAGAAATGGAACGATCTGCATAGCCAATAACACACCCACAAAATTTTCTTCCAAATGGGCCTGTTGGACTCACTTTCTAACAACGACAGAATACCACAACCTGATGACCCCTAATACACCGTAAGCATACTCTTCAGGAGACATCCCACTCTAAAAAGCCTTGACATCAACCCCTTACCCAACAGCCACCATAATACACATCTAAAGCACAGAATCCCTAAACCCGTATCCCGGAGGGAGAGAGGGATGGTACCCAACCCACCCCCTCTGCCTCCCTTTTTCATCCCCCCTTTTTACCCCAACTTCCCCCCTTACTCTCAATACCCCTCCCCTCCACCCCTTCTACCTCAAACCTTCCTTCAAACCACCCCTGAATTCTACTCAACACAACCAGAAGCCTGATACTCTACACAGACACACCCCTACCACAATAATCACACCCTACTCTTGATGCCTCAGGCAGTTAAGAAAACAAGACGGCTTATACCACACCACCCACCCCTATCACTTACCTAAAAGCAAGACATCAAATAAACACCAAACCTCTACCAACCATTACACACTCATCTGACTATCAATCCTATACTGCTCTCAATATTCCTGTAGTGTGTCCTGTTTAGGTTAACTGTTATGTTCACGCCTATGTGATACTAGTTGCTTCTGTTACATACCCTACTATGTTGTAACTACTTTTTATTTAATAAAAATTTTAATGGAACAAAAAAAAAGCTTATAAAATAGCATTTAATCAGACTAGACAGGAAGGTCTAGTTAAGAGACCCAAACAAAGTGAGGAAGACACTACCAGGATGATTATTACTTATAATCGCCAACACATGCATACGTGAAACACTTAAACATTGGTACCTTCTTACCAACGATCCCATCCTCAGTAAATATACAGGTCCCAAACCTAATATCACTTTCAGGAGGGCAAGATCACTCAGGAACAGATTGACACAAAGCTATTTCTCCGAAACAGCCAGTGAGGATACCACCTCGATAGGAACTTGGCAATGTGGCTCATGGACCTTTTGCCCATAGATATAGGAAAAACATGCAATGTATCTGCCAGATGGCAGATTACACTCTGTTGTGCACTATGTCAACTGTCAGACGGAGGGCATGGTGTACATTATGTTCTGCGAATGTGGTGGTTTCTACGTGGGCAAAACCAAACAAGCTTTTTGGTGTGGCATTAAGGACCATATATACTACATTAATAGTAATCAACTGCTTACACCAATAGGACGACCTGTAAATCAAATGCATGCAAGTGATAGCAGCGTAGTAAAATCTGCAGCATTAGAACACATTCCAACGAACTCTCGAGGTGGTAATCACGATAAAAAAATCCTAAAAAATAGAAATGAGATGGATTCATACCCTGGATGCCACTTAAACCCCTTTAATAACCAGACCAATTTTCAGCTTTCGGTGCTCTCACATTTTGAATGACAATTACTTGGTCATGCAACACTGTACCTATATGAAATTTTTGTCCTTTTTTTCACACAAATAAAGCTTTCTTTTGGTGGTATTTAATCACCGCTGTGTTGTTTATTTTTTGCTTTTAAAAGGAAAAAGAAAATTCTGTAAAAAAATGCATTATTCTTCGTTTCTGTTATAAAATTTTGCAAATTAGTAATTTTTCTTCATATATTTTGGCCAAAATTTATACTGCTACATATCTTTGGTAAAAATAACCCAAATTGGTGTGTATTATTTGGTCTTTGTGAAAGTTATAGAGTCCAAAAGCTATGGAGCCAATATCTGAAAATTGATCACACCTGAAGTACTGATGGCCTATCTAATTCTTGAGACCCTAACATGCCAGAAAAGTACAAATACCCCCCAAATGACCCCTTTTTGGAAAGAAGACATTCCAAGGTATTTAGAAAGATGCAAAAATAAAGAAAAAAAGAAAGAAGGAAGTTAAGAGAAAGGAATATAGAAGGTGGAAGGGGGGGCAAAGGGAGAAGGGTCATAGAAGGGTCTGCTGAGAAAGAAAAAAAGGGGGAGGGGGGATAAGCTCAATGTGGGACAATCAGAGGGGGAAACTAGTGGATCTCCACCTGCCCCCCCCAACGTGGCAATTGAGACATTACTGCATTCATCAGTCAGCCCTAAGGTACATACTGAAGGTAGCGTTCAGTGGTAACGAAATGGGACCAGCAAGCCCAAGTAGCTGATAATTTATGCATCCTGTCTTGCGAGGTGAAAATCAGTTCCTCCATTTCTTTTATGGAGGAAATCCATGCAAACCATTCCCTGACTGTTGGAATGCCAGTGGAACGCCAATGTCTGGGTATACAAAGTCTGGCGGCATTAACCATATGCATGGCTAAGGATTTGTAGTAGTCTTTTTTGGGTAGCGATGTATGGTGCAAGAGAAATTGGGACGGGGTGTAGTCCAAAGTGTAAGTAGTGATATGCGAGATGGAGCTGTGGACCTCCCTCCAAAAGGGCTGGATGTTCACACAGTCCCATCACACATGAAGCATAGTTCCCATCCCCAACCCACATCTCCAGCATGTATTAGGAATGTTGGGGGAAAATTTGTGAAGACATGATGGGGTCCTATACTACTTAGTGATCACCTTGTAGCCATTTTCTTGGATGGCCACGTTCAACGAACCTTTATGTGCGTATTCATAGATAGTGTTCCAGTCCTCCGTGGAAAGGGGCATTTGGAGATCTCTATTCCAGGAGATTTGTGAAGGGGCAGGGGTCTGCGTTGGGGTCTCTAAGAGAAGGGTATAAAGGAGGGAGATTAAGTGTCTTTTCTGCGTTTTACGATGGCACAAGGATTCAAACGGCATGAGTTGTCGTGTCCAGACTGACCGACTGGCATGAGTTGTGAGAAAGTGTTGAATCTGTCTGTAGGTCCAAAAGGATAGAGAGGACATCTTGGTGATAGACTTTAGGGTTTCAAAGGATAAGGGCTTCTCATTAGAATAGAACTGGAGTGCTAAGACGTCTTCAAATGGCCACTCCTGACTTAAAAAGTCTTCAGAGACCCCTGGTGGAAAGTCAAGGTTCCCCTGCAAAAGGGCTCGGGAGAGGGATAGATGATCTATATAACAAAGCCTTTCTGAAAGCCAGGAGTGTAGAGTGAATGAGCGGGTGAGCTGAGAGGGTATGGGGCCAGTTCTTAGAAGGTAGCCATGGGAGAAGGTGTAAGGGTCCTGACGAGAAGGATTTCTCTAGGAAAACCAATGCTTTTTTAAAGGCATAAATGTTCCAATCAGCGATCCTTGTGAGGTGACAGGTGGCATGGTATTTTTGGAGGTCTGGTAGACCTATTCCCCCTCTAGACTTAGGTAGTGTGAGTCTGGAGAATTTAATGCAAGGTGAAGAGTCCTTCCACAGGAAGGCAGAGCAAGCTTTCCGATAGGATTTAAAGAAGCCTGCTGGTAAGGAGATGGGGATCGATTGCATAAGGTAGAGTAGGCGAGGCAGGATAATTATTTTAATCAGAGCTGAACGACCGAACCAGGAGACGTTTAGGCCCATCCAATCTTTCAGATGCTTTTAGGTCTGAAGAAGGGCCGGGTGAAAATTTTTCGAGTATAGGTCTGACAGGCGGGTGGGTATTCGAATGCCAAGATGTGTGAGTGCGTCTTGTTTCCATCGAAATGGGAATGAATCTTGACAATTTGTCACTATATGGGAAGGAAGGGAGACGTTTAGTGCCTGTGACTTGGTATAATTGATTTTGAGGTTTGATAAGGTACCAAAGTATTCAATATCATTGAGGAGATTGGGCAGGGGGATACGGGGCGATTGCAAAGAGAGCAAAATGTCGTCAGCGAAGGCTGCGACCTTAAACTCTCTATTTTTCACAGTGATCCCCTGAATAATTGGATTACCTCCCAACCTATTGAGGAAGGTTTCCAGGATTAAAATGTATATCAGTGGTGAAAGTGGACACCCCTGGCGTGTGCCATTGCTAATGGGAAAGGCGTTCAACAGGTGGGCGTTGACTTTCACTGCTGCGGAGGGGCCTGTGTACAAGGCCATAATATATGACAACATGCGGGTCCCCAAACCTATAGCAGTGAGCACCTCCTGCATGTAGTCCCAGGCCACCCTGTCGAATGCCTTCTCAGCATCGAGTGAGAGAAAGAATCCATGTGATTTGGAAGACGTGAGCCAGTGATGTAAATTTAGTGTGCGGATGGTGTTGTCCCTAGCCTCCCGCCCCTGGGATAAAACCGACCTGGTCTAAAGAGATAAGGCCAGGCACCAGTGGAAGTAGTCTGTTTGCTAAAACTTTCGCATAGGTTTTGATATCCACATTTAATAGGGATATCGGTCGGTAATTAGCAACTAAGGAAGAATCCTTGCCCTCTTTAGGGATCACCACAATGTGCGCAACTAGCATTCTGTCTGGTTTAGTCTGGGGGTCCGATAAGGCGTGTCCAGGAGTTTAGGAGCTAATGATTCAGTAAAGGCTTTATAATACTGGAGGGAGAAAACGTCCAGGCCTGGGGCTTTGCCCATTTTCATTTGCTTCATAGCTATGTCTAGTTCCAACGCTGACATAGGGCCTTCCAGGTCCCGGGGCTGTTGGGGAGATATTGGCTTGGGGCTGTAATGGGAGAGGAATTCTTTGATAAGTGCGGTACATGTATCAACATTATTCCGTGAGGAACTGGTGGGCTGCAGATTGTATAATTTAAGATAAAATCTTTCAAATTCTTTGGCAATGTCCTCATTCTTGGTCAGAAGGCCTCCCCCAGGGTCACGTATATGGTGGATTGTAAAGGAGAGTTTTGAATTTTGGACTGTGCGCACCAATAGACAACCACACTTGTTGCCCTGTTCATAGAAAATCCTCTGGCCAAGGATGTAACGTCTCCTAGAGCGCTTGCCCAGCTCCTCTAAAAGCAGGGCTCGGGTGTGCGTTAATTTCTGTAGGGTGGCTTGCGCGTGGGTCTGTTTGTGAGAGGTTTCAAGGGATCCAATTATCCTGATAAGAGAGTTTATGTATTCTTGATGTTGTTTCTTAGCTTTTGTGGCCAGGGCGATTAGTTCACCTCGAATCACGCACTTATGTGCTTCCCAGAGAGAAATTGCAGAGGTCTCCAGGTTCGAGTTTTCCGCAAAATATTGCTAATTCTCGTGCGGATATGGTCTGTCACTAAAGGATCTTTGAGAAGGGAAGGGTTCAGATGCCAAGTCTTTGTACTAGAATAGGATTCAGGGAAAGATAAGGTCACTGTGATCGGGTGGTGATCCGAATGAAAAATCGGTTCTGTAGTGGACCGCTGGAGCAGAGGGAGGTCTGACTGGGAGAGAAAAAAATAATCAATCCTAGAATATTTTTGATGTGGGGCTGAAAAGAGGGTATAGTCCTTATCTGAGGGGGACAAAGTGTGCCAAACGTCATGCAAGATCAAGGATTGAAGCTGTAAGTTAATCTGGTGTAACGCTTTGTAAGTCAAAGTAGATGTTACTGTGGAGGAATCCAGTAAGGGATTTAGGGGGACGTTAAAGTCCTCTCCTAGGAGTACTATTCCTGACTGGAAAGAAGCCAGTAGGTCACATGTTTTCCTAAAGAAGGCGACCTGGTGGTCTTTTGGGCAGTAAATATTAGCTAATGTGATTGGCTTTGAAGCATAAGAACCCTTAAGGAAAATATACCTGCCTTCTGGGTCAACAAGGGAATCAGATACATGGAAGTTAGCGTTTTTTGATATAAGAATAGAAACACCTTTTGTCTTTTGTCTTAGAATCCGGTTTAGTGGAGTGGAACACTGTTCGGTAAATATGATTAGACAGTTTAAGGACGGCATCTGAGCAAAAGTGGGTCTCCTGCAAGAATATGAAGTGGGCTCTGTGTTTGGTGAGAGAAGACAAGACTTGTGACCTTTTCTCTGGTAGGTTAAGGCCCTTCACATTCAGGGAAGACATGACTTGGGACTGGAAGTATTGTGCAGATAAAAGAACGGTGGGGGGATACCACTAGGAGGGGCAGAGACGGATCCAATCAGGAAGAGGAAATCAAAGTTAGGGAGAGAAAGAAAGAGAGAAAGGAAAAAAAAAGGGGGGGAGGGAGAGAGAGGAAGCCAAGGAAGGGGACGGAGGAGCGGTCAGGGAAGGTAAGAGGGATACAGGAAAGAATAAGTAAAGAGAATAGAGGGAAAGGAAGAAGAGTTCAACCAGAGGTGGTGTTAGTCTAGCTAAGCCACCTTAAAAGAGGGAAAACCTGGAGGGTCAGCAAAATCCCCATGGGACCGCTGTGTGGGGACATGAGAAGGGACGGCGACCTCAGGAAGGTTGCAATCCGGGGAATGAAGGATTAACCTTGTTTAGAATAGGGTGAGTATAGTGGGGAACCTACCACTAATGCTAAAAAAATAACTTAATAACCAATGTGAAGTCTAAAACCAGGTGCTATGGAGCCCTTTAAACAACAAATGAGGCAAATGAACCATTACAAACAATTCTGCCAAGTGCCTCCACTGATTACATCTTCTTATTGCAGAAAAATAAATGCAATCAGGGGGGCAGAAGAGAACAGCTACTTTGTGTGATTGTTTGAGACCCTTGAATGTCGAATGAGATTTAATGAAACACTTGAGATAAGTGGTCCTTACCTGAGAAAATAGGGGGGATGTGTAAAAAGACCACCCTGTCAGTCGCGATGGGGTTGGGGAAACATCCTCCTGCCGCACGAGAGTGACCCAGACTGACATCTCAGGCTAACAAAGAAAAACAAACTACATACATTGTAGCTGGACCAACATTTAACTTAACAAGACTATACCAGAGGTTCTGCCACTTACGTGAGTGTACCTCTATGCAT
Organism: Lithobates clamitans; assembly: GCA_037952925.1. Classification (NCBI taxonomy): domain Eukaryota; kingdom Metazoa; phylum Chordata; class Amphibia; order Anura; family Ranidae; genus Lithobates; species Lithobates clamitans. The sequence continues at coordinate 2,416,273 of JBBGZY010000317.1, forward strand.
GAAGACAGAGGGATAAAAAAGAACGTCTTCACAAATGTTATATAAAAAAAAAGGAAAAGAAAACAACCTGCAAAAGATAAAAAAAAGAACGTCACGGAGGAAGTCCGGGGGAAGAGGTAATGGGGGAAAGGCACAACAGTTCCTTATGTAGAGAGTCTGCTCTCCTAGCCAAGGGCATGGGGGCTGCATAGATGCTGATATGTAGCAGAAAGAGTTACCTCCCAAAGATGAAGACAACAGCTACGGGGCATAGCAAGTGCTGTGCTGACAGTTTCGTGAGGAGCATTGCGAGGGATGGTGGAGATGCCCAGAAGGGATGAGTAGTGATGCTTCAGCACTATTGGTCCTACGCGTACTTCATCTAGCTGATGAGTCAATGCATCTGTAGTGTAGTGTTGTCAGGCGGTTTCATGAGGCTTGAAATGCTGATGGAGGAACCGATGAGGGCAAAAGTCCTAAAGAGGGAATAGGAACAGGGAGGAGTGGGGAGGAAAGGAAGAGTGATTGTGGACAGTTACTCACTGGTGGCGGCACTTGGCAAACAAGAGTCAAGGTGTATTAGACATCCACGCGGTCTCTCCTCCTGGAGGGTATGGACGGAGAGCCCAGACTGCGTTGGTGCTTGTCACGGCGTGATGCATGGTTTCCCGGGGAAGACTGATCAGCTCTGTATCTGCAGGATCTGTGTCGTTGGGCCTTCGGTGATGGGTGGAGAGAGACCAGGAGCCAGGGTTCAGAGGGAAAGTAGGAGGCATACCATTCCGGAAGCTCGACACGCGGGAGATCGAGTTGTTCGCAGAAACCCAGCAGGTCCTCGGGTGTGCAGAGTAGCGCAGAGTGACCTCTGGTGGATGCTGGCAGCCCAAAAGGGAATTTCCAGCGATATTGTATATTTCTGGCTCGTAGGACTTCCAGTAGGGGGTGAAGAGCTCACCTATTCTGGAGCGTTATCTGGGACAAATCCTGAAATAACTTCTACGCCATTATGGAAGATGCGGCCTCTTTCTCTGGCTTTACGAAGAATTTCCTCTTTAAGTGGAAAGTTAACCACACAGCATATTACATCCCTTGGTGGTTCATTTTCACGGGGTAATGGGCACAAAGCACGGTGGGCTCTTTCCATTTCTATGGGAGAGTCTGCTGGGCGGTCAATCAAGTCATTAAAGATTGTACAGGTAGTTTGCTGCGGTGATCCCGGCTCAATGGCCTCAGGAACCCCCCTCACTCTAATATTGTGCCTCCGTCTGCGATTGTCGAAGTCTTCGACATGCCTGTAAATGTCTAGGAGTTGGGAGAGCTGGGAGTCAAAGGTGGTTTGGACTTGTCGGATGGCGGCCGCATGTGCCTGGGAAGTTTGTTCCACCCCATCAATCCGATGTGCCACCGCATGGATTTCAGTTTTAAGGTCAGCGATCGCCGCTGTAACGGTGTTTTTGATGTCAGAGGCGACTGTCTCTAAGTCAAACAGGCTGGGGGGGTGAGCTTGTCCCGCAACCATGGCAGATCCCCTGGTTAGCGGTGTGTCGGGTTCCATGCTAGGCGTGATCGGGGTTGGGGCCTGTGAGGCCGCGTGTGCAGCCATGTGCTGGGTCCGAAACAGCTCTAGTATGTTTCTGCTCAGCTGCGTACCTGAAACAATAATTGCTCGGGATGTAGAGGAGCTCTGGGTGGATCTGCTCATGGTGCTTGTAAGGTGTAGGTTCCCCTAAAAAGCAAGGTTCAGTCCCTGGATCGCAGGAGCTCTTGGCTTATGCTGCCATCTTGATCTCCATCCAGGCCACGCCGCCTCAAAACGCATTTTTTTTAACACAAAGTTGTCCATTTATACAATATTTCTAACACATAGCATGTAAATACCAAAAATGACACCCCAAGTAGATTCTCCTACTCCTCCTGAGTACGGCAATACCACATTTGTGAGACTTCCACAGCCTGGCAACATACAGAGGCCAGACAAAAAACAAGTGTAGCGCTGTACAGTGTCCAACATGAGCGCCAATTGGCCAATCAGTATACAGTGAAGGAATCAACCATATTTATAAAAATAGATAGTCCTCATGCAAACATTTTGACACAGAAACTTCCGGCATCTAAAATGCAGACAGGCACACCCCCACCGAGAGATGAAAAGGCTTACCGGATAAGGTGGACCCAAAGGGGCATACGCCGAGTTGGGCCGGATAAGGCTTAGGTGCTGAGTGGCTGTGCTTGGCCCAAAGAGGTGATGTTAGTGAGTGGTCCCACAAATTACTGTATCCCTCTAAACGGTACTCAGATCTTGAAGGGTGTAGGTGATCTCACGGATGTGGGTGGTCCTGCAGATCACGGAAGGATGGGATGTCACGTGGATAAATCCCTCAAGGCGATATTCCATGAGCTCGGAGATGATGTTAATGGATGAGGAGAGAAAGGAATGGCCACATAGTGTAAATCCGAAAGCAAAAAATTTTATTTAAAATTAAGATGTACACTCACATGTAGATCCAAAATAAAAACAGCGCTGTAAGGGAGTGGCGACAGTGGGGTCCTACCCAACGCATTTTGTCTTCATAGACGTCGTCTGGGGGGTTCCCCCCACTGTAGCCACCATGATATATATAGGGAGTGCATCAATAATCATGAGAATCAGCTCCACGCTTGAAAGAAACTTCACTTCCGGTATCAGCCAAGATGGCCGCCCGGCGTGCGTTCCACGCCTCCTTTTCTTGTTCACGTGTGCACCGGAAGTATAAAAATGACGTGGCCAGATAGTAATTAATAATAGTCCAAAAGAACAAAAAAGTCTCACATGGGGCCATACAATAATATGTGCGAAGTTTGGGGAGTGATGTATGCAGTAAAATAGTGAGACAATATCAATAGAGAATGAGTGCGGCAGTGTACGCACGGATCTAAAAATTATTAATGATGCCGCGCGTGCGCAGTGTGTAGGGACGTCATGAAAAGAACTAATGTGTGGACGTGACGACAACGGAGTGATCAGGTGCTCATTTTTTGAACATCTCAACAATAATGATCATGGCATTTCACTGACATACACGGCCAGTAAACAAAAAATCTATTTTTTAGACCTAGACATTGAGATCTGTAACGGTAGTTTCCATCTCCAGACCCATTTTAAAACTACGGACCGAAACAGTTTCATACCTCCAGATAGCTGTCATCATCAGTCTTGGCTGGATTCAGTACCAAGAAGTCAATTTCTCAGACTACGAAGAAATTGCTCCAGCACGGAGGCATTCAAAGCACAATCTGCACTTTTAAAGGCTAAGTTTCTCGACAAGAACTATGACTCCCAACTTGTAGATCGTGAGTTTCAACGTGCACTTGAGACCAATAGGGAATCGCTTTTGGTTGAAAAGCCAAAAAAGAACAGAGTGAGATCTTTAAGTGGTCCCTCTTGACTGCTTTTTCCAACCAACATAAGCGTGTAAAAGCCATCCTTTCCAAGCACTGGGATATCCTTAAGAATGACGGTGTTTTGGGCACAGTCTTGCCCGACAGGGCAAGAGTCATTTTTAGGGGAGCCCCTACCTTACAAAGTAAAATTGCCCCCAACATCATCAATCCCCCTATACGCCAACCTCTCTTCCATGAAATGGAAGGATTCTACTCGTGTAGAAAATGTATTGTATGTCAACACAATTCTGGCATAGGAAGGAAAACTGTGTCGTTTACTTCATCGGTCACACAGAAACGGTATTCCATCAAACAGTTTTGCACTTGTACCACCAGTCATATTGTGTACCTAATCACATGTCATTGTGGAAAACAATATGTAGGCCGCACCATTCGCTCTTTCGCCATAAGAGTAGCGGAACATATTGCCCTCATCAAGAACAGAGACACTAAACACACAGTTCCCCGACACTACAAGTTACACCATAACCGTGTTATGGTTGGGACACAATTCATAGTGATCGACAGATATGTCCCCCCATGGAGGGGGGGGGACAGGACCAGGGGTGTATCTGGTTTGGAGACCTTTTGGATCAATGAACTCCGCACACTTTTTCCATCAGGTATTAACGTAGAGCTAGATGTCAATGCCTTCATTAACAGAGCTTGACACCTACCTCAGCGTGTTGATCTCTCTCCTTTCTGTTTTCTCGTTTTTGTTTTTGTTTCTGTTTTTTTCCTTTTATCTCGCTAATATTTTAGCTGCCCTGCACTTGCATTCACGTGTTTGTGGGTTTATTCCATATATACATATTGGTTGTATCCATGGATGTATTCATTACATGCAGTGATCACCCTGTGTGCATTTCATGTGAGTTTACTCTATTATTGTGAATCCACATTTATCACGTGTATCAGTGTACTTTTATTAGTGTATATACATATAGGTGCATTGTCTCGTGCATATCTTCATGAGAGTCCACTCCACCACTACACATTTTATTAGTATTAACACATGCCTTCTCAAAGGCATGTTTATGCTTGTGTTCATGTCAGCGATAATTTTTTGGATGTACACCCATACATCCATACATTTACTTTTTTTCATTTTTTTCCCCTTTTTTTCGTTCTTGTTATTAGGGGCCAGTATTTGCCCTCCCGGGTTACTATTAGTAACTCCTGGAGTTTCAGAAGAGGAGGCAGTTTTTCATTTTTTATCTTGGATTCATTTCTGTCCCCACTTCCGGGGATCGTGCAATTCGTTTCGATATGCATATACTATACTTTGCCGTCCCTGATAGATGTTTTTATTCATTGCGACCCTCCACTTTTATCAGCGTCTCCTAGTTATGCTGTGCCTGCTGATGTCACGTTAGCAATTGTTCAGTTTCTCTCGCTCGAGACAAGAGTTCTCTTTTGTCTCGAATGCGCATGTGCAGCCTTGATGTCTTGGTGCTGTCATTTCCCTCACTGAGGCTCCTCCCCCCACCAGCATCACCTGATCACTCCGTTGTCGTCACGTCCACACATTAGTTCTTTTCACGACGTCCCTACACACTGCGCACGCGCGGCATCATTAATAATTTTTAGATCCGTGCGTACACTGCCGCACTCATTCTCTGTTGATATTGTCTCACTATTTTACTGCATACATCACTCCCCAAACTTCGCACATATTATTATATGGCCCCATGTGAGACTTTTTTGTTCTTTTGGACTATTATTAATTACTATCTGGCCATGTCATTTTTATACTTCCGGTGCACACATGAACAAGAAAGGGAGGCGTGGAACGCATGCCGGGCGGCCATCTTGGCTGATACCGGAAGTGAAGTTTCTTTCAAGCGTGGAGCTGATTCTCATGATTATTGATGCACTCCCTATATATATCATGGTGGCTACAGTGGGGGGAACCCCCCAGACGACGTCTATGAAGATGAAATGCGTCGGGTAGGACCCCACTGTCGCCACTCCCTTACAGCGCTGTTTTTATTTTGGATCTACATGTGAGTGTACATCTTAATTTTCGGATTTACACTATGTGGCCATTCCTTTCTCTCCTCATCCATTAACATCATCTCCGAGCTCATGGAATATCGCCTTGAGTGATTTATCCACGTGATATCCCATCCTTCCGTGATCTGCAGGACCACCCACATTTGTGAGATCACCTACACCCTTCAAGATCTGAGTACCGTTTAGAGGGATACAGTAATTCGTGGGACCACTCACTAACATCACCTCTTCGGGCCAAGCACAGCCACTCACCACCTAAGCCTTATCCGGCCCAACTCGGCGTATGCCCCTTTGGGTCCACCTTATCCGGTAAGCCTTTTCATCTCTCGGTGGGAGTGTGCCTGTCTACATTTTGGATGCCGGAAGTTTCTGTTTCAAAATGTTTGCATGAGGACTGTCTATTTTTATAAATATGGTTGATTCCTTCACTGTATACTGATTGGCCAATTGGCGTTCATGTTGGACACTGTACAGAGCTACACTTGTTTTTTGTCTTTCCCATTTATACTTTGTTGGTTGTGTCAGCTGCTTTTGTTTCCTTCCCTTTTCTCTTTGGGCAGCGCGGAATTATTTTGTATACACATACAGAGGCCGAGTACAGCCGAGTATGGCTGAGCATGGCAGAGTATGGCTGAGCATGGCTGAGTATGGCTGGGTATGGCAAAGTATGGCTGGGTATCACCGAGTATTGCAGAGTATGGCTGGGTATGGCAGAGTATGGCTGGGTATTGCAGAGTATGGCTGGGTATTGCAGAGTATGGCTGGGTATGGCAGAGTATGGCTTGGCATTGCAGAGTATGGCTGGGTATGGCAGAGTATTGCTGGGTATTGCAGAGTATGGCTGGGTATTGCAGAGTATGGCTGGGTATGGCAGAGTATGGCTGGGTATTGCAGAGTATGGCTGGGTATGGCAGAGTATGGCTGGGTATGGCAGAATATGGCTGGGTTTTTCAGAGTATGGCTGGGTATGGCAGAGTATGGCTGGGTATGGCAGAGTATGGCAGATTATTGCGGGGTATTGTGGGGTATTGCAGGGTATTGCGGGGTATTGCAGAGTATTGCGGGGTATTGCGAGGTATTGCGGGGTATTGCAGAGTATTGCAGGGTATTGCAGAGTATTGCAGAGTATTGCAGGGTATTGCAGGCTATTGCAGGCTATTGCGGAGTATTGCAGGGTATTGCAGGGCATTGCAGAGTAATGCAGGGTATTGCGGGGTATTGCAGAGTATTACGGGGTATTGCAGAGTATTGCAGGGTATTGCGGGGTATTGCAGAGTATTGCAGAGTATTGCAGAGTATTGCAGGGTATTGCAGAGTATTGCGGGGTATTGCAGGGTATTGCATAGTATTACGGGGTATTGCAGAGTATTGCGGGGTATTGCAGAGTATTGTAGGGTATTGCAGAGTATTGCACAGGGAATTGCAGAGTATTGCACAGGGTATTGCACAGGGAATTGCAGAGTATTGCACAGGGAATTGCAGAGTATTGCACAGGGTATTGCACAGGGAATTGCAGAGTATTGCACAGGGAATTGCAGAGTATTGCACAGGGAATTGCAGAGTAGTGCAGGGTAATGCTGAGCATGGAGGGATGGCTGAGCATGGATGGATGGATCCATTGCTGTGACTGCACATGTCACAGAGCAGCGCTGTGGGCACTACACATCTAGCCCACAGCGCTGCTGCCATCTGATCCCTCTCCCTCTGTACCGATCGGTACAGAGAGGGGAGGGAGGAACCGGCGTCATGTCATGACGCTGGTTTGTTTACATGTGATCGCTCCGGGTAAACGGCCTCGATCAGCGGCCATTTACCGTGATCCGTGATGCAGAGGACCCGGCGGTCACAGATGTTCCCGTGTGTACGCCCCGGGGGGGCACGCGGGAGCAGTTTTCCGGGATCACGTCATAGTACATGCTCCCAGAGTTATCCAACCGCCCTGCAGCCGTCATTTGGCTATGGTAACTGGTAACTGGTTAATGATGCTATTAGTTATAAATCTTTTCTGTAAACTTTTTTTTGTTTTTTTTTTGTTTTTTTGTTTGTCCAAATTGTCATTGAGCTTGCTTGTTGCTTGTTAGCAGATGGCCTCTTTTTCCAAGATAAAAAGAAGGGTGTTTGTAGATGCTGCGTTATACTTTTATGTTGATGGGTTCAGGATTTGAAATTCTGCATCATATGGTTGCACTGTTGTGGGCTGATTGTATGTGTGGTGTTCGTACAATATATTATTGCATTGTCTGCCACATATTATTTACCGTGGACGGCTCCTCTTGTTGTCCATTTACTTGGTAGCTGGGTCTTGATGGGAAGGTGTGTTCGCATGGGTGTGTGTTGTTGCACCGTCCTGCAGGCCTCTTACATAGTTACATAGTTAGTAAGGTTGAATAAAGACACCAGTCCATCCAGTTCAACCTGAGTGAGTGTGTGTCTACAACCCTGACCCTTGTCCCTAACCCTGTACATCGCACACTCACTTCAGTCCCTACCCTCAATCCAAGGTCCCCATTCATATACTAGGGCCAATTTTTGGACAGAAGCCAATTAACCTACCAGCATGTCTTTGGAGTGTGGGAGGAAACCGGAGTACCCGGAGGAAACCCACGCAGGCACAGGGAGAACATGCAAACTCCAGGCAGGTAGTGTCGTGGTTGGGATTCGAACCAGCGACCCTTTTCACTGCTAGGTGAGAGTGCTAACCACTGCACCACTGTGCCGCCTCTTCACTTCCTATTGATATCTGCTATAATTTAAGAAACTTTTGTGGTCGAATGACCCCGCCCACATGACCATGATCACATGGCATTGTTATACGTCTCCTTGATGAGGACATTGATAGAGAAATCCAGTCTGCCTTTTCCTCTCAACAATCGACTTCAAACCCATGTGAAGACTCTCTACAGACCCTATTCAGGAATCATAAAAAATTAATTATTAAATTCCTCAATAGAAAGTGGGACATTTCGTCATTAAAATCTCATATTGACAATGGAATTGTCCCCAGAGGCCTGAGAGAACGGGTGACCCCGGCTGGACATCTTCACACACCACGCTTTATAGAGGCATGGAAGGCCAGCTGCATGAAGCGTGGTCTTGAAATTATGCAGTTGATTGTTGATGAGGAACAGGCTCAACTTGTGGAAATTAAAGCTGAAATAGATACCAGTGTCAGCTTACTTGAACCTTTCAAAACAGACCCCTCATTTGAAAAACACAATGAGCTTCTAAAAAAAAAAATAAATAAATAAAAAAAAAGAAGTAGAGAAAACCCAGAGAAATCTTAAAACCCACAAACAAGAAAAATTTAAACAAAATTTACTGGACCTTGAAAGTGGTGATCTCTTCGATCCCACGATCTATAAAGGAAGGAGTCACTCGCGTAAAAATAGAGGAAGGAGTAACAGTTCAGCCAACACTAAGACTACCCGCAAACAATATTCCTCGACTGATAGTGACAGTGAACGTAGAGACCCTTCGGTGACTTTTTTAGAGAGGGACCAGTCACCAACAGACAACCCCGTAACTACTACAGGGAAGAACAAAGCAATTGGAAAAGGGAAAATACCCCCAGACTCACCCCCAAGTCACCAGGGCAGACAAAGGGAAACTCGCAAAAGCCAACGACAGTTGAGGAAGAAAACATACAGGACATAACTACTAAGAAACTATCAGTGGACTCCACCAAAGATATGAAGGTAGTTAACCTCACTAATTTCCCCCTGAACCAACATCATCTTTCCCTGCTTAGTAGGGGCCTTTCTTTCTCTCCTAAATCAGGGATGAATGAATTTGAAGTATATAAGGAAATCTCCCTTTATCTAAGAAAAGTCCTCTTTAGATACTGGCATCTATCTAAACACACCAAATCCAGTCAAGATATCCAAAACAAGGAGGAAAGGGAGGCCCTAGATGCACTTGTCTCACTTCTACTAGAAAATGAGGACTCTGACTCTGACTCAGAGATACCCCCAGTACAGACCGCCCTGATCCGTTCGGCCAATTTATCCATTAAATCAGACAAAATGCCCCCGTTATTCAAACATAAGGCCATTGAATTCTTTCTGGCACAAAAAGAGACCTATCTAGGGTTAATTGGCAATATAGGGGTATAGACAACCTCTCCAGAGATGAAAGAAAGGCCCTTAAAGAACTGGAGGAGACTCCTGGTATCGTGATTAAGGGTAGTGATAATGGTGGTAACTTGGTCCTCCTCACTGAGGATCAATATGAAAATGAAGTACTTAGACTTCTTAGTGACAAACTTACCTATCACAAACTGGATCTAAATCCCTTTCCAGATATTGTCAATGAACTGAATTACCAACTCAGCCTGGCATTGGAGGAAAAACTAATCAACAAAAAGGAGTTTAACTTCCTTAAGGTGTCTCAGTTTAACACACCCACCTTTTATATTATACCGAAGCTCCATAAGTCCCTAACCAATCCCCCCGGTAGGCCCATTGTCTCTGCAGTGAATGGTCCCCTTGAGAAAACGGGTAAATTCATTGATGCATTAATCAAAGAGCTGGTGCTTGACCTGCCCTCCTATGTGCAGGACACCGGGCATGTACTATCCCATCTAGAAAATGTGGTCCTACCGGAGGGATCTTTCCTGGTTGGTATAGATGTTGAATCCTTATATACATCAATTCCCCATACTTGGGGACTCAAAGCAATTCAATTCTTCCTTGAAAAGAAATTCCCACATCTGGGACATCAAAACGAGTTCATATGTGATGTACTCAAATTCCCGCTGGAGCATAATTGCTTCCAGTTTATGGGGACTTACTACCGACAAGTCAGGGGCACCTCAATGGGGGCACCCTGGGCTCCCTCATATGCATGCCTTCACCTTGGCATGTGGGAGGAGGAGTGTGTCTACCATTCATCGATGTACCTCAGCCACAGTCGCCTCTGGCTGTGGTACATCGATGACGTGCTTATGATCTGGGGGGGTACAGAACAGGAGCTGGTGTTGTTCATGGACGAACTCAACATCAACGATCGAAACATTAGGCTCACTTACACAGCCCACCAGCACACCCTCCCTTTCTTGGACCTTACCCTCATCGCTGACAAGGGAGGATCAATACCAAAACGTACAGAAAACCTACAGCAGCGAATACACTCCTCCAGGCTACAAGTGACCACCCAAAATCACTGATCAGAGGTATACCTGTGGGTCAGTTTCTTCGTATTCGCAGAAACTGCTCCACCCAACAGGATTTTGACATAGAAGCCAGGGACCTATATGGTAGATTCCGAGATAGGGGTTACTCCCATGCGTCTATCAGGATGGCTAAGAAAAGAGCTATTCAGACGGACCGACAGCAACTTCTTACCAGAAAAAACTCTATGGCCTCCAAAGATAGTTATGGGCCCCCCAGGATTATTACCAAATATGGTTCCCAATGGAAACAAATCAGGACCATTCTTGGTAATCACTGGCATATTCTCTCAGGCTCCCCTGTTCTTGGTGAAATAGTAGGTGAACGCCCTCTCCTCACCTCCCGACGTTCTCGGAACCTCAAGGATCATCTCATTCATTCCGAATACCTAAGGTCACATAGTCAAAACTGGCTCACACAACTTCCACCCCTAAAGGGCATATTCAAATGTGGCAGATGCAGCATATGCAAGTACGTGGAACGCACGGACGTGTTCACTGGTTCTGATGGTAAGAAACAGTTTAGAATTCACAACTTTATCAACTGTAATACCACACGGGTGGTTTACATGCTCACATGCCCATGTGGCAAAAAATATGTGGGAAAAACAAAAAGGAAACTTAGGATCAGAATCAGTGAACACGTCCAGAGCATCCTCAGTAAGGATGATGAGCGTCCCATCCCCCTACATTTCCTTACCCATCATGGTGGGGATCCCACGGGACTTACTGTCAAGGGTATCTACAAGTTAAATCTCCCCCTTAGAAGGGGTGACTTCGACAGGATTCTCTGCCAGAAAGAAAAAATGTGGATATATACCCTTGACAGTATGTTCCCACATGGGTTAAATAATGAGTGTAACTTATCAGTATTCCTTACATCCTAGTTGCCGGGGGACCTCTCTGCCCTTGTCCTGCCCACCTAACCATACTCTTAACCAAGACTCCCCCCCTTTCCTTCTACTTTCCATTTCTTTTTCCCAGGGCCCCCCCCTTTTCATTTTTTCATTTCCCCCCCCACTTCTTTTCCCCTTCCCCTTTTCCCACTCCCTTAGTTTAGTTTAATTTAATTATTCCCGTCATTCCCTATGGAGGTACTGCACCCACGGACGGGCCCAATCTATCACTATTTGTTGTTGTCTTATGATTTGAATGACCGTCTCTTTGTTGCGCAGTTGCCTAGACAACAGTCAGCTGACGTATCTACGTCTTTAATCAGAATGGCTATTTAAGCCGCCTACCTTAACCACTGCGCATGCTCTGAAGAAATCCTTGACGGATGAAACGCGTCAGCATGACGCCATCACGTTCGACGTAGTACCCATACAGACCCATCCACCAGCCCTGGGGATCTGATTCGCTACTCTGCTAAAGCCGCTCCAGCCCTGTCGAAAGCCACCGCACGGAACCAGGAAGTAATCGAGGCGTTATACCGCAGACAGGCGGTATGTTACCACGTCCCCCTGTTTCCAATACTCTAGCGGACATTTGTCTACACGGACTTACCAGTTATTTCCAATTGACCAGAGGATGATTTAGCTGCCTCACACAGCCTGAGACAACTCGAGGAAGATTGGAGTGCCCAACGTGCCTGATTTATCCTGATGTCCATGGTCTGGTGAGATCGTATCATTATATATCTCCATGATCCAGCTAATACGCTGTCTCTATACATCAATATCCACACAGGCATACACCTCCTCCCGCACCCTTGCATAGCTTCCACACAGCTATCCATGCATGTTATCAGCTGTGGTTGAGTATCCACTTGCATGTGCTACCGTCAGCAACCCTCTTGGTCTATATTTATTGTCATATTCAAAGTCTGCTATCGGCAGTGTGCGCAGCGGTACCCCACCATCCATGGTTGCATACCGTCACCTCCTGGCTTCCAATCTTAATTTATAGACACTATATATGAGATGATGCAAGTCCAGCTAGCCAACTAGATGTGATTGTATGTGTAGTGGTGGCCATCTGTATGTTGTTCTTTGTTTTTAGACAACGTTGTCTATTTTATTGTTAGTGGTGGTATTTGGTTCACGTATAGTCATTTATTTGACACAATTTGGTGTATATGTGGTATTATCTTTCTATAATAAATTTGTACATTTTTGCTACCTTGCTGGTTCCTCACTGAAGAATTCGTTTTCCCTCTTCACCCCTTTTTCTGTCATGTAATCAGGATACACGATGCGTGTTTGCGCCACCACGCTCATACCCCTGTTTTCATGCCCTATTGCAAGAGGTGATGTGTATGGTCACATATCGTTATTTGCTCAATCATTTAATCATTTAAGAAGCGGTTTGCGATCACATGACTATACTCACATGACCATGATCACATCCATGACCATGCCTCTATATAAGATGGAAACACATGGATTTTGGTTGCCATACACAGTAAGGAAAAATGTACATAGGGGTGCAGTGCCGAAGGGTAAGCCATAATGTTTGTCTAGCCATTCTAGCAAATCACTATGTGACATCTTTTTTTGGAAACTGGATATTTATTCCTATATAACTGTTTTTATTATAGGGGTACATTTTCCCCTGCTTTCCCCTGCTTATGCGGCAATACTGATCTGAGCCCTAACAAATGGTCTCCCCTTATGGGATAAGTGCAGTCTTTACATAATCAGGTGGGTTTTACATGTTTCCTATTTTACCTTTTTTTGTCAGCTATGCCTACATTTTCCACATATTTGCTAATAGGTTGCTATTCCCCCCTCTTTTAGACACTCTATCGGTCTCTATAATTTAAGGAATTGGGCACTCATCCATTTAAAAATAGTTTCTCTGTACCCATGGGCCATTTCTCGGTACTACTGGTAAGTACCATTCATACATATCTTGTGCATCTTTTGTGTATTATATTCTAGCATACATATCCCGCTCAAAGGGTTAGCACCTAATCATGGATTCTGTCTATTTTTAGATATTGTATTGAATATATTTATAGCGGGAATCTGTGACTATTTACAGCTGTGTGTGATTTATATTCTAGTATACTACTACATGATCGTTGCATATGAGGTGAGAGCCATTCCAGTAAAAACCTTTTTTTGATCTGGGGATTTTTTCACAGTGGCACCCTAGTCTATAATGCATATGTCTGTTTTATCTAGTGATACATATCATAGACCACATGATATGTGTGTATCTTACTATCAGACACACACGTATGAAAATGTGAAATTCCATCCATCTCGGTTGTCTGTTAGTTCTGTGAAGTTCCCTCATACCCTGAGCCACAGGTTTACCAGGCAATTGGTCTTTTTGTATATGTACTTCTTCTGGAGAAATGTTGTAAACAGTCATAACTATACCTATACAGATATATACTATACTAAATATTTACACATGAACTTTTTTGTTGTTTTTAAATATACCAGCACCTACCCAGTTTTGTCCTGAGGAAGCTAATATTTTAGTGAAACGCGTTGACGAGCAAGTTTTTGGCAGTACTACTGGATCAGAAATTTTTCTCCTAATTTGATATATTATGACATCAATTTCTTTACCTTAGATCCAGCCCTCTGTAACTGCATCATTGGTAACTGGTAACTGTGTCCATACAGGGTGTTGTTTGTATGTTGGCTTTATTTATTTTTTGTAATTTTTATTATGCTGTAATAAATTTATACTTTTTTATAGATTTTTCCCTCTCATTGTGTGTCCACAAAGTCCGCCAATTTTTTGACTTGGTCAATCCTTGTACAAAATATATATATTTATTTACTAAAAATCAGTGCAAAACTGGTGACAGTCAAAGAATATGGATCAACATTTCAATAATGTGGATGATACAGATGACGAGGAAATAACCACAGGATCTTATTTTAAAATATCAATAACAAAACTGAGTAATTTCTTTAAGAGTAATAATAGCTTATCAGTGACTCAACAGAATATGAACACAACAAGGTGTTGATTTTGACACGTGACCTTTCTCAGACAACAGACATTTACAGGCTCAGATTATTTTAACGGTATATGGACAAATTTGTTATACCATGTATGGAGTTGGTGATTTTAACCAAACTTATATTTAACTACTTCCCACCCGGCCAATGTACATAAACGGCCAGGTGGACGCTCTCTTCTTCTGAGTGAATGTTCAGGAAAGTCTCTCAGAAGGAGCGGAATCGCTTGCGCACGTGCCCGCGCAGTGGTGCGATCCCGAAGTGCTCGTGTCACCCGGACATGGCGCATCTCCGATCTGCAGGAGGGCTCTGTGATTGGCCCTCCTGATCACATGACGGTCGCGTCCAATCACAGCCGTCAAATGATGTAAACACAGAGCCAGTTGCTAGGCGATCAGCTCTCCTCTACTCACACGGAAGTTGTCGGTGAGGAGAGGAGGGGGAATCGCTGTAGCCGGCTGATGATCAGTGAGTATGAGCTGTTTTTTACAGCTTTTTACTCACTGATCACCAACCTAGTGTCACCACACATGTCCCCACACAATGTAAAACATGCATGTCCCCACACAATGTAAAACACACATATCCCCACACAAGGTCCCCAAAACACATGTCCCCAAAACACATATCCCCAAAACACATGTCCCCAAATAATAAAAACAGCTTTCCCCCACATATGTCCCACCAAGATGACATGTCCCAATGAATATCTGCACACATATGTCCGTGAGATTACCTGTGCACATCTGTACATCATTTTCATACATCTGTCCGTGATAACACAAAGCAATTATTATATACTTAACGGACATTTTTTTTACCAAACACATGTAGCAGAATACATTTTGGCTTAAATTTATGACAAAATTCGATTTTATTGGATTTCTTTTAAGACAGAAAGAAAAAAATATTGTTTTTTCTCCAAATTTCAGCTCTTTTTGCGCTTATATCGCAAAAAATAAAAAACGGAGTCGTGAATAAATACCACCAAAAGAAAGCTCTATTTGTGCAAACAAAATGATAAAAATTTCATTTGGGTACAGCGTAGCATGACTGAGTAATTGTCTGAGTAAAAGTGAGAGAGCGCTGAAAGCTGAAAATTGGTCTGGGAAGGAAGGGGGCTGTCAGGGAAATGGCCGTAGGAGAACTGGCACCAACAGCAGGAGAAGGGCTCTAGGACCCAGCATCTTTACCAGCACTTATGGCAGGAGAAGGACTTTAGGACCCAGCATCTCTGGCAGGAGAAGGGCTCTAGGACCCAGTATCTCTACCAGCAGGTCACATGGGCCTATATAAGGAAGTCTGATAGTGTCTGCAGTTGCTGGTTTGTCAGTCTTCCTGTGTTCCTGAGCCTCTGTGCAAATTACTGTTTGGATTCCTGTTGTGACCCGGCTTGTTCCTGACCTGTCCGATCTACTCTCCTGGTTTGATCCCCTGGCTTGCTTTACCGATTTGTCTTCTCCTGTACCTGATCCCGGCTTGTACAACGGACTTTGCTACAGTTACCTGTTCCTGCCTGCTTCCTGATACCAGACCTTTGGCTTGTCCCCGTTTCTGCAACCTGCCTCCTCCTCTTGCCGTATCTACCGTGTTTGACCCCTGGCCTGGCTTTTACTACTGTTCCATGTGCACACCTTGCCAAGTATTACCGAGGATTCTTATAGACTTTAGCCCAGCTGTTCCCTGTACTACCCGGTGTCCTTCAGGTGCCCATTAGCTCTTCTCTCCGGAATCCATCTGGCATACTGTGCTTCTCTGGGCACTACACCCTCTGTACTCAACTTCAGGGGTGTACTGCACTCAGCCGCAAGGGGAGCCCTCTCGGCATTTCGGCCTCCAACCAGGTATGTGACAGGGGCAAAAGTGTCCAGTATTGAGTTGGTTAAGGTAAAGATAATTTCCAATAAATTCTTTTAATTAAAACATACATCATCACTAAACCATAGACTATAAACTGAAATCAGCTTCAATGAGATGATCCACATGTGTGTATCTCTCTTTTTGAATTGTAAAAAGAACAATTCATACTGCAGTTAAAATTATTCCAAAACTTATACTACAAAAACTAATTGGTTCAGCTATATGTATAAATGGTAGAAACCTCACGCTACAGAAAAATAGTATGTGCAAATTTAATTAAAGCTGTACCTTAAAGTGCAATGTGCTGACTTTATTGTTGAAATGATATGTAATAGGGTGCGCTGGTATATGCGCTATACAAAAAAAACCCCTAAAATTCACAATATACAATTTGTGATTAGACAAACATTATGAAGTGCATAGTGTTGTATTAAACAATTGAAAATAATTGTGATGAATTAATTAATCTAATAATCAATCAAAAATAAAGTACATATACATTGTTATTGTTGTGATTCTTATCCTTACACCATCACCAAGGCAGATCTTTGTAAATATCATCCGATGAGTGTGAGCAAAATCCTTACTCACCAAATGGACATGACCTCTAACTAAAAAGAAGGTCACAACAGGCAGTTTGGATAAACTAGTGGGCTTGCTGGTAACCAGTGGAGATGTGGCTGAAATCTATTTCAATAAGGTCCTCCTCTCCACCATAGGTAAACCATTGAAATGAACAAAAAACAGATGATAGTGTAATATAGTTTATTTTAAAAATTAGATAAAACAAGTACAAATTGGCTGCTTACATTTTAGGGTGCCTTTTCTTGTCACTGAGGATAACAGCATGTAAACACCATGTGTAGGTCTGCAGCCTCCCAGCCCCTGCTCGGTATCTGGCGTGCGTTCCACCTCCGTGGTGCTGGTAAACCAGAAGTGGGTTACTGGAAGTGACATGACCAGTCATGGAATGCACCACCAATATTATCACCAATATTATCAATTGTTTAACCACTTCAGCCCTGGAAGATTTGGCTGCTGAATGACTGGGCCATTTTTTGTGATTCAGCACTGCTTTGCTTTAACTGACAATTGCATGGTCGTGTGATGTTGCACCCAAGTAAAATTGATGTCCTTTTTCCCACAAATAGAGCTTTCTTTTGGTGGTATTTGATCGCCTCTGCGGTTTTTATTTTTTGTACTATAAACAAAAGAATAGCGACAATTTTGAAAAAAATGCAATATTTTGTACTTTTTGCTATAATAAATATTCCCATTTTTTTTAGGCTGATATGTATTCTTCTACATATTTTTGGTGAAAAAAAAATATCGCAACAAGCGTATATTGATTGGTTTGCGCAAAAGTTATAGCATCTACAAAATAGAGGATAGATTTATAGCATTTTTATTATTTTTTTTACTAGTAATGGCGGCAATCTGCAATTTTTATCAGGACTGCGACATTATGGTGGACACATCGGATACTTTTGACACATTTTTGGGACCATTGGCATTTATACAGCGACCAGTGCTATAAAAATGCACTGATTACTGTAAAAATGTCACTGGCAGGGAAGAGGTTAACACTAGAGGGCGATCAAGGGGTTAACTGTGTTCCCTGTTTATGTTTCTAACTGTAGGGGGAGGGGACTGACGGATTGTGGTTCCTAGCTAATAGAAATTCATGATTTGTCACGCCTCTACTCACAGAACAGGGATGTGTGTGTTTACACACACTTCCCTGTTCTGACTCTCATGCATGTGATCGCTTGTGGCCGGCGGTCATCATCAGCCACGAGCATCGGCTCCCCCGCCGTGCAGCAGGCGTGCGTATGCCTGCTATCCCGATCCTGCGAGCCGATGTACAGCTATGACGGCTCGCAGGATCGTGCTGACCTGTCACAGTAAAATGATGGTGGCTGGTCAGCAAGGGGTTAATACAGCACTATGCACTTTATTATGTTTGTCTAATCACAAATTGTATATTGTGAATTTTAGGGTTTTTGTTGTATAGCACATATACCAGCGCCCCCTATCACATATCATTTCACCTATATGTATGTATAATTAATTTCCTACAGTTAAATAGAAATTTATATTTTTCCATAAATTTCAAAATCTTTTGTCTGAGAGATGTCAACCATTTGTCCCGATGGACACCTCTTCTTTTTTGATTTTTCCCATTCTCCTGTTCTCAATCTTACTCCACACTCTTATCCCCCAAAGAAAGTAGGTGTGGATGTGTTTTCCACGTAATTAATGCCCTCAAATTACGTTTTATTTACTATGTACTCATGGCACCACTGTCTAAAGGGGGCAGTATAGGATTGAATATAATTTTGGAATTTGTCCTTAAAAATACCATGATTGTTTTCAAATGACCTCTGACCTCAGCCTTATACAAAACCATAAATATAATAGGATGGTTTGTTTAAGACAGAACTGTCCGTCTTCTCATCTCTTCCTAAGATATATTGTTTTAAGAAAGTCTAAACCACAGCAATTAACTTTCCTCCAAATAAATACCTTTGAGAATTAGGTCTTTGGTACTAAAAGCATAATGGTTATTCATGTATAATTCCACTGACAGAAATTCTGTACATTTACTCTTATTCATAGTATTATTTATAGTATTTCAAACCTGCTACGCTTATATTAATAATATCTATACTAATATATTTCAATGAGTACAAACAGAAATATATAATGAATATATGTTGAATGTTATAAATATACATAAGCCAAAATATGTGAGATTATTCAATTAAGAAGGCATATAATTGCCCCATACAGGGTAATAATAATACAATTGAAATTATTACTAAGGCAACTTTTAAACAAGCCCCTTTTTTCTTTTTAGTAATAAGAAAAAAAAACTTTCAAAGTCTCTAATTCATTGTTTGGGTTAAGACATGAGTCATAAATCTCATTAGAACACATTCTGTCACCATGGCCAATCTTTATCTCATCTGGTTGTCTGGGATCCTCACAATTTATGACCTGGGAGAATAGGTGTTAAGACTTTTAAAAATCTCATGTAAGAAACTCTATTCACAAGCAATGAACTTACATTAACCTTCTAACAGATTAACAATATGGCTTCCAAGATGCCCATGCAACCATATATAAAATAATATGTATAGGCCTTAGAAACTAATTATTTTTAACCTCAATGGTTCTGACATATCCCCCCCCCCATGTTTCCCCATGGTATTCAGCTGAGAAAGTTTAGACATATCTGGGGAAAAAGGTCAGAAGAAATATATTCTATAAAAGATGCGGCCATATTATTTTTTAATTGAAGTATGTTTCTCTCTTTTCACCCACACTGATAAAGGAATGGTATTGTCTGTCTTGGATAATGTCTCCATATTAGTCTTTTGAAGTTCCTACTTCCGCTTGCAAAATCTTTGTGGAAATAGAATTGACTGCTAAAGTAGTGGTGGAAACCACCATTCCGAGCGTAGTGAAGACAATGCTGGTAATCAAGAAACCAAGAATCTATTTGGTCGCTCATGTTTATACATGGGTTGGAAATGGTTTCCTTGCATGTTCTAAAATATCTTACACTCTAATTTGACCTTTGTTTACATGTGCAATATACCATTCTTGCATCTCCGCAAGCTGAAAATGGGATATATTGTAATTCCTCTCAATGGATATCCTTGGATCCAAACTCCAAGATCTTCCGAGACAAAATCTTTCTTTCCGTTAATAAGAATCCTGGAGCGTCTTGCAACATTACTCCTGATGAAGGACCCGATTTGGGCGCCAATAATTAACACCATCCACAGAATCACTATGTCTTTGGTAGTCATCATTGTCTTTACCAATCAATGATCTGATTTGTACTGTCAATCTTTTTCTATTTAAGAATACAAATGGTATGAATACATATTCTTATCAAATGATATTTACATTTTCTAGCTATGCTATATATATGAAGATCTGTAAGCTGAAAAAGAATTATCACAATGTCAAATCATTCCATTCACATTCTCTTGAGATACTTTTTAGGTCTCTTCTTCTACATTACCTTCCAGCATTTTCAGTTGAGACCTAGGATGACAAGCATGCAATTGATTGTCATGGACCCATTTTTCCACAAAACCATTATTTTTGACAATTCTTATTTTGTAAACCACAGGTGAGATCTTGTCAATGATATTGTATGGACCTTTCAATGACAGAAGAAACTTTCTTTCTTTTGCTTGGTCTCGAGCAAAATTGTACAGATACAAGTTATCACCTGTTTCATACTCCTTAGTGGTTTTGAGATCATAATAAGTTTTATTACCTACTGCTGCTTTCTCGAGATTCTTCTGTGCAAAAGCGTGTTGAAGCTGCTGAGAAAGGTTTTCCACGTACTTATGTTTCGTGGCTGCACTGATCAGGTTATGATCTGATGTGCAATACGACAGATGTTGTGGAGGTATAATTTTTCCTACCGGTCATCAACTCAACTCACTAGAGGCAACTTCATGTCCCAGTCTTTACCTGATTCTTTAACAAATTTCTTAAGAATGTTGACAATAGACTGGTTATAGAGCTTTACTGATCCACTAGATGCTGGATGATACGCAATGTGCAATTTCCATTTGACACGTAATATTTTCCACATTTTAGACATTAACTCACTTGTAAAATGTCGGCCCTGATTCGAGTCAATCTATAATGGCAGACCAAATCTGGAAAAGACATGGTTAATAAGCAAATTGGTGCATGTTTCAGTGGTGTTATTATGAGCCGGTAAACACTCTACCCACTTGGTAAATACACAAGTGACCGTTAACATGTACTTGTTTCCCCTGGATGACTTAGTGACAGGACCTATAAAGTCAATCTGTATATCGGACCATGGCAATGAGAAACCCTTTCTCTGAAGTGGGGCACCATGAGTGGGACCATGAGGTTGGAACTGAGCACAAACTAGACAACCCTGACGATAGGCTTGTACATCTTTCAACACATGAGGCCAATAGGCAAAATCACGTAGTAATTCGTAGGTAATATTTTCACCTCAGTGACCCACTGTAGGTGCATCATGAGCATGTTGTAACATTAAGCCTCTAAATATAGTAGGAACTATCCACTGTTGAATACTATTCTTGGATGTCCTCATTAGTAAACCATCTTGAATGCTGAATTGAGATTTGTTTTTTACTAATAATCAGAGGTCTTCTTTTTGGGCATAATCATCCTCCGAAATGGGATTGTTACTAGGATCTTCAATATGTTTATATAAGATCCCAAGTATAGGATCTTCTTTTTGGCTTTTAATTAGATCCTCACTTGTAGATTCTTGACTCCATTGTGCCACATTATTTACATTATTTTGTTCCTTAGCTTGGTGTCTAATGACAGCTTCAATGTCTATCATTCCTAGTAAATGATCTATGTATACATTTTCTCCATTTATGGCACCTTTTTAACAAGTTGATCAGCTAGATCATTACCTTCCTTGTCCATGTTCTGGGTTTTAGAATGACCTTTAGTCTTCTTCCAATAAATGGTTAACCCATTACTTCTAACTAATTCACCTTTGGTGCAGAACAATTTGGCATGCTTAACAGGTTTGTTATTAGATCATAGCATGTTGTTTCTTTTCCAAGTAGGCAGATACTCGACAAAACTGTTACGTACATAATTGGAATCTGTAACTATAACAAATTTGGTAATATGCTCTAGAGCAATTTGAACGGATTTGTATACAGCTGCTAATTCTGCCACTTGGCTACTTTTAGCACCAATGCTGTATCCTACTGATACATTTCTGAATTCACTTGTCCAAGTGATTCCAATATCTGTCAATAGTTTTTGCTCATCCCCTATGGTGGTGTGGTAAGCACAACCATCAATGTATACACAAGGAAGTGAAGGACAGTAATCCTCATCATATGTGAAAGGGGAAGAGATTTGTTCCTCTAAGAAAGCTCTTCTTTATGAGAAGGAGCCACACAATCATGAAGTTCGGCAAGTCCTTGAGCTACTGGACTCTTTTTATTCTTTATACCGGACTTCCAATGGCCATCCTTGTAGAGATAACGACCAAGTAACAAGAGGGGAGAAACAGCGGTAAAGGGATTATTGCGGTGCCAAAAAACTGATAGTATGACTAATATTATAAAAATAACAATTTTATTACATGAAGTTTAAAAATACCAACGATACAATATGTAGAAAGACATGTGTAAGCACAAAAATATAAATGTAGAGGAGCAGGTGGGCCTAATAGGCCAATATGGTTGTGGCCAGAATGGAGAAAAAGGTCACTTCTTCCTTACTAGTTTCGCCAAAGCATTGGCTTCTTCAGGGAAATAGAATACAATGGAAAGAATACATTGCTCTAGGAAAGAAATAAAGGACACTGGTTCAAAAAATAACTAGTAACAAACAGATGCATGTAGTTAAATGGTCAGGCAACATGATAATGTCAGTCCTAACCCCTCCCCCCGCAGGTCACACCAACAGCCTCCCATCAAGTGGTAAAAATTCCCAAGGGCCCAAGAGGGTCAACCCAACGTACCCCAATAACAACAAGGAGAAAGGTCAGTGCGATCCAATACCGACGGGTGTAACAGGCCCAAACCGCCACACTATGGCTGCAGAGGACCAAGGAACTCCTGATAAAAACTAGGAAAGAAACATTATGAAATTAAAAATAAAACAATCACAAGGACGGCTCACAAGAGCTCATATCAATGTTGTGAGATGGGCTTAATCACCTCAATACCTACCAATATCTTATATAATACATAGAAAAGGGGCGCTGTATTTGTCCAGAAAAAGGTCCAACCAATACGGGATGTAAGCGTAGATAAGCTTAAAAAGGAAAAAGAGGGGGTCTCCCAACAAGGCCGCGTAAGCCAGGAGCTCCGCTCTGCCCGAGCTAACGAGTCGCACTAGCGCAGGAACCAGCCCCGAAGGAAGCCCGATCTAGACGGGGATAGCATGGGGAACAGCTCTAGCACACCGGGATGTCCAGCAGCTCGGTCCGCCGAGAACTGGTGCCACAATTTACGGCCGAAGGAAAGCAGGCCGCGTCCAAGATGGCGGCCGCGTCTCAGCCACGAGACACACGTGCAGGGGGACACGCGGAGCACAGGCAAGTGATTAACCCAGCCACTTTATCCTTCACCCCCCAAACGAATCTGGGTAGCCACAACATTGCAACCCCCTCGCCTGCCTCAACAGTTTCACTGCTTGAACGCACATTTGAAAACTATATGCTATCTCCCATGAACAACACTCCAGGCCCAGGGAACACTAACGCTCCATTATGTAACCAGGAGCAGGCCTCGGGACTGACACAGGACATTCCCTTAAACGTAGGGGATTTATTCATTAAATTTTCTTAAATGCTTGATCGAGGGCTTGCCATTACAGCCAGCAAGATCACTGCTGATATAAGAGCAGACTTCCAGAACCTGGGCTCTAGAATGGAAGCCATAGAACATAAGCTAGACATAACGGTCTCCAGGGCTAATCAGAATAAAGACCATATACAAGTAATACAGGACCAACTGGAAGTGGCGTTAAACCGTATTGGCGACCTTGAAAACCGCTCCAGAAAAGATAATTTTAGCGTGAGAGGTATTCCAGAATCAGTTTCTGATGCACCTAAAGCCATACAGGACCTCATACAATTTCTAATCCCTGCAATACCACCACACAAGCTGGAACTGGACAGAGCACATAGGTCACTGGGTCCCCCCAGGAGAGACGGGAACCCCAGGGATATAATAGTAAAGCCATACCATTACAGTGTGAAGGAAGAGATCATGAGGATATCCAGAAAACAGTCAAGCATTTCATTCCAAGGTCAAGATATACAGATCTTTGCGGACATTTCCTCGATGACCATCCAAATACGCAGAGTATTAAAACCATTACTACTTGTTCTCTCCCAGAAAGAAATAAAATACTGGTGGGCCTTTCCTTTTGCCCTTAAGTTTACCTTTAATGGAAAAACTCACTCTTTCTCTACCTTCACAGAAGGAGAGCAAGTCCTCTTGGCCCTAAAATTCATTACCCTGGAGTCTGGAGACATGGACACATCTAACATGCAGGCAAGTTCCTCCAAAAGATCATCACCAGCCAGGCCCCTTTCTCCACTATGGAAGGTGAACAAAACTAAGCGAGCGAAGGATCAAATGCCCACCTGAAGTTCAACGTTGCTGTTTATTCTTTTTTCTTTATTTTTCCCTCATGGCAAGATCACGACGGAAAAAAACCTTACATACCCTCACATCATCTTTAGTGGTTGAGTCCTTCTAACAGAACCTCAATATACCACCTACTCGGTTGGAAGCAGAGTTATGTAATCAAGATGGTTACTGACCATTCCCCACATTTCTCTATTATCACCTCTTTAATCCTTTCCGTTATTGTAGAGATCGCTCCACAATGGGACACGGGAACTAATCCTATTGCATGAAGCAAGACGGACTCCCCTAAACCAGGGCATCATGCCTAGGGATGCTCAGGGACTTCTTCACGGAAGATGCACATCATTATGAGTTTCTACACTTACATAATGAAGTCCCACAGTCTACGATTCCCCACCAAGTATGATACACTTGGGGATTTCCCCCTGTCCCGATATTACCAACTGCCCTTTCTTGTTTTTTTATGAGGGGCTTCAAGTTTTTTGGTGTTTTTAATAATACCCCTACTCATTACTTTATTTTTTTATTTTTTATATGTTATTTTTTTATGATGTGATAGATCCTGATGGACTGGTTCCTTTCACAGATTTTCATTTACACTTCTGGACTCTGATGCATAGTCTATTTTTTATATAACTAAGGTTTTTTGAGTATCATAGTCCTTAGTCGACTGTGGCTCGGGCAGCAGTCATGCATGCTCTCCCATCCCCCCAATATGGCTATTCTGTATTTGGGCGATGGGATGTCAGTCCTCTCTGAGGGCTGCTCAATGTTGTTATCTACTAACGTAGGTGGGGGTTTTTCACCCTTACTGCGTTACAGGCCCCTGTTTGGCCTTCTTTTTCCTCTTCTTTACTTTCTTTTGTCTTCTATAACTAATCTTCTCTTTTTGATTGCCAGCACTCAGAGAATTCTTATATGTCCAGAGGCTCCAGGTCCCAGGTTTCACCATGCTACTATGTCAGGGCTGATCATTTCAAGGCTCCATGGGGTAAGTGTTAAACACAACGATACATCTATTTTCACACCTATTAACGCCTTCTAACACCGTAACCTCGTCATCGCTTAGAATTGTTTCCCACAACATGCAGGGACTAAACTCAGCGATTAAAAGAAGGAAGGTTCTGCAGGAATACCGATCCAAAAAAATGGATGTGGTGTTCCTGCAGGAAACACATTTTCCAGTACAGTATAATCCTTCCTTTCTGCATGCACATTATCCCCTCTTCTATTTAGCAAATGCTCAGGACAAAACGAAGGGGGTAGCAATTCTGTTTGCTAAATCCTGCCAATTTAAGACAACTCAGGTCTATAAGGACACGGAGGGTAGATTTATCCTGGTGAAGGGAATGCTAAATAATCAAATGTACTCCCTGGTCTCGTACTATTCCCCTAACAGAGGTCAAGCTCAATTTTTTCACCTTTTGTTTCAAACGCTAGAACCACTGCTGGAGGGAATAATGATTTTGGGAGGGGACTCCAACATGGCATTTGACTTATCCCTGGATAAATCTAGACCTCTTTCAACCCAAATGATGCGCCCTAAAAAGATTAGTACTAAAATTGCTAAAATGATCTTTAATTAAGGTCTTGCAGATATCTGGAGAGAAACCAACCCGACCTGCAGGGACTACACTCACTTTTCAAATCCCCACCAATCCTATTCTAGAATAGATCACATTTTCATTTCAACTCATCACATACCCCTAGTTAAGAAATCTTTCATCAAGGACTCCTGCCTTTCGGATCACTCGATGGTCATTCTAGTGATGCGAGAGCTGCAACATAACCCCCCCTCAATGGAGACTTAAGGAATCCATCCTTAAAGACCCGATCCAAGTTACTATTATTGAGAAGGCTCTGAAGGAGTTCTTTATACTAAATGATGTAGAAGGAACCTCGGTGGAAACAGTCTGGGCTGCCCACAAGGCAAAGATCAGGGGTAAATTGATCCAAATGACATCACAACTCAAAAAAGAGAAAGCCTCTGATGTTATCAAACTGGAAAATAACTTTGAAGCTTTATGTAAGCAACATAAATTAGACCCTTCTAAGGTCAATACAGCACAACTCGATGCTGCAAGGGTGGCATTAAACTTGGCCCTAACGGTTAAAGCCGAGGTTTCCCTGCATTGGACAGGCGCAAAATTTTACCAGCATAGAGATAAAATGCATACAATTTTGCCCTCTAAGCTCTCCCCCAAAACACGTACATTCGCCCTACCCAAGATCAGGCAGCAAGACGGTACATTCTCTTTAAATTCTCAATGCATTCTACAATCATTTCAGGATTTTTATACAAACGTATACAAAAAGGGAAATCACATTGGGGAGTCCAGATTTTAAGAATTTATGGCAGATTTAAAACTTCCTCGCCTTCAGAAAAGTCATGTAGATCTGATGGACGCTTCTTTCTCTTCAGAGGAAACCCTAGAAGTG
This sequence comes from Lithobates clamitans, assembly GCA_037952925.1. Classification (NCBI taxonomy): domain Eukaryota; kingdom Metazoa; phylum Chordata; class Amphibia; order Anura; family Ranidae; genus Lithobates; species Lithobates clamitans. The sequence continues at coordinate 2,443,248 of JBBGZY010000317.1, forward strand.
TTTAAAAATTTAAAAGTTAACTCCGCCCCAGGCCCAGATGGCTTCTCAAACATTTATTACAAAACATTCGCGGTTACCCTAGCTCCTCATCTCACCAAATTTTTTAATTCCAAAAGAAGGGGTGAACCCATTGAAACCCATGCAAACTCAGCCTTCATTTCAGTTATCCCTAAACCTGATAAGGACCCTTCCCTTGTAGAAAACTTTAGACTCATCTCCCTTATTAGTAGGTGTATGGGGTAAATCCGCGCAATGAATTGAATGTTTTAGTTGTGGATATGGCTGCTGCCTCTACACATACAATACCACCTAAGTGGAAAGTATTAGAAAATGGTAAAAAAGCAGGAGTAATATGGCGCTGCCCTTATGGAGACAAAAAAAAAATGTTTTCCTTCTTTGTAGTGAATGTATTGCCTAGTGTCCTTATAGAATTGCTTCTAAAACCTGTATGTTTTAAAAAATTGAATAAAACTGTGACTGGTGGCGAATATTTCTATTAGAAGTGAAAATACAACAACTGGTGCTCCAATTGTTCAACAAAGGTGCATTGTGTCCTTTAAATTAAGTAATAAAGTAGTTAAGGGTATAGATGGATATAGATACAATATCATCTATGGGAAAAGTGTTGGAAAAAAAAAAAAGAAAACAGGAATAGTATGGCGCTGCCCTTATGGAGACAAAAAAAAAAAATCTTTCTTTAAATTGACTTTATAATTCCTAAAGTGTGTGTGCCAAAGATGAATAAATATGTGACTGGTGCCAAGTCCTTACTGTTAAAGGTACAGTTGCAACATAAGGTGCTTCAATTATTCAACAAAAGTGCATAGTGCAGCATCACTAAAGTGACCAGTGTTAAATCATACAAATCCATACAACATTGTGCAAAATATCCATCATAAATAGTGACTCTTGTGCTGTGACCAGTATTTAGTTGGATAGGAAAAGTTCCGTTTATGAAAAAACAAGTTCTTTTTGGAGTATTTTGTAGTGTTCAATCTTTGAGGGTCAAATATCTGTAGGAAAGCTTCTTATCCAGGTGCTGGTTTCTTTAATTAGTGCCTTGTCTGCATGCTCTGACAATGCTTGCACTCACCGGATTCTCCTTTCCCCTGCAGGGGTATGCGCGGTCACAGTGTCTGCCACTGTGCAGCAATCAAGGATATCCCCCAAACTTTACTTGCGTATTGTGGTGTAGTGATTACATGTAAAGGAAAGAAGGTATGCCCATCGCGTAAAACCATAAGAGAACTTTTATTAAAACTTAATAGACAAATGTACTCACATTTCAAGTCCAGTAGAAGTCTAAAGACGAAACGTGCGTAGGGCGGATTACGAACGTCTTGCAGCACCTCTAACAAAGGGAATTCGCTAACTTTTGGCATGCTTGATTTGTTCATTTGAAATGTGAGTACATTTGTCTATTAAGTTTTAATAAAAGTTCTCTTATGGTTTTACGCGATGGGCATACCTTCTTTCCTTTACATGTAATCACTACACCACAATACGCAAGTAAAGTTTGGGGGATATCCTTGATTGCTGCACAGTGGCAGACACTGTGACCGCGCATACCCCTGCAGGGGAAAGGAGAATCCAGTGAGTGCAAGCATTGTCAGAGCATGCAGACAAGGCACTAATTAAAGAAACCAGCACCTGGATAAGAAGCTTTCCTACAGATATTTGACCCTCAAAGATTGAACACTACAAAATACTCCAAAAAGAACTTGTTTTTTCATAAACGGAACTTTTCCTATCCAACTAAATACTGGTCACAGCACAAGAGTCACTATTTATGATGGATATTTTGCACAATGTTGTATGGATTTGTATGATTTAACACTGGTCACTTTAGTGATGCTGCACTATGCACTTTTGTTGAATAATTGAAGCACCTTATGTTGCAACTGTACCTTTAACAGTAAGGACTTGGCACCAGTCACATATTTATTCATCTTTGGCACACACACTTTAGGAATTATAAAGTCAATTTAAAGAAAGATTTTTTTTTTTGTCTCCATAAGGGCAGCGCCATACTATTCCTGTTTTCTTTTTTTTTTTTTTTTCACACACTTTTCCCATAGATGATATTGTATCTATATCCATCTATACCCTTAACTACTTTATTACTTAATTTAAAGGGCACAATGCACCTTTGTTGAACAATTGGAGCACCAGTTGTTGTATTTTCACTTCTAATAGAAATATTCGCCACCAGTCACAGTTTTATTCAATTTTTGAACACATACAGGTTTTAGAAGCAATTCTATAAGGACACTAGGCAATACATTCACTACAAAGAAGGAAAACATTTTTTTTGTCTCCATAAGGGCAGCGCCATACTACTCCTGCTTTTGTACCATCATCTCCCTTATTAACAATGATTTGAAGATATTAACCAAAGTATTAGCAAATAGACTAAGCTCGTTTATTGGACAATATATTCATAGGGATCAGGTGGGTTTCATCCCAGGTAGACAGGGCCCAGACCAAGTTAGGAGGGCGACGGATATTGTCTCAATCCTTCAATCTGCCTGGGATGGAACCCCCCAGCAGGAAGGCCTGTTGTTATCGCTAGATTTAAGAAAGGCTTTTGATTCACTTTCATGGTCTTACTTGTTCTCTACCCTTCGTAGATGGGGTTTTGGGGAACATTTTATGGGGATCCTACAATCTCTTTACTCGAGTCCGGTGGCCAGGGTCAAACTTCAGGGATATGTCTCTAATCCCATTCCGATCTCCAGAGGGACCGGGCAGGGATGTCCTCTATCTCCAATAATCTTTGCCACTGCGATTGAATCATTGGCCATTGCAATCAGAACAAATGTCAATATCCACGGGATAAGGTGCGGACACTTAGTCCATAAATGTGCTCTTTTCGCAGACGATATTCTGCTCTTCGTCACCTCCCCAATCACATCTTTACCTAATATTAACAAGCTCCTGGACTCTTTCAGGGGTTTATCAGGACTACAAGTGAACATGGCTAAATCACAAGCACTGAATGTTTCTCTTCCCACAACCCTGGTAGACCGACTGAAACAGAGTCCTTCAAATTTAAGTGGAGCGACAACTCAATTCGCTATTTAGGGATAAATCTCACCTCAAAATTTGAACTCTTATATCAAGCAAATTTTCCTCCCATGTACCGTAAACTAGAGAAGGATCTCCTTGCCTGGTCCCATCACAACATCTCATGGATAGGTACAATGAATTCCATTAAAATGACCCTTTTACCCAGATTACTCTATCTCTTCCGATCCCTCCCGATTCCTATCAGGAAAGATCACTTAAAATCACTTCAAGACAAAATAATCAAATACATTTGGGGTAAGAAAGGATATAGACTAGCGAGAAAAGTCCTATACAGCCAAAAAACAAAAGGAGGTCTAGGTCTTCCAGACCTTTTCAAATATTACCAAGCTGCCAGATTAGCCCAACTATCAACGATCTACTTCAAACACAAAATCCCAGATTGGATTAATATAGAAAGACAGGTGGTCCCTACATACACATTAGACTTTCTTCTTTGGTCTCCTCGCAAAAATAGACCCCCTATCATGTCCCCCGCTCTTTCACATTCCATGAGATTATGGGATGTTATAAAACACTCGCCCTCCTTGACGTCCGCCATTCAACCGCTGGCCCACATCTTCCATAATCCCCTCTTCAGACCGGGTATGGATATCAAAACATTTCAATGGTGGTTAGATAAGGGGATGTACAGGATTGGACACTACTTTACTCCTTCGGGCCCCATTTCCCTGAAATTCTGTATGGATAAGCTGGAGATCCTGGCCTCAGAAAAATTTAGATTTTATCAAATTTCCCACTTTCTTCATTCAATTTGGAAAAACAAACCCCCCCCCTGACCTTTTCGGAGTATAAACGCTGGTGTGGCCAGGGTTCAGAGCATAAAGGGGGCATCTCCATAATATATACTTCCCTATTAGAACCCGCCAATAAATTCCCTTATATGGAGGCCTGGGAGAATGACTTACAAGAAACATGGGACCTGGAGACATGGCACGGAAGAGGAATCAGAGCTCACAAAGGTATAATGAACATTTCTTTAATAGAAGCTAATTGGAAAGTGATGACCAGATGGTATTTGGTTCCGTTAAGATTGAACAAAATGTTTCCTTCCTTATCTCCTCTGTGTTTTAGGGAATGCCAAGCCCAGGGTTTCTCGCTTCATGTTTGGTGGGAATGCCCAAGAATTAGAGGTTTTTGGAATAAGATTTTTAATCTTATCCGCAAATTAACAAACCTACCAATCCCTAAGACTCCACAAATTGCTCTATTGAATGAACAAATCCCCAAGATTCCTAAGTTTTCCCACCGGCTGATTACTTTCATGCCTTTAGGAGCGAAAGTTACCATCGCTAAAGCCTGGAAGACACCAAAAATTTCCCTTGCAGCGGTTAAACGAAAAATCTCTTGGATCATGACCCAAGAGAGGGCAGTAAGCAAAATTCAGGACAATTTTAAAACCTTTGAAGCAATATGGGAGCCCTGGGCTGGGCATTTAGCTCTCTCCCTGGTTCCTGGAATCTCCTCATCAGGATAGTTATACATGAACTGAGTGCTGGCCGTCTCTCTCTCTATCCCTTTCTCCTTATCTCTTCTCTTCTTTACCTTCTGTCTATTTTATCTATTTCCCATATAATGCAAGGATAAATGACTATGGTTCTTTCGACAAATTAAGTTTATGTTGGTTATTCTTCTAATTTTGTACGAGATATTATAATTTGCTATGTTATAAGGAGCAAAGATTCACCCTTGGGGATCGGTGCAGCCTCTCCGTTGCGAATCAGTGGCTTCGGGGAGGTGGCTCATGATCTCTAATGGGTAGGGCATTTTCTATATAAATATCAATCAGGTCTAGACCAGGACACAGTGTAATCCCGTCAGGGGTGTCTGGTCAGTCCATAGCTTATTGCGCCCTATGAAGCATTAGATCCAATTTTGCTTATGATAACACTATGTCTCATTTCTCGTTTTATGTTGAGTATCCTTAAAGTTTTGGATGTAAAGAGATAATAATGTAAACTGAACTCTGTCTTTTGATGGACACTTTCTGTACTGTGAGTTATCTCAATAAACATGTTAAACCTTAAAAAGAAAAAAAAATGAAAAAGTGGAGATTGCTGGATAAAGAAGAAAAAATTAAAATAATATAAACAAAAAGGATTTTAAATAAATAAGTATAAGCAGACAAGGACCATATTTGCTGCTAAGGATACTCTCCCCGGAAACAGTGTGGTCCAGCCCGGGTCACTTAGCCAGCTGAAGGTAAAGGAAGTGAATAGAGAGATGGTGGTGAAGTGCATACCAGGTGTAACTGGTAATAAATGTGCAGACACTGAATGTATGCAGACCTAGTCAGTAAAAAAAGAAAAAATAAATGCAGCAAATGAATGAGATGCCTGTCATAAATAAAAAAGCAGGCATCAGCCAGGTAGAACCGCAACTAAAGTTACCTGCAATCCAGATGAACAAAGTGTCAGCGCCCCAGTAAGTCAGCGACTGACATACCAGGTGAGCCTTTGAAAAGTCCTCCACCTGATTGGCAGAGAATCCTGCCAATCGGGAGCGAACAAAAATCAGCCTTCGCGCCTGCACAGAAGCGCCGACTGGACACCTACAATGCCCAGAATGCCAGGTGCAACAGGAGCCTCGTTGAAGGGAGGAGCCGCCAGGCGGCGAAGACAGAAGTGGGCATGACAATGCGAGCCCTGACCGTGGAGTAGACAGATGGAATGCCATATCCAGTGAAAGGATATAAAAAGCGGCAGATGTACACAGGGAAAGCTAAAGGGCAGGGGAAGGCTGCAGGGGTGGGCTTGGATGAAGAATACCAAGCCCTTGGGTGTCCATACAGCCAAAGGCCACGGGTCATGATAACCCCTAGGAAAGGGACAGCCACAGATCGAGTACAGAGGGGAACCGGGGCAGATAGGGGGAGGGGAAAAAAAGTCGAAGGCCGGTGGAGCCAACAAGAGGAAGGAGATAGAATGGATGGCCATGTAATGCTCCAATGTACATGACCAAAATAACATGTGCCTAACCATCCAACATATCCAGGCATCATATCATGTAAAGCAGACAGTAATACATGACAAAAATAGCTAATAAATTGTATTAACATAGTGTAATTGATTTGTGAGAAATATTTGAACCATAATGTAAATGATGAATTGAGCTACGAAATGATAACAAATAAATTCCAATAACAGTGATGGTCAATTCATTATTAACCACTTGCTTACTTGGCACTTAAACCCCCCTCCTGCCCAGACCAATTTTCAGCTTTCAGTGCTCTTACACTTTGAATGACAATTACTCAGTCATGCAACACTGTACCCAAATTATTTTTTTGTCCTTTTTTTCATACAAATAGAGCTTTCATTTGGTGGTATTTGATTACCTCTGGGTTTTTATTTTTTGCACTATAAATGAAAAAAGACCAAAAATTTTGAAAAAAATGCTTTTTTCTTGGTTTCTGTGATAAAATTTTGTAAATTAGCAATTTTTCTTCATAAATGTTGGCCACAATTTATACTGCTACATATTTTTGGTAAAAATAACCCAAATTAGTGGATATTATGTGGTCTGTGTGAAATTTATAGAGTCTACAAGCTATGGTGCAAATCATAAAAAAATGATCACAACTGATCACAGCCGATGTACTGAGGCCCATCTCATTTCTTGAGACCCTAACAAGCCAGGAAAGTACAAATGCCCCCAAATGACCCCTTTTTGGAAAGTAGACATTCCAGGGTATTTAGTAAGAGGCATGGAGAGTTATTTGAAGTTGTCATTTTTTCCCACAATTCTTTGCAAATTAAGTTGTTTTTTTTTAATTCTTTTTATTTTTTCAGAAAATTGTCATTGTAATAGCTTATTTCTCTCACATGGAATGTGCATAACACAAATTACACCCCAAAATACATTCAGCTACTCCTCCTGAGTATTACAATACCACATGTGTGGGACTTTTTAACTAACTGGCCACATACAGAGGACCAACATGCAGGGAGCATCATCAGGTGTTCAAGGAGCATAAATTACCAATCTAACTTGTTGACTACTTATTACACTTTTGAAGGCCCTAGAGCACCAGGACAATAAAAACGCCCACAAAATGACCCCATTTTGGAAAGCTAACACCCCAACATATAATCTATGAGTCATAATGAGTCTTTTGAACGGTTCATTTTTTTCCAGAAGTTTTTGAAAAATGTAGAAAAAAATTAAAACGCATTTTCTTTTTACACAAAGTTGTCGGTTTATAAGATATTTCCAACACATAGCATTTATATAGCAAAAATAACACCCCAAAATACATTCTGCTACTCCACCTGAGAAAAATTATACTACATGCGTGAGACTTTTACACAGCCTGACCACATACAGAGGCCTAACATTGAAGTAGCACCTTCAGGTATTCTAGGAGCATAAATTACACATCTCATTTCTCACCCACCTATTACACTTTTGAAGGCCCTGGAGCACCAGGACAATGGAAACTCCCACAAAATGACCCCATTTTGGAAAGCTAATACCCCAACGTATAATCTATGAGGCATAATGAGTCTTTTGAATGGTTCATTATTTCCAGAAGTTTTTGGAAAATGTGGAAAAAAATGAAAACGCATTTTTTTTTACACAAAGTTGTCTGTTTATAAGATATTTCCAACACATAGCTTTTACATAGCAAAAATAACACCCCAAAATACATTCTGCTACTCCTCCTGAGTATACCGATACCACATGTGTGAGACTTTTACACAGCCTGACCACATACAGAGGCCTAACATTGAAGTAGCACCTTCAGGCGTTCTATGAGCATAAATTACACATTTCATTCCTCACCCATCTATTACAATTTTGAAGGCCCTGGAGCACCAGGACAATGGAAACACCCACAAAATGACCCTATTTTGGAAAGCACACACCCCAATGTATAATCTATAAGGCATAATGAGTCTTTTGAACGGTTCATTTTTTTCCAGAAGTTTTTGGAAAATGTGGAAAAAAATGAAAACACATTTTTTTTTTTACACAAAGTTGTCCGTCTATAAGATATTTCCAACACGTAGCATTTACATAGCAAAAATGACACCCCAAAATACATTCTGCCACTCCTTCTGAGTATGGCAATACCACATGTGTGAGACCTTTACATAGCCTGGCCACATACAGAGATCCAATATGCAAGGAACACCGTCAGGTGTTCCAGGGACACATAGCATGCACATACCAAGAATTACACCCCAAAATACATTATGCTGAGCAAAGAGAAACAAAAGATTACCTGTGGTTTTAGTAGTACAGTTGTCCACAGGAGGATAGCACTGGTCCAGGCAGCAGGCAGGGACTTAGTCAGCAATAGGGATGAGCCGAACACCCCCCTGTTCAGTTCGCACCAGAACATGCGAACAGGCAAAAAATTTGTGCGAACACCGTTAAAGTCTATGGGACACGAACATGAATAATGAAAAGTGCTCATTTTAAAGGCTTATATTCATGGTATTGTCATAAAAAGTGTTTGGGGACCTGGGTCCTGCCCCAGGGGACATGGATCAATGCAAAAAAAAGTTTTAAAAACGGCCATTTTTTTGGGAGCAGTGATTTTAATATTGCTTAAAGTCAAACAATAAAAGTGTAATATTCCTTTAAATTTTGTACCTGGGGGTGTCTATAGCATGCCTTTAAAGGGGCGCATGTTTCCTGTGTTTAGAACAGTCTGACAGCAAAATGACATTTAAAACTACTCGTGGCTATTAATGCATTGCCGGTCCGACAATACACATAGAAGTTCATTGATAAAAAACGGCATGGGAATTCCCCACAGGTGAACCTCGAACCAAAATTTAAAAAAAAAATGACGTGGGGGGTCCCCCTAAATTCCATACCGACAATACACATAGAAGTTCATTGATAAAAAACGGCATGGGAATTCCCCACAGGGGAACCTCGAACCAAAATTTTAAAAAAAAAATGACGTGGGGGGTCCCCCTAAATTCCATACCAGGCCCTTCAGGTGTGGTATGGATTTTAAGGGGAACCCCGGCCAAAAAGAAAAAAAAAACGGCGTGGGGTCCCCCTAAAGATCCATACCAGACCCTTATCCGAGCATGCAACCTGGCAGGCCGCAGGAAAAGAGGGGGGATGAGAGAGCACCCCCCCTCCTGAACCGTACCAGGCCACATGCCCTCAACATTGGGAGGGTGCTTTGGGGTAGCCCCCAAAACACCTTGTCCCCATGTTGATGAGGACAAGGGCCTCATCCCCACAACCCTGGCTGGTGATTGTGGGGGTCTGTGGGCAGGGGGCTTATCAGAATCTGGAAGCCCCCTTTAACAAGGGGACCCCAGATCCCGGCCCTCCCCCTGTGTGAAATGGTAAGGGGGTACCCCTACCATTTCACTAAAAAACTGTCAAAAATGTTAAAAATGACAAGAGACAGTTTTTGACAATTCTTTTATTTAAATGCTTCTTCTTTCTTCTATCTTCTATTTTCCTTCGGTTTCTTCCTCCATCTTCTTCTTCTGGTTCTTCTGGCTCTTCTGGTTCTTCCTCCGGTGTTCTCGTCCAGCATCTCCTCTGCGGCGTCTTCTTCCCTTCTCCTCAGGCCGCTCCGCATCCATGATGGCATGGAGGGAGGCTCCCGCTGTCAACCGGCAGTGCATTAATAGCCGCGAGTAGTTTTAAATGACTTTTTTTCCTTTGAAATGTAATTTTGATGTCAGACTGTTCTAAACACGGGAAACATGCACCCCTTTACAGGCATATTATAGACACCCCCCAGGTATGAAATTTAAAGGGATATTACACTTTTATTGTTTGACTTTAAGCATTATTAAAATCACTGCTCCTGAAAAAACGTCCGTTTTTAAAACTTTTTTTGCATTGATCCATATCCCCTGGGGCAGGACCCAGGTCCCCAAACACTTTTTATGACAATACCATGAATATAAGCCTTTAAAATTAGCACTTTTGATTTCTCCCATAAACTTTTAAAGGGTGTTCCGCGGCATTTGAATTTGCCGCGAACACCCCAAATTGTTCGCTGTTCGGCGAACTTGCGAACAGCCGATGTTCGAGTCGAACATGAGTTCGACTCAAACTCGAAGCTCATCCCTAGTCAGCAACAGTGAACACAATTTTTCAGGCAGGAATACTGTCCATAGTCAGTACAGGCAGCAGGCAGGAATACTGTCCATATACAGTCCAGGGTCAGTGCAGGCAGAGATTGTCAGCAGTGCCAAAATATTGGTCTTGGTAGTAGGCAGGAACATGGTCCATGTGCTGTGGTCAGTGTGACAAACAGAGGCATGACGGCAGTAAGTACTACAGGCAGCAGGCAGAAGTAGGGCCTTGTTCAGGACAGAATGGGGACAGGGGTATAGGCTTCTCCCACCCAAATCTCTTTGAAGCCTCTGAGTCTCCAGACCCTAATCTAGGAATGAGAAAACAAAGAAAATTGTTTTCTTCATCCAGAAAAACTATTCTGGAGCACCTCACATATGTGAGACCCCTGTGTTGAATCCCACTAGTCAAGTTGCAGGGTGCAAGATCAGTCCAAGAGGCAGGCAAGAGGCATGGTCAAACAGTCCAAGGTCAGTTCCAGATCAGGCAGAGGTATGTACAGAATCATTAGGCAGAAGCATGGTCGAATAACAGTCCAGGGTCAGTTCCAGATCAGGCAGAGGTATGTACAGAATCCTTAGGCAGAAGTATGGTCGAATAACAGTCCAGGGTCAGTTCCAGATCAGGCAGCGGTATGTACAAAATCGGCAGGCAGAAGCGTGGTCGAATAACAAGCCAGGGTCAGTTACAGAGCAGGCAGTGGCATAAGGGGTGTGAAGGCAGGAACTGAGGATTACGTTTACCATACTTCACTAATAATTTAGTGAAGTATGGTAACTGCGGAAACATTCACCTATGCAGAGGCCTGGTTGGGAAGGACATTGTGCACAATAATAAGATGTGTCTCTTCTGACCCCTGCTCTGGTACACACCTTACATCTTTTTTGACATCTTTGGCCTGTTGGTTTGGGAGGGAGTTTATCTGGAAAGCGGCGTTCGGAGAGTCAACTAACAACATCTGATCGGATGTTTTCTGGTGGGCCGTTCGGGAATATAAGGGCAGTGTAAATTTCCTCCTGGTAGCCAAGGAAGGGTTGGGGGTTGGTGGAGTTGGGGTAAATGATATAGGAATTGAATATGGCTAATTGAAAAAAATAAATTTTTTGTACCAATGGTATGTCCGTCTTGTGGCAAGGTATGGTTCCAACATTTGATCGTTGAAGTCGACTCCCCCCTTAAACAAATTGTATTCATGGATGCATGTTGGTTTTTGGATGGGGCCATTCCTTCTGGGGATTTACACATAGGTGTTATTGTGGGTGGAAGACAACATGTACACATCCCTTCTGTCCCTCCACTTCACTGCCAGAATCTCTTTGTTACGCAGACTTGCCGTTTCTCCTTTTCTCAACTTCTTATTAACAAGACTTTGAGGAAAGCCCTTCCGATTCTTTTTTACGGTGCCACATGCTGGCGTCTTCTTCTGGTGAAGGTTGTAAAACAGGGGCAGAGATGTATAGAAGTTGTCTACATACAGGTGGTAGCCGTTCTCCAATAGGGAGTATATGAGGTCCCAAACAACTTTCCCGCTGGATCCCAAGTAGTCGGGGCAATTAGGGGGCTGCAGCTGGGTGTCCTTCCCTTCATACACTATGAAGGAATATATGTACCCTGTGACTCGGTCACATAATTTGTACACCTTCACCCCATAGCGGGCCCTTTTGCTGGGGATAAATTGCTTAATTTTAAGCCTGCCGCTAAATTTAACAAGGGACTCATCCACACAAATGTGTTGGTCCGGGGTGAACAACTGGGGGAATACTTCAGAAAAATAATTTAATACTGGCCGAATTTTGTAAAGCCTGTCATAATTTGGATCATTTCGGGGAGGGCACTGGGTATTGTCACTGAAATGTAGGAACCTCATTATCATCAGACACCTGGTTCTGGGCATTACCGCGGAGAAGAGCGGCATGTGGTGGAGGGGGTGGGTTGACCAATAGGAATATTAAATGTGAGGCCCAAAAAAACCTTGAACTCCTCCACTGTCAGGTTTCTCCACTTGTAGGGATGGGCATAATATGATGTGGGATTTTGCTAAATAAATTGCTGTGCATACAGGTTGCACTGGGCCACAATTGACGCCAACATGTCCTCCGTAAAAATTAAATTAAAAAAATTAATTGGGGAAAAATTCTCTGTATCCACCTGGACTCCTGGCTGGGCAGTGAAAGGGGGAACGCTAGCTTCTCCTGAATTAGGAGGAAGCCACAAGGGGTTCTGAAGGGCATAGGGAAGGCTGACATTGGACCTAACCCTTTGGGGCTGAGGTGACACCCCATTGGTACTTGGCCTTTCTTGCCGAGGTACTGCAGTGCTGGTGTATGACACTGCGGTGCTGGTGTATGACACTGCGGTGCTGGTGGATGACACTGCGGTGCTGGTGGATGACACTGCGGTGCTGGTGGATGACACTGCGGTGCTGGTGGATGACACTGCGGTGCTGGTGGATGACACTGCGGTGCTGGTGGATGGCACTGCGGTGCTGGTGGATGGCACTGTAGTGCCGGTGGATGGCACTGCGGTGCTACTGGATGCCACTGCTTCCTCACCAGAACGCCTTTGTGTGGCGGGCCGAGCTTCTTCCTCCTCTGAGTCTGTTAGTGTTCCACTACTGAGGACTGGCTCGTAATTTACGTCAGACTCAGAATCCAAATTGGAAAGGGAATCCGAAAAAGAGAGCTCCCCGTTGCTCTCGTCGGCTGTGGAAAGAATTTGGTATGCCTCCTTGGCGAAAAAGCTTTTTTTGGACATGGCTGCTGGTGGTTATGAGATTGCACAGGTATGTGCTAAGCCTGCACTGATGAGGTGGCACTGATGAGCACAGGTGTGCACTGATGTGCACTGATTGATGGCACAGATGTGCACAGATGAGGCGGCACTGATCGCACAGATGGGCACTGATGAGGCGGCATATATGTGCTCTGATGAGGCGGCGGCACAGATGGGCACTGATTGCACAGATGGGCACGGATGAGGCGGCACAGATGGGCACGGATGAGGCGGCACAGATGGGCACTGATGAGGCGGCACAGATGGGCACTGATGAGGTGGCACAGATGGGCACTGAGGCAGCACAGATGGGCACTGAGGAAGCAGCACAGATGTGCACTGATTGATTGCACAGATTTGCACTAATGAGGCGGCACAGGTGGGCACAGATATGCACTGATGTGGCACTGGTGAGGTGGCACAGATGGGCACTGATGAGGCGGCACAGATGGGCACTGATGAGGCGGCACAGATGGGCACTGATGAGGCGGCACAGATGGGCACTAATTGGTATGGATGTGCACTGTTGAGGTGGCACAGATGAGCACTGGTGAAGTAGCACAAATGGGCACTGTTGAGGCGGCACAGATGGGCACTGATTGGTACAGATGGGCACTGATGAGATGGCACAGATGGGCACTGATGAAGTGGCACAGATGGGCACTAATGAGTTGGCACAGATGCGCACTGATTGCACAGATGCGCACTGATTGCAGATGGGCACAGATGGGCACAGATGGGCACAGATGGGCACTGATGGGTACAGACGGCACTGAAGGGCACAAATGGGCACTGGCACAGATGATGCACTGATGGCACAAGTGGGCACTGATGCGCACAGGTGGGCACAGATGGCACTAGATAGATGTCACTGTGGGCATTGTTGGGCACTTTTTGGGCACACTTTCTCTTTTATACTGTCAAAAATTTACTGACAGAATCTCTCTCTCCTCAGACGCTGTCTCTCTGTGAGGAGAGAGAGCCGGCAATGAGAGATGATCTCAATTGTTTACATTTCAGATCATCTCTCATTGGCCACGGCGATCGCGCTGTAAACGGCCGCTGTGATTGGCCGTTTACAGCGATCTGTGATTGGCTGTGTCCAAGGGACACGGCCAACACAGATTTTCCCCGAGGCATGCTCATGAGAGCGCGCTGGGAACGAGGAAAGGTGACGACGTCAATAGACGTAGTCCCGGTAATGTAGATCCGAGCTGTTGCCGGATCTGAAGAGGTTAAGTAAACAAAAACTAAGAAAATCTCTGTGTAGATTCCAAGGAGGATATAGGGATCAGAAAGGGCAATGAGATGTCAAGTGCGGAGACAGGAAGAGGGAAGGAGATGGAATTCAACAGGGGAGGGGCCAAATGCAAGCATACCAACCACACAAGTGGAGACACAGTTCTGGGGTCAAAGAAATGGGGGACACAAACCAAGTCAATTTTAGTAAATATAGGAGAGTGTTGAAAAAGGATTTGAAACTGGGACAAGCTGAGAACGAATCACCCCCTAATCTGCGATTGTCAACCCTTCTCCCATATCTTTAATAACCCCAATTTCATCCCAGGCCTAAACATCAGAGCCTTTAAATGGTGGTTGGACAAGAGGTTGTACCAGATCGGACATTTTTTTTACCTTATCAGGACCAATCTCCATGAATTTCTGTAGGCAACAGCTGGAAATCCCGTCCACTGAACACTTCAGATTGCCGCAAATTCAGCACTTCCTCCATAAAATCTGGAAATCTAAACCAGCCCCCTCTGCATTCACTCCTTATGAGATTTGGTGTGGTCAGGCCAAGGAACAGAGGGGTGGAATCTCCATTGTCTATCAGTCACTGGCCCAAAGGCCCTACAAAACCCCTTACATGACATCTTGGGAGGATGACCTCCAAATAAGCTGGAACTTGGAGACTTGGCAGACATTCTTTTCTAGATCCTTCAAGGGGATTCAGAATATCTCTCTGATTGAATCCAATCTAAAAGTGATGACCAGATGGTACCTCACACCGGCCAAGTTGGCTACCATGTACCCAACAGCTAACCCTCAATGTTTTAGAAGCCGCCAACTGACTGGCACTATGGCCCATACTTGGTGGGAATGTCCAAGAATAAGGTCATTATGGAACAGAATGTTTGTCTTGATCTAAAGGGTCACAACTTACCAGATTCCCAAGACCCCGGCTATTGCTCTTCTGAACGCCAATCTTCCCAGGATGCCAAAACCCACACGCAAACTGATACATTTCATGTTGGTGAGCACGAAGCTCATGATAACCAAAGCTTGAAAACAACCCAGGGTGTCCTTATTAGCCACCAAACATAAAATTTCATGGATTATGTCCCAGGAAAAACTCACAGGTATCCTCCTAGACAAAACCAATGAATTTGAAGCCACTTGGGAGCCCTGGGCCAAACATACCCGGGATACCAGCTTAAGGGACTTATTTCACCAATCCCGGAATGTTGACTGGCTTCTTTTTCCCCTCTTCCTCCCCTTTTCCTGCTATTTTCTACCACTCCCCTCCTTCACCATACACTGTACGCTTTCTCTTCCCACCAAGGAGATATTTGGTCCAAACACCTCCGAGAAGAATATGCATTGGATCCCCAGCTTCAAGGACTTGGGACCTTGGCTCCAATGTCTCCCTCCTGATGGCCATGGTCTTCGGGTTCCATTAGGCGGGGGGTTGAGTGAGTACTCCCTGGGCACAGCATGATCCCCAGGGGATCAAGGGGTGCCCGGAGCACTCCTCGGACTCCCTTGGTGGCCCCCAACAACGATAACAGGGGCATGGAGTGATTCTTGAGGGTGGGGCTTTACAGCCTGTTGATACCATGATCATTAAATCCACTTTAATGCGTTCTGTATATATGTGATAATGTCACACAGCTTTAAGTGTATGTATAATATTTCTGTTCTTTTTTTTCTGAAAATCAAAACCTTTTGAAAGTAAAAAAAGGATTTGAAACTAATATACTCATTTAAACCTGCATATTTTATGGCGTCCAAGCTGTGTATCCATCTGGTTTCTATCTGTAACAAGGTGACATCAATATTGCCGTACATGCTCTAAGGCGGTGAAATGGATAATATGGGGATCAAAGTAATGTTGACACCCAATGTGTCTATTCAAAGCTCTGGTTGTAAGTCGTATAAAAATTGGTCTAATCTTGAAAAATGGATGTTTCGTCTTATCGACGTAAAAACAGCCACAAATGCAGGTGGCCAGATTGACCACTCCAACAGTTTTACATGTGACCCTGTGTCTAATGACATGTGTTTGACCGTTAGGGAGGGAAATGTCTCTTGAATTAATGATAAAAGGCCAAATGTCACAACTGCCACAGGAAAAAAAATGCCAGTAATGATGGCATCAGTTGGTTTTTTTGGGTGCGTAATGACTAGCGAGCAGACGATCCCTCATGGAGGGCGCCCGGCGATAGGTGATCTCAGGATAGGATTTTATGTACTTTTTAATAACATTATCCACCATCAAAAGAGGCCAAAACTTCTTGAAAATGTCTCTCATCTGGGCATGCTGTTTAGAGAATGTGGTAATGATGCGAACAGAAAAATCAGATTTGAAGTTTTTTTTGGAATGAATGAGAACTCGTCTATTGAGTTTAACTACTCGATTAAAAGCCCTTTTCAATAGTGATCAACTGTATCCTCTCTGATGGGATCAAAGTCATGTTGACACCCAATGTGTGTATTTAAAGCTGTGGTTGTTTAAAAAGTTGAAAATGCTTGAAAAATGGACGTTTCGTCTTACTGATGTATCCTCTCTGATGTAATCTATCATAGAGGTCTCTGGATGCACGATAGAAGTCTGCATCCATCATGCAGTTTCTCTTCAATCGCAGAAATTGGCTGTAAGGAATACTGTCTAATAGAGGTTGGAGGTGTGCACTGGAAGCATGAAGTATTGTATTGCCAGAGGACGGCTTGCGATATAGAGAAGTATGTAATGTGCCATCTGTGTCAGCGTAGATTTGTTAATCCAGAAAATTAATTTTGGACTGACTACATTCAAAAGTAAAGGTCAGATTGTAAACATTCATAGACAGTGAGTTAATCAGCCGTGAGAGTTCATCTCGAGTGCCAGACCATAAGATAAATATGTCATCAATATATCTGTACCAAGAGATGACATGTCTGATTAAGTCAGATAAAGAATCATCAGCAAAAAGGGCTTTCTCCCACCCCCCAGGTACATATTAGCATAGGAGGGGGCACACTTGGTCCCCATGGCTACGCCTTGTACCTGGAGGAAGTGGGAGGAGCCAAACATAAACACATTTCTGGTTAAGATGAACTCTAATAGCTGAAGGACAAACTGACTATAGGAATTGGACATGGGCCCACGTGCAATGAGTTGGGTAAGTATAACTTCCAATCCAGCAGTGTGAGGAATAGAATTTTAGAGACTTTCCACATCTAAGGCTACCAACCAAGTGTTGGGAGGAATTTTTTTTACCATCCAGTTTTTTAAGCAAGTCGATAGTGTCTTGAACGTAGGAAAAAAGAGATGTTACATGTGGGGATAGGTATTTATCCACTAGTGCACTAGCATTTTCTGGCAGCCTGACACAATAGGAGGTCCAGGGGGATGTGAAAGTGACTTGTGCACTTTAGGAAGTGAATAAAATGTGGGTATTTTAGGATCTTTAACATTTAAATAATGCCAAGTGCTAGAATCAATTGTGCCCAATTGATAGGCTTTGAAGATTAATTTTTAGTTTTCAGAAGTAAAATTTTCTATCAAAGTTTTGGAAATGGGCCGGTACCAATGTCTGTTGTCTAGGATGTCAAGGCACATGTGTTCATATACATGGACATCCATGACAACGACATTGCCACCCTTGCCGGCCGGTTTAATGACCAAATGCGGAAATTACTGAGAAATTTGCCAGTTTTTCTATTTATAATGCACAATGTGTATTTCTCCTGGTGAGCCTGCAAGGCGGTCTCTTGTTGGGAGAACCTGGTGGAGGACACACTCAAAATATCATCCTGATACCAACCATTGATCTGAAGATCGAGCTGAGTGAGTTCAGATTCATACTGTTTGCAAAGGATTGAAATCATTTGGAGCGAGCACTTTTGAAGATTATGTTCCTATGATTGTTTTAAAGAATCATTAATTTTTTTAACATTGGGGAAAATTTGGATTCTAAGCCCCCAAGGGACAATTTGATTATCAGAATATTTTTCAACGTTTGATTTATGCCAGTATATTCTGACTTTCTTTTCCAAAAGTTGTTGTAAACCTCATAAATGATCTATCAAGATGAGCATCCGAAATGTTCGCCTCACTTTGAGATGATTGGACCCTAGTCATAAGGCCCTCCCAGGCCTCACCACAGAACTCCATGATGCCATGACAATCACTGCTCAGGATACACAGAGATATATTAGTCTAAACAGAAGGATAAACAATAATAATTAAATACAAAGGAAATGTCAAAGATACAAATTTTACATAGAACCAAGATTCTAATATTGGCAAGCTATAGAAAAAACAACAACTTTATCTAATATCCATAGGGACAAACAGCCACAAAAGATGGTGGATTGAAACACCTGGAGGTAGAGAAAAAAGTGGTACTGGCTGTAATGTCCTTAATAGATAAGACACCTCATCCCGAAATTTCATAACAAGAGGGGAGAAACAGCGGTAGAGGGATTATTGCGGTGCCAAAAAACTGATAGTACGACTAATATTATAAAAATAACAATTTTATTACATGAAGTTTAAAAATACCAACGATACAATATGTAAAAACACATGTGTAAACACAAAAATATAAATGTAGAGGTGCAGGTGGGCCTAATAGGCCAATATGGTGGTGACCAGAATGGAGAAATAGGTCACTTCTTCCCTACTCGTTTCGCCAAAGCATCAGCTTCTTCAGGGGAATAGAATACAACGGAAAGCATACATTGCTCTAGGAGAGAAATAAAGGACACTGGTACAAAAAATAACTAGTAACAAACAGATGCATGTTTGTTAACGCAAGCAGGATAACTAAAGCTGGATGAAGATACAACAAGAACTCTGCTCCACTCTGCAAGACGGCAAGCAAACCAGCTTTTGACATTTATTTTATATTAAGTTAGTTTCCCACTCTCTATCCACTAACATGCTCCTTATTCTCTTCCTTCTCACATTGGTGTCTTCTATCCTCAAATCATCTTTACTATACCCCTCCTCTCTTCCCTGTGGCATGCACATATCACGCTCACTCCTACCCTCTCCCTACTATGGCACCCATCATCTCCTGCATTTGCTGCACCCACATGCTGACATAAACACCAGGGCCACTAGACACATGCGCTCATGTACATCCCACTCCCAGCTTGCCTTCCTCGCCCTCCTCCTTCTCCTAGTCTCAGGTGACATTTCTCCTAATCCTGGTCCGCCTTTTCCAACTGCAAGCCACATATCCAATACCCCTCCCCCTCTGGCAACCACCACAATCCACTCAGTTTAATTTCTATCCCTCTGCTTCCTCAAAGCAGCCCACCAATCTCATGCGCCCTTTGGAATGCCCGCTCTATCTGTAACAAGCTAACATCTGTACATGACCTCTTCATCTCTCATGGCTTTAACATACTCGCCATAACAGAAATCTGGCTTCAAAATTTTGACTCAGCTTCTCCTGCTGCCTTCTCCCATGGTGGTCTCCATTGGACTCACTCCCCCAGACCCAACAGACAGAAAGGCGGTGGAGTTGGTTTCCTTCTATCCCCACAAAGCACCTTCCAAGTCTTTCCTGTCCCTTCCTCTCTATCCCTCTCTTCTTTCGAGATGCACTGTATTCGTCTGTTTTCTCCCATTTCTCTGAGGATTGCAGCAATTTATCGGCCTCCAGGACTGGTATCGCACTTTCTTGATGACTTTGCTGCCTGGCTACCCTACTTTCTCTCCTCTGAAATACCCACCATTATTCTTGGTGACTTCAAAATTTCTGTCAATGTTAACAAATAAATACACAAGAAACCGCGCTGGCAACTATCACAATAAAAAATACAGGATGGAATATTAATATAAATATACAGTGATAAATGTCGCTAAATAAATGCAACTACTTGCTTTAAGTAAAAATTGTGAAGAAAAAATGTGTTTACTGCTTGCGACCATAAACCCTCTAACCAAATATATAATATGTAAGGCCATAAACAATCCAAAATGTGTTGGTGATGTTCACCTTAATAAAATGAATAATTGTGAGTTCCAAGATGGATATAAATATTCCTTCAAACCAACAAAATCAACAAAGACAGCAGACTTCCATCTTCTAGTTCAGAAGGTTGATTACAGTCACCTGAAATACTGTGATGGATATAGAGAGATGGGATAAGGCTTGAACTGCTGACACTACAATATAACCTTGGGAGCCGCGGACCTCATGTTCCACCCAAAAAACAAGAAGAGATAAATATAGTGTATTACTGTAAGATGAGAGATCAATTGCGCATAATAGCGCTACTCACGGAACGGACATGCAGAGCAGGCATTCAGAGTTCGTCAGTGACCGCCGCTAAACAGCGTGCGTTCCATTGACCACAGGAAATAGCGTCACTGGTTTACAGACGTGAGCCGGATGTTGCGTCGATGCATTTCGCCCCTCCTCCAGGGCGTCATCAAAGACATAACGTCCAGCCCACAAAAGATTGAATTTATTTACAGCAGCAGGTGAGTGACAGCCAATTACTGCTAGTGGATAAACATTACCCACCTCTTCCTGATTCATCATATCCTGTAGCACTTCCAGCAAACTTTAATAGATGAACAAGAACACAACATCCCTGTCATCAAAAGACGTACAAGTATAAACTCTCATTGATCTTATATAAACAAAGATGCAAGGTGCTGATAAATCTCAAAAGAATGCCTGAAGAAATATATAAATAAAAACATACATAATATATGCTCTAATGACACGTTCCTAAAACAGCGTATGTATACACTTGACACAATATTTTAATTTTATTAAAAACATTCCTAGATATATATGAAAAATATTTTTGATAAAAGATATTTACTCTAATAAGAAAAAAGAAATAGAAAAAATAAAATAATAAAATAAAAAAATATAAAGTAAGAAAATATATAATCAAATGAAAAATGTGAAAAATAAAATAAAAATAAAAAAATAATAAGATAAAAATAAAAAATAATAATAAAAAAAAATGAAAATAAAAATAAATAAAATAAAATCAAAATAAAAATAAAAATAAATATAAAAATAAAAATAGAAATGAAAATAAAAATAGAAAATGAAATTAAAATAGAATAAAAATAAAAATAAAAATAAAAATTATAATCAAAAACTAATGAAAGGAGTTACCAATTTGATAAAAAACAATTGAGGTCCAACTCAATGTTGAGGCCAAACGGGCTCAGCGTACGTAATCTATGGATCCACTGAGTTTCGTTCTGGGAAATGGCCTTTCTGAGATTGGAACCTCACCAATGCTGCTCGACCCTATCAATCCCACAGAAGGTAAGTACACTAGGGTCTTTGTTGTGAAACAACCTAAAATGGTTGGAAGACCACGATGTCTATACCCTTTCCTGATCCTTTTAATATGCTCTCTGAGCCTTACACCCAACTGTCTGGTAGTTCTCCCCACGTACTGAAGGTTACATGGACAAGACAGGAGGTAAGTAACATGTGTGGTACTGCATGTTATGAACCCAACTACAGCTAAACTTCTCAACTTAACCTCACCTTTTGACCTAACCCAATGGACACATACTTCCACTCATGCCAATGGTAATACCCTTGACCTTGTATTCTTCCATCTCTGCAACCCTGGCAACCTCACCAACACCCTCTTTCCTCTCTTTGATCACAACTTCATTACTTTCACTGTATCCTTGCCTCCAACCACCCATCCCTCCAAGCAGCAAACAATTACTTGTAGAAACCTTCACCACTTTAATCCTTCTCTTCTCTATTCTGCTACTGACCACCTATATGACATAATCTCTCCCCTGTCCTGTCCTGACCTGGCCACCTCTGTCTACAACAGTTCACTCTCATCATCACTAGATGCACTTGCTCCTCTAACCACACGCAGAATCAGGCCCCGACCGTTACAACCCTGGCAAACTGACAACACTAGAAATCTCAAGAGACATTGCCATGCTCTTGAATGACTGCAAGACTTCACCCTATATAAATCTGCCCTTCTAAAATACAATTCATGCCTCCATGCTGCCAAACAAGCCTACTTTGTCTCTCTTATTAATTCCTTGTCATCCAGTCCCCGTCGGCTCTTCGCAACCTTTAACTCTCTGCTTCGTCCCCCACCCCCTCTACCCACTAACTCACTCACTGCCCAAGAGATTACCAATCACTTCAAAGACAAGATCAATGCAATTCGTTGGGGCACCTCCACTGTGCGTACGTCTTCCCCACACAACATACCTTGCCTAGCAGCACATTGAACACTCTCCTCTTTTGAATTGGCTACTACTAAAGAGGTTACAAAACTTTTCTTGGATGCCCACCTAACCAATTGTCTCTTGGATCCTGTTCCCTCACTACTATGGTCACCCTCTTCTTCTATCCTATGCTCCTTCATCCACATCTTCAAGCTCTCCCTCTCTAGTGGCATCTTCCCCTCCCCTCTAAAACATGCGCAGATCAATCTCATTCTTAAAAAGGCCCTCACTGGGCCCTACCAACCTGAACAACTTAAGAACCATCTCATTGCTCCCATTCACATCTAAACTTCTAGAACGCTTAGTCTACAACCGTCTTGGCTCCTACCTCAGTGAAAATAACCTTCTTGACCCCTTACAGTCTGGCTTTCACTCGCAGCACTCCACGAAAACTGCCTTACTTAAACTCACTAACAATTTACTAACTGCTAAAACCAACAGCCACTACTCCATACTCCTACTACTTGACCTCTCTGCGGCCTTTGATACTGTTGACCACCAGCTCCTTCTCATTAAACTACATTCCCTTGGCCTCCGAGATTCTGCTCTATCCTGGTTCTCTGCCTATTTATCACAGCGCTCCTTCAGTGTCACCTACAACTCTGTCTCCTCCTCTCCATTGCCTCTTTCTGTGGGGGTCCCCCAAGGCTCTGTTCTTGGACCCCTTCTCTGCTCTATCTACACCTCCTCCCTTGGTCACTTGATAACCACCCATGGCTTCCAATACCACTTATATGCTGATGACACCCAAATCTATCTGTCTACTCCTCACCTCACTCCTTCAGTCTCCTCTCGCATTACTAACTTACTAACTGACATATCAGCATGGATGTCACACCACTTCCTTAAACTAAATCTCTGTAAAACTGAGCTATTAATATTCCCCCCCGCCCGTGCCGCCCTCCATGACTTTTCCATCAAAATCAACAATGCAACCATCAGTCCCTCCCCTCACACCAGGGTACCAGGTGTAATCCTAGACTCTGACTTGTCATTTCAGCCTCAAATCCAATCGTTGTCAAAAGTTTGTAGAATTCACCTCCGTAACATCTCTAAAATTCTCCCCTTTTTAACAAATGAAACCACCAAGCTTCTCATTCACTCCCTTGTTATCTCTCGCCTTGACTATTGCAACTCTCTTCTCATTGGCCTATCTCTCCATAGGCTATCCCCTCTTCAGTCTATCATGAATGCTGCTGCTAGACTTATCCACCTAACCAACCGCTCAGTGTCTGCCAACCCTCTACTCCAATCCCTACACTGGCTCCCAATCACCCAGCGAATTAAATTCAAAATACTAACCACAACATACAAAGCCATTCACAACTCTGCCCCGAGTTACATCACCAATCTTGTCTCCAAATATCACCCAAATTGACCTCTCCGCTCTTCTCAAGACCTCCTGCTTTCAAGCTCTCTCATCTCCTCCTCCCATGCTTGTCTCCAGGATTTCTCCAGAGCCTCTCCCATCCTCTGAAACTCGCTACCTTCATCTATCCAGCTATCCCCTACTCTTGCTACCTTCAGGCGATCCCTGAAAACTCATCTCTTCAGGAAAGCCTATCACGTCTCCAACTAATCTCCTACCACTTCCAACAGCTCATTCTCCACAGTTACAACCTTTTGTACCACCTGCCCCACCCTATTAGATTGTAAGCTCTTCTGAGCAGGGCCCTTTTAATCCTCTTGTATTTTATTGTATTATAACTGTATTGTCTCCCTTTTATTTTGTAAAGCGCTGCGTAAACTGTTGGCGCTATATAAATCATGTATAATAATAACAATAATAATAATGCATGTAGTTAAATGGTCAGGCAACATGATAATGTCAGTCCAAATCCCTCCACCCGCAGGTCACACCATCAGCCTCCCAGCAAGTGGTAAAAATTCCCAAGGGCCCAAGAGGGTCAACCCAACATACCCCAGTAACACCAAGGAACAGGCCCAAACTGCCACACTATGGCTGCAGAGGGCCAAGGAACACCTGATAAAAACTAGGAAAGAAAAATTATGAAATTAAAAATAAAAAAATTACAAAGGACGGCTCACAAGAGCTCATGTCAATGTTGTGAGACAGGCTAAATCACCTCAATACCTACCAATATCTTATATAATACATAGAAAAGGGGCACTGTATTTGTCCAGAAAAAGGTCCAACCAATACGGGACGTAAGCGTAGATAAGCTTAAAAAGGAAAAAGAGGAGATTGCTGGATAAAGAAGAAAAAATGAAAATAATATAAACAAAAAAGAATTGTGAATAAATAAATATCAGCAGACAAGGACCATATTCTCTGCTAAGGATACTCACCCCGGAAACAGTGTGGTCCAGCCCGGGTCACTTAGCCAGCTGAAGGTAAAGGAAGTAAATAGAGAGATGGTGGTGAAGTGCATACCAGGTGTAACTGGCAATAATTGTCCAGACACCGAACGTATGCAGACCTAGTCAGTAAAAAAAGAAAAAAGAAATGAAGCAAGATGCCTGTCATAAATAAAAATGCAGGCATCAGCCAGATAGAACCGCAACTAAAGTTACTTGCAATCCAGATGAACAAAGTGTCAGCGCCCCACTAAGACAGCGACTGACATACGACCAGGTAAGCCTTTAAAAAGCCCTCCACCCGATTGGCAGAGAATCCAGCCAATCGGGCGCCGACCAAACGTCTACAATGCCCAGAATGCCAGGTGCAACAAGAGCCACGTCGGAGGGATGAACCATTCGGCGTAGACAGAAGTGGGCATGTGAATGCGAGCCCTTACCGCGGAGTAGACAGATGGAATGCCATATCCAGTGAAAGGATGTAAAAAGTGGCAGATGTACACAGGGAAAGCTAAAGGGCAGGGGAAGGCTGCAGGGGCGGGCTTGGATGAAGAATACCAAGCCCTTGGGTGTCCATACAGCCAAAGGCCACAGGTCATGATAACCCCCAGGAAAGGGACAGCCACAGATCGAGCGCAGAGGGCAACTGAGGATGATAGGGGGAGGGAAAAAAGTGGAAGGCCGGTGGAGCGATCAAGAGGAAGGAGATAGAATGGCTGGCCATGTAATGCTCCAATGTACATGACAAAAATAACATGTGCCTAACCATCCAACATATCCAGGCATCATATCATGTAAAGCAGACAGTAATACATGACAAAAATAGCTAATAAATTGTATTAACATAATGTAATTGATTTGTGAGAAATATTTGAACCATAATGTAATTGATGAAAGAGCTACGAAATGATAACAAATAAATTACAATAACAGTAATGGTCAATTCATTATTGAGTAAACAAAAACAAAGAAAATCTCTGTGTAGACCCCAAAGAGGATATAGGGATAAGAAAAGGCAATGAGACGTCAAGTGCGGAGACGGGGAGAGAGAAGGAGATGGAATTCAACAGGGGAGCGGCCAAATGCAAGCATACCAACCACACAAGTGGAGACACAGTCCTGGCGTCAAAGAAATGGGGGACACAAACCAAGTCAATTTTAGTAAATATAAGAGAGTGTTATAAAAAGGATTGGAAACTAATATACTCGTTTAAACCTGGGTATTTTATGGCGTCCAAGCTGTGTATCCATCTGGTTTCTATCTGTAACAAGGTGACATCAATATTGCCGGTGTGGGGTGAGATTGTGGATAAGACCGAGAAGGTATGGAGGAAGGTCTACCAATAGAAGGAAAAGGAGTAGACGAGTTCAAATTTGTGAGGTGAATACGAACCACCGATGATCAGCGAGTGAGTGGATTGGAAGTTATTCGTACCCAACTCATTATACGTGGGCACATGTCCAATTTCTATAGTCAGTTTGTCCTTCAGCTATTAGAGTTCATCTTAACCAGAAATGTGTTCATATTTGGCTCCTCCCACTTCCTCCAGGTACAGGGCGTAGCCATGGGGACCAAGTGTGCCCCCTCCTATGCTAACCTGTACCTGGTTGGGTGGGAGAAAGCCCTTTTTGCTGACAATTCTTTATCTGACTTACTCAGACATGTCATCTCTTGGTACAGATATATTGATGACATTTTTATCTTATGGTCTGGCACTCGAGATGAACTCTCACGGCTGATTGACTCACTGTCTATGAATGTTTACAATCTGACCTTTACTTTTGAACGTAGTCAGTCCAAAATTAATTTTCTGGATTTACAAATCTACGTTGACACAGATGGCACATTACATACTTCTCTATAACGCAAGTCGTCCTTCGGCAATACAATACTTCATGCTTCCAGTGCACATCCCCAACCTCTATTAGACAGTATTCCTTACAGCCAATTTCTGCGATTGAAGAGAAACTGCACGATGGATGCAGACTTCTATCGTGCATCCAGAGACCTCTATGATAGATTGCATCAAAGAGGATACAGTCGATCGCTATTAAAAAGGGACTTTAATCGAGCATTAATCCATGCTGATATGTCAGTTAGCTACTCAATAGACGAGATCTCATTAATTCCAAAAAAAACCTCCAAATCTGATTTTTCTGTTCGCATCATTACCCAATTCTCTAAACAGCATACCCAGATGAGAGACATTTTTAAGAAGTTTTGTTGGCAGATAATGTTATTAAAAAATCCATAAAATTCTATCCTGAGATCACCTATCGCCGGGCCCCCTCCATGAGGGATCGTCTGCTCGCTAGTCATTACGCACCCAAAAAACCAACTGATTCCATCATTACTGGTACATTTTCCTGTGGCAGTTGTGACGTTTGTCCTTTTATCATTAATTCAAGAGACATTTCTCTCCCAAACGGTCAAACACATGTCATTAGACACAGGGTCACATGTAAAACTGTTGGAGTGGTCTATCTGGCCACTTGCATTTGTGGCTGTTTTTACGTTGGTAAGATGAAACGTCCATTTTTCAAGCACATTCGTAACCACATTAGGCCACTTTTTAAACGACTTACAACCACAGCTTTGAATAGACATATTGGGTGTCAACATGACTTTGATCCCCATATTATCCATTTCGCAACCTTAGAACATGCACCCTTACATGCCCGCGGCGGCAATATTGATGTCACCTTGTTACAGATAGAAACCAGATGGATACACAGCTTGGACGCCATAAAATACCCAGGTTTAAATGAGTCTATTAGTTTCAAATCCTTTTTATAACACTCTCATATATTTACTAAAATTGACTCGGTTTGTGTCCCCCATTTCTTTGACGCCAGGACTGTGTCCCCACTTGTGTGGTTGATATGCTTGCATTTGGCCCCTCCCCTGTTAAATTCCATCTCCTTCCCTCTCCTTGTCTCCGCACTTGACGTCTCATTGCCTTTTCTGATCCCTTTATCCTCCTTGGGGTCTACACAGAGATTGTTTTCCTTTTTGTTTACTCAATAATAAATTGACCATTACTGTTATTGTAATTTATTTGTTATCATTTCGTAGCTCTTTCATCAATTACATTATGGTTCAAATATTTCTCGCAAATCAATTACATTATGGTAATACAATTTATTAGCTATTTTTGTCATCTATTACTGTCTGCTTTCCATGATATGATGCCTGGATATGTTGGATGGTTAGGCACATGTTATTTTGGTCATTTACATCAGAGCAGTGCATGGCCATCCATTCTATATCCTTCCTCTTGTTCGCTCCACCGGCCTTCCACTTTTTTTTCCCTCCCCCTATCTGCCCCGGTTCCCTTCTGTGCTCGATCTGTGGCTGTCCCTTTCCTGGGGGTTATCATGACCCATGGCCTTTGGCTGTATGGACACCCAAGGGCTTGGTATTCTTCATCCAAGCCCGCCCCTGCAGCCTTCCCCTGCCCTTTAGCTTTCCCTGTGTACATCTGCCACTTTTTACATCCTTTCACTGGATATGGCATTCCATCTGTCTACTCCACGGTCAGGACTGGTGTTGTAACGCCCACTTCTGTCTACGCCACACAGCTCCTCCCTCTGACATGGCTCCTGTTGCGCCTGGGATTCTGGGCATCGTAGGCGTCCGGTCGGCATTTCTGCGCCCGATTGGCTGGATTCTCTGCCAATTGGGTGGAGGGCTTTTTAAAGGTTCACCTGGTCGTTTGTCAGTCGCTGACTGACTGGGGCGCTGAAACTCTGTTCATCTGGTTGCGGTTCTACCTGGCTGATGCCTGCTTTTTTGTTTATGACAGGCATCTCATGCATTTGCTGCATTAATTCTTTCTTTTTTTACTGACTAGGTCTGCATACGTTCGGTGTCTGGACATTTATTGCCAGTTACACCTGGTACGCACTTCACCACAATCTCTCTATTCACTTCCTTTACCTTCAGCTGGCTAAGTGACCCAGGCTGGACCACACTGTTTCCGGGGTGAGTATCCTTAGCAGCGAATATGGTCCTTGTCTGCTGATATTTATTTATTCAAAATCCTTTTTGTTTATATTATTTTCATTTTTTCTTCTTTATCCAGCAATCTCCTCTTTTTCCTTTTAAAGCTTATCTAAGCTTACGTCCCGTATTGGTTGGACCTTTTTCTGGACAAATAACGCGCCCCTTTTCTATGTATTATACAAGATATTGGTAGGTATTGAGGTGATTTAGCCCGTCTCACAACATTGATATGAGCTCTTGTGAGCCGTCCTTGTGATTTTTTTTATTTTAAATTTCATAATGTTTCTTTCCTAGTTTTTATCAGGTGTTCCTTGGCCCTCTGCAGCCATAGTGTGGCCGTTTGGGCCTGTTGTGCCCCTTTGTATTGGATCACACCGACCTTGCTCTGGGTGTTACTGGGGTACGTTGGGTTTACCCTCTTGGGCCCTTGGGAATTTTTACCACTTGCTGGGAGGCTGTTGGTGTGACCTGCGGGGGGGGGGGGATTTGGACTGACATTATCATGTTGCCTGACCATTTAACTACATGCATCTGTTTGTTACTAGTTATTATTTGAACCAGTGTCCTTTATTTCTCTCCTAGAGCAATGCATGCTTTCCGTTGTATTCTACTCCCCTGCAGAAGCCAATGCTTTGGCGGAACTAGTAGGGAAGAAGTGACCTATTTCTCCATTCTGGTCACCACTATATTGGCCTATTAGGCCCACCTGCTCCTCTACATTTATATTTTTGTGTTTACACATATGTTTCTACATATTGTATCGTTAGTATTTTTAAACTTCATGTAATAAAATTGTTATTTTTATAATATTAGTCATACTATCAGTTTTTTGGCACCGCAATAATCCCTCTACTGCTGTTTTTCCCCTCTTGTTATGAAATTTCGGGATGAGGTGCTTTATCTATTAAGGACATTACAGCCAGTACCACTTTTTTCATAATGACGAAGTAGTTATTCTGTTGTTTGACTAATTACCATCCTTTATTTTGTCACTTTGTAAATATTGTAGCGGTTGATATGCCGTTTCAATGATTATTTTCTCACTCAGAATGTAACTAAAAGTTGTGAAGGCCCAGACTGTGGCTAATAACGCTTTCTCACAGTCACTAAAATTTACCTCTACAGGTGACAGGGACTTACTTGCATATGCGATGACTTTGTTCAGATTGTCTTGTTTTTGACACAGTAATGCACTGATACTGAGGTTTGTAAAACCAGTTTCCAGATAAAATGGTTTACCCCCTCTGGATATGTCAAACAGTGGGCTTGGGTGAGTTTTCTTTTACACTCAATCATGGCTTGTTCCTGATCTGTTCCCCACGTCCATGGTAGATCCTTCTTCAGTAATATCAATAGTGGTTTACTGATTTCCACAAAATTATCAATAAACATACATGAATAATTCATTATACCCAAAAATGATCTCAGTTCACTGATATTGGTAGGTGTTTTTGTCTTCATCACAGCCTTTCTTCTTTTGGGGATTTAGGCCTTCGGAAGTAACATCATGTCCCAGGAAGTTAACTTTGGATTGACACCATTGGGCTTTCTGTAATTAGATTTTAACACCTGCCTCTCTTAACTGATTAAGCATATGCCCCAAACTCTTGGATATGTTTTTCAAACGAGGTGCTTTTCAACAAAATATCATCCACGTATGTTAAATTTCCTCTTTCAGTAGCATTAGGCATAGCCTTATGTAAAAACACGGCAAATTTGTGACCTGAATTTATATAACCAAATGGCATTCTGTTCCAGGTGTACTTTTCCTTACCAAATGTAAATGCCAGTTTATATTGGTCTATAGGACTTACCTTAACCTCCCTGACGGTTTTCCCGAGTGTGGCTCGGGGTTAAATTTCAGTGCTAAATTTCAGTATTAACGGTAACCCCGAGCCACACTCTGGATTTTATTTCAGGATCCTGGTGCGGTGTACTTACCTTGTCCCCAGGATCCTGCGATGTCCCCCCTGCTGTGTCTGTGGGCTCTGTCCTCCACCCAAAGGCTCTGTGTGCCGGGCTCCGTTACCTGAGAGCGTCGTGACGCATGGGGGCAGAGCCCGGCGGCAAATTAAAAAAATGTAAAAATCATAATACATACAGTACAGAGTAATCTTACAGATTACATTACTGTATGAAATTATTTCACATCCCTTTTGTCCCTAGTGCTTTGTCCAGTGCCCTGCATGCAGTTTTATATGATATATATACTGTTCTTTCTGCCTTGAAACTGGAGATTTTCCATAGCAACCAAAAAGTGTCCCTTGACGTCAAAAGTGGTTTTAGACCAGCTAGAAAACAGCGATAGTAAATTAGAACACTTGCAGAATTAAGCGATAGTAAATCGTGGGGAAATTCATTTTAATATTATTATATTATTTTTTATAATGATTTATATTTATTATAT
This sequence comes from Lithobates clamitans, assembly GCA_037952925.1. NCBI lineage: Eukaryota > Metazoa > Chordata > Amphibia > Anura > Ranidae > Lithobates > Lithobates clamitans. The sequence continues at coordinate 2,474,364 of JBBGZY010000317.1, forward strand.
TATAAAATATGATTTTGTGTTTCAAAATTTATCATACCCGGGATATCTACTAGACTCTTGTTTGGACAGATTTAAGTGTGTTATTGCTAAGAATTACAGGCCTACAATATAAAACGCCAAATTTCTATACAAAATAATTGTACCGGTTTGAGATGCAAAAATCTGACATATTCATAGCGCCAGGGAGGTTAATGGTCCAATATCCTTGAGCACAATCCAGCGCTGTAAAGATCTTGGCGCCTTGCATTTGTACCAAGCATTGGTCAATATATAGCATGGGACAGCCGGACATATACAGTATACACATTTATTGAGCTGTCTGAGATCAGCACATAAACGCCATTGACCATTTGGTGTAAGGATACCAAGTATAGGATTATTATAAGTGCACTGATCTTATAATGGTTCTTTCCTTGAGATTCCTTATAATTTCCACAAGCGAATCGTAACAGGCTAGGGAAGGATGATACTGCTTGATATAAACAGGAGGTGCCTCTGGATCAGTCTGATTCCTCCCAATGTGTATGTCTGTTAGACCACAATCATAGGAATCTTTAGCGCAGGGTTCTCAAACTGGTGGCCCTCCAGCTGTTGAGAAACTATAAGTTCCATGAGGCATTGCAAGGCTGACACAGTTACAAGCATGACTTCCACAGACAGAGGCATGATGGGACTTGTAGTTTTGCAACAGCTGGAGGGCCACCAGTTTGAGACTCCTGCTTTAGCACAATCATAGAAATCTTTAGCAAACATATCCTTAAACTCCATGAGAACTTCTTTTAATTGTTGGCACTCTAAGTCATTAGAGCATACCCCTGCTAAGGATATTTGCTCTTGGACCATTTCCAGAAATCCTGGAAAAATTTCAGGTCGACCATTTCTTCTTCAAGCCTGTCAGTGAGGTCATGATTTGACTTGCTAGCCTTCTTGGTGTACTCACGATATTTCTCTGCTCCCTGCTCATTAAATGTATGATCAAAGGTAAGGGAGGATTCCTCCACCATGCAGGTACCTTCTTCAAGATTGAAAGAATATACTGAATTAATAGTCAACATTCCTTCAGGAGAAGAATGAAATGTTTGTTCAACCATTTGCTCCTCAGTGAGATATTGTTCAGGTATTAGGCCAATAATTGTGTTATGAAATCCAAGTGTAATAATCTGAATCTAAGGCCAGACCAATTATGGTGTCTTTAGACAAAGAAACCTCATTTAAAGTTCTGTTATTAAAATTATTTGGGTTTTGAATGGATGTTTGCCATGGGAGTAGGATTTACTGAAATTGTTGTTGTATCCTGTCTGTGAAGCATATTAATGCATCAGGATTCTTTCATTTTTGGCCCTTTAGTAGCTGAATAGGTAAGAGAAAATTATTAGTACCTGGAGGGATGATAACATTATGTGGTACTAATGTACTTACTGCATATGGCAGTATCCGGGATGATCTGAGGGCTTCATTTTCATTTATGAAACTACACGGATTCCCTTTTATTTTAGACCACAATGTGGAATTTACCAGATCCACGTGTATAGCAAAGTGATGTAATATATCGTTGCCAATGTAAATATAAAACTGTGGCTCATTAATTACCATGAATAAATGGTTGGCTGTTTTACCTCCAATAGAAATGGATAACATGAATTTAGCAATTATATTATGACTGTTATGCCCCATACACACGGTCGGACATTGATCGGACATTCCGACAACAAAATCCTAGGATTTTTTCCGACGGATGTTGGCTCAAACTTGTTTTGCGTACACACGGTCGCACAAAGTTGTCGGAATTTCCGATCACCAAGAACGCGGTGACGTAAACCACGTACGACGAGACTAGAAAAGGCCAGTTCAGAACCAAGTGCGGCACCCTTTGGGCTCCTTTTGCTAATCTCGTGTTAGTAAAAGTTTGGGGAGAGACGATTCGTGCTTTTTCAGACTCGTGGTTTTCAGATCGTTTTCTGCTGTTAAGTTTGTGCTTGTGGGTCTGTATCTGCTCTTCAGTGCGTGCAAGCAAGCTCCGCGTGACTTTGTCATTGTGTTCTTGTTCATTCGTTACTGTTTTTCAGGTTGCTCTTCACAGGCCTTGCTGTTCTTCAGTGCGTTCTGTTACTTCGTTCTGAGCAGCCGACTGTTTTCTAGCCATGTTGCGTATACGTACTCCTCGTAGAGTTCGTGCTGTACGGGGGCTTGGTGTTGGGGTCCTGACCTTGACACAAGTCCAGTCCATGAACAGGGTGGGGAGGAGTTCATGGACCAAGAATTGGTTGCTTCAGCGTGACCAGTTCTGTCATATGCCTTTGCTCCGTGAGAATAATCCTGATGATTTCAAGAACTTTCTCCGGATGACGGACCCCGTATTTCACCGTTTGTTGGCTTTGCTGACCCCCTATATCAGCAGGCAGGATACCTGCATGAGGCAAGCCATCACTCCGGAGCAGAGGCTCGTCGACACCCTGTGGTACTTGGCGACGGGGAGAAGCCTGCAGGACCTCAAGTTCTCGACAGGCATCTCCCCTTAGGCTCTGGGGATCATTATCCCGGAAACCTGTTCTGCCATCATACAGGTCCTGCAGAAGGAGTATATTAAGGTAAGATTTTTATCCTTTAACCTCACATTTTATTGTATTTAATGTATGCTAATATATTGTATTTTTTTCCTCATTCCCTAATTAGCATATTATTGTAATATGCTGTGAATGTCCCCTTTGTCCTCATGCATGCTGGATTTTTATGTAATTAATTTTTTTCTCCTTCATACATATTTGCCTTCACTTACCTCCCCAGCATGCTCTACTGGGCCTATATTCACCTCATGTAGTCAGTTAACAATGAATTTTATCAGCTCCATAGTAGTGCTTTACCCCAAACACCCCCTAAAATGTTTTTAAATGTGATTTGTGCTTTAAATTCAGGCAGAGTGCCAGAGGCTTTTTTTGTGGGTCCCCAAATCATTTGGAACCCTCCCTCCCCCCAACTGCTAAGTCAGCTGATACCAATTCTCTATCTATCCTCAATCATCTATCTACTGACTTTGCCAAACCCATACACACTATACCCATCTCTTTTGTGCTGAGATTTATGGATGAATTCCTCAAAGAATGTAGTGCAAGAGCCTGCCTGTATACTTTAAAATGGGACTGTTTAAAGTTTTTTTATCCTATTATTATCTTGATAGGTAATAGCAGAATGTCCAAATGTGCTCAAATGTGTACAATGTTTATTTATATCTTTGTATTATGATACTTCTTACTCGTCCAGTGGGCTGTCAATAGTGTAACTAAGGAAGGGCTGTTCAAATTAATACCCATTATTTAGGCATTCATCTCTCAATGAAGTGGAGAGGGTTACCTGTCCAAGAGCACCCCCCCATAATGTTAGAAATGGCCCATGAGAGGGGGGGGGGGATATGATAGGTGTACCTTATACTTTGGTGTTTAAAAATTCCCATAAATAAATGTTATCTTGATGTTGGCCAAGAATGTTTGTGTCTAATCTGCTTTCCATGTTTTTATGTGCAAAAATACTTTTTTTTGTTTTCTTCAACGGTTTCTTTCCACGCCACAGGAATGGCAGACTGTGGCCTCCCACTTTGCCCAGCAGTGGGACTTTCCGAACTGCGGAGGGGCAATTGATGGGAAACACGTCCACATCATCCCACCACCCAACTCAGGGTCATACTATTATAATTACAAGGGGTTCAATAGTATTGTGATGTTGGTGGTGGTGTCGGCTACTTATGAGTTCCTGTATGTGGACGTGGGGAAGAATGGCCGGATGTCCGATGGTGGAGTCATCGCCCAGACCGAGTTCTACAGGCATCTCCAAAATGGCAGCTTGGACTTGCCACCTCCAGAAGACAATGTGGAAGGACTCCCATTCGTCTTCATTGCGGATGAAGCTTTTGGGCTGGGGGACCATCTTATGCGGCCATTCCCGATGAGGATCCTCACCACGGACCAGAGGGTTTTTAATTACTGGCTGGCCAGAGCCAGAAGAGTGGTGGAGAACACATTTGGAATCATGGCCAGCCGGTTCCGCCTATTTCTTACACCCATACATATGGCGGAGTACAAACTGAATCACATTATCCTGGCGTGCTGTGTTCTACACAACTTTTTATGGCAGCATTCTGCCAAGTATGCTGGCTCAGTTGGGCCTGAGGCCGGAATTCAAAATGAACCAACCCTGACAGCGCTTGAAAGTGGCCATCCTGACTTGCCCTCCCTGAGTGCCCGTGATGTCTGGCTAAAATACCTCAAATTCTTTGTGGGTAGGGGGGCTATCAATATGCCAGACAATGTGTGAAACCTTTATCAAATAAAAAAAATAATTAAGCAAATCTTTGGTGACATTTACTGCTTGTGTTTGTTTTAGCTGACCCTGACAGAAATGTGTGGAGTCCTGAAAATGGCGTGATTGTGTAACCTTACAAAGCACTGTTGGGTGTTATTTACTAAAGGCAAAGACACTTTGCACTACAAGTGCACTTGAAACTGCACTTGTAGTGCAAAGTGGATTTGCCCTTTTAGGAAATAACCCCCATTGTCACAGAAAGCAGCAATTAGAGCACAACATAAGTGTTGGAGCATTGAGACAATTAACCACACATTCTTGATTAACAATCTTTTTAATACCTGCACAATCACATGTGCATTTAGAAAAGGTTTTTAAAACAAACCAACATGTTTGTTGTATAATAATTTTTGGGGTCACATTAGAAAAAGTAGAAATGTCCATTTAGGATAAAACAGGCATGTTTCAAACCAACAAGAAAGACACAAATCTTGAACTTACAAAGTTCACTTTTGGTAGAACTTGAAGGCAATATCAGACATGAGTATTTAGGAACTGTGTTTGATATTGCGTTCAGATGGGGTGAAGTCACCCCAGGAAAAGCCAAATTTTGAAGATGCACACAAATTTACAAATGTCAACATGTGCTACCTGCCATCACGGGGGATCAAGGGATGTGTTTTGGGGGAGCTGCCCCTTCCTCTCAGCTACTTTATTATTGAGGAAAGGGTTGCACCCCCAAAACGTGTCCATTGATCTCCCTTGATGGCAGATAGCACATGTTGACACACTGTGTGCATCTTCAAAATTTGGCTTCAAAATTTGACAAATGTAAAAATTGTAGCACACCATAAAAGAAAGGGATTTGGAGGGGTTTTAAACTCTCCCCAAAACATCAGTGATGTTCTTATTTTTTTGAATAACATCATTGATGTTTTTCTTGATGTTTTCCAACATTACACCCCATGATCTCCCCAATCAGGATCTGTGCACTTTCCGAGGTGAAATGCCCTGGATCCACAACATCATGATCACCTAAAAAGATAGAAACCAAAAAAAAACATGTATTATTAATATGCCGGCATCCATCTCTTACCTGAGCCTGTGGTCGCAGACACTCACCTGTTGTGGTGACTAGTTCCACCGCGCCTTCTTCCTCCTCCTGCTCTTCTTGTCTTTGGGGGATTTCCCCTTCTTCCAGAGGTGGGGGGTCTCTGGTCTCCTCGGATGAGGGGTGTCCTCCGAGTCTTTTCTCCCCTATGTAAAAAAAAATGGTATACTTAGCACACAGATATTTTAAAGGCAGAATTATAAATATGAAACATTGCTTGGAAGTTGGGTACAATTGTCTATTTTGGCAGAGTTTCAAGATGTAGAATTTTTAGTGTCCTTTGTCAAGCTTCAATACTTTATCTGTTTTGTCCAAGCTTTACAGATGGAGACACCCCTATAGTATACACTGGAGCACCTGTGTGGGACCCCTAATAAAAAGGGTGTTCTTGTGTCCCACACTAGTGCTTCAGTGTCCAGATGTGAAAACTGCTGCTGAGTGTCCTCTCCTTACACAGAATCTAGTTTGCATTTCATTCTAGTTACAAACCCATCTACACAACCAAATGATTTCCATACAAGTAGGCCCTAAAAAATGTGGTCAAACGCATATGGCCAAAACAATGGTGTTTTATAGGCCAAAAGAAAAATGTTTGATATGAACGAATAATGTGTCCATGAACATTAAAGTTGCCATTTTAAACTGTACAACAGTTAAGAAAAGCACATGGATCAGCACGAACATAATAAACACAAAAAGAATAGGAACACAGCACAACTACTTACTTTTTTGCAGCACTCTCTGGATCTTTCTGTACTGCTCGTGTTCTCTTAATTCGAGGTCCGACCACAGCTTCCTGAGTTGATCTTTCGATCGTCGTACCCCGAAATTCCGGTGCAGGCTCCTGACCACTTTCTCCATGATCTTGGCCTTTCGGACATTGGGGTTGGGGTAAGGTCCATACTTTCCATCATAGTCGGCCCTCTTCAGGATGTCAACCTTCTCCAACATCTCCCCAAAGGACATATTCGAGGCCTTAAATCTTCTCCTTCTGGATCCAGACATTTTCGGCTCCGGGCTTTCCTCCTCCTCCTTGTTGCTGTAATTAGCACGCACCTGCTGTGTCTCCGCCATGTGCTCTTCCCCCACTGCGCTGAACAAAAAGGGGCAGGGAATAGACTAGAAAGAACGTCAGGGGCGGGCGGAGTTACACGCATGCGCAGTGTATATAAAGCGTAACACGCGTGCATAGTACGTACAATCTGTGAGCGGAGGAAGGAGTATAGGAGGCGCCGATCGTGATAACAAAGTTAAGATCTAAACTTGGGCCTATATTGCTTCTAGATTGAGGCCTATATTGTAACAAGATTAGGCGAGTTTTGCCTGACATTAGGTTTTGTCTCGTGTTGTGTCTTGCAGATAAAATGGATGGCTTCAATGAGCACAACTTCCTCCCCCTGTTCATAGACAAGTACAGGGAGCTGCCCTGTCTGTGGCAGGTGAAACATCCACATTATAATAATAAACTAAAGAGGCAGGCAGCGCTGGAGAAACTACTGGAGAAGGTGAAGCCGGTGGTCCCCACAGCAACCATCCCCTATTTAAAAAACAAAATTGGTGGCCTGAGGAGCACTTATGTAAGGGAGCACAAGAAGGTCACCAATTCCCAGAGATCCGGAGCTGCAGCAAATGACAATTATGTCCCCAGGCTGTGGTACTATGAGAGACTGCGATTTCTGTCAGACTAGACTGAAGTCAGGGAATCCCTCTCAACCCTTCCTTCCACTCTTCCTTCCACCCCAGCTGAGGCTTCCAATGTCCAACCTGGGACTTCCAGCCAGGAAGAAGTGGAGGAGCCCAGATGGAGTCAGGTATAGCATTGTTCTACAGATTTCTGGTCAAGAAATAAATGATCTTTACTAGATGTTATTATTGATCACTAATTGCTGATTTAATAAAGTGTTTTACATATGTATAGACAGTAGTGGGCAAAAATATTTGGGACAAGAATGAAAAATGCTGGGCTCAGAATGATCATCAGTTATATTTCTTAACATTCAATTTGTAACAGTCATGAGGTGACAGTTGTGTGTGATTGATGAATCAAAAACTCAAACTATGTCCCTTTTTCATACACAGGAAGATCTCAGCCAGGACGAGGCTCTGGAATGTTGCACACAGGAGGAGGTTGTGGAATGTAGCAGCCAGGAGGAGGCGGGGGTTAGTGGCAGCCAGGAGGAGGCGGGGCTAAGTTGCAGCCAGGAGAAGCCTGGGACCAGTTGGAGCCTGACCGAATTGCAGGTTTCTCCCCTCCGCCTTCCAGACAAAAGACCCAGGAAGGGAAGTCACCTGCAGGATTCAGCACTCAGGCTCATTCAGGAGGCTTCTGCATCCCTCAGAGCCTTACCCACTCCTGAAGAGGCCTTTGCCTACATGGCTGCCACCAAACTGAAGGGCATGCAGGAGGGCCAACGCCTCATGTGGGAGAAACTTATTTATAAAGTCCTAACTAAGGGGGTGAGTGGTGAAATCACATCCAAGACCAACATGATTGAGTTGGACCATCCTCCTCCTCCTCCTCCTGCTGCCACAACTCCACCACCACAGCCACAGCGTGGAAGGAAGCGTGGAAGGAAGACCAGAAAGTGATGACCCTGGGTTCAGTCTGGTCTGGCAAAAGATGCAGGCTCTTGTATGACCACAGCCTGGAGACACAGATGTCATCTGCTGCTTTCAGGATCTCTGGGACTTCTGGACCAGACTGCACTCCCTTAGATAGGGACTCCTCAGGCCACCAATTTTGCAGTAAAATAATTGATGTGTGCCCTGGGGGCCAAAGGCTTCACCAATTTCAGCTGTTTCTCTAGTGTTGCCTCCCTCTTTGTTTGGTTGTGAGCCCTTAATAAAGGAATGTTTGGTTCAATTATACTCGCCTATGTGTGTTTTCCTTAAAAAAATACAGTTTGTTGGTGAGGAGTAGGGATGAGCTTCGAGTTTGAGTCGAACTCATGTTCAACTAGAACATTGGCTGTTCACAAGTTCGCCCTTGTCCTCATCAACATGGGGACAAGGTGTTTTGGGGGGCTACCCCAAAGCACCCTCCCAATGTTGATGGCATGTGGCCTGGTACGGTTCAGGAGGGGGGGCGCTCTCTCGTCCCCCCTCTTTTCCTGCAGCCTGCCAGGTTGTGTGCTCGGATAAGGGTCTGGTATGAATTTTTGGGGGGACCCCACGCCGTTTTTTTTTTTTTTGGCGCGGGGTTTCCCTTAAAATCCGTACCAGACCTGAAGGGCCTGGTATGGAATTTAGGGGGACCCCACGCCATTTTTATTTTAAATTTTGGTTCGGGGTTCCCCTGTGGGGAATTCCCATGTGTTTTTATCAATGAACTTCTATGTGTATTGTCGGACCGGCAATGCATTAATAGCCACGAGTAGTTTTAAATGACTTTTTTTCCTTTGAAATGTCATTTTGCTGTCAGACTGTTCTAAACACAGGAAACATGCGCCCCTTTACAGGCATACTATAGACACCCCCCAGCTACGAAATTTAAAGGGATATTACAGTTTTATTGTTTGACTTTAAGCATTATTAAAATCACTGCTCCTGAAAAAACAGCCATTTTTAAAACTTTTTTTTGCATTGATCCATGTCCCCTGGGGCAGGACCCAGGTCCCCAAACACTTTTTATGACAATAACTTGCATATAAGCCTTTAAAATTAGCACTTTTGATTATTCATGTTCATGTCCCATAGACTTTAACGGTGTTCGCGTGTTGGAACAAAATTTTTTCCTGTTCGCATGTTTTGGTGCGAACCGAACAGGGGGGTGTTCGGCTCATCCCTATCTCTAACCCTTTCAGAGGACACACAAATGGTGTTATCTTCCTGTCCACCTATGGTGGAGGTTGGTGTTGCCTGTATGAAGGAAACGTCTGGAACTTGGCTATTCCTGAGATGGATCTCAATAGATTCGGCCCTTTCCTCAATCAGGCGGCAATTACGCCGACTGTGATAGGATTTGGAATGCTTATATTTAATGGGCATGTTAAATGGGTGTGTGGACAAGGGATTATAGCGGTGCTAGGGTCAGGAAGATTAGAGGAGAAAAGATGAAACAAAGAATATTAAAATTACAGATTTTATTAATAGTCTATCATAAATACAATGTACATTATAAACAATTCAAACAGTAATTGTACAAATTTTGTGGATACATGTACTGTAAGTGACCCTATAAATGGTCAAGTGGGCCGGATGGCAAGTGGCCGTTGAAGGAGGGGGGGCTCGTTTTCCTACATGTTTCGCCAAAACATTGGCTTCTTCAGGGAACAGGAGCTCATAAGGTGGATATATATAAAAAATTCTGTGTGGTGGACATGAAAACACATGTTAGAGATAGTAATTTGACCAAACACTGCATAGTAAAAACAATAACACACTGCAACTGTGGCTGGACATTCATGCGACCCTAAGCTCCACACCACTGATCGGAACTGCGGACATACCTGGGGCGTCAGTGCCCAAGACGGGAGGGAAGAGAGGGAGAGGGGGAACACAGCCACCCAAGGAGATCCCCACAGGGGAGCAGGCAGACCGCGCCGTAAATTATGCCTGCAGGGGGCATACAGTAGACCTGGCAAGGGAATGTAAAGATAGTCATGTGTCATAATGCACTGTGGTAGTTATTCCAGGAATAGAGAGTTGCGCATATGTGTATTGTATTAAAAAGAGAACAAAAAATATATGTATATAAGTAGGTATAAATGTATCTATATCTCTGGAAAAGGTGCAGACTTACATGTATATCTAAAAGCTGTAGAGAGGCAAGGTCAGGAAGTGCCTGTGATATATGTATGCACACAGCAAGGAAAGGACATCAAGGTTGAACCATATCTGCAGACCACTTAAAGCAGGCCTAATTAGAAAAATGAATAGTGTTAGGGGTCTTGTTGTTGTTAACTGGGGCCAGATATGGTAGTTTATGCCTATACTTACTTGATGGTATCTGCTGTAAGAAAAGATTCTCATGGCGGTACATTCACAGGTATATAGTACCGGTGCTGGGATGAAAAAGTATAAAGGTAACAGTGGATCCTATAATATATTTCACATAGGATCCACTGTTACCTTTATCCCTTTTTCATCCCAGCACCGGTACTATATACCTGTGAATGTACCGCCATGAGAATCTTTTCTTACAGCAGATACCATCAAGTAAGTATAGGCATAAACTACCATATCTGGCCCCAGTTAACAACAACAAGACCCCTAACACTATTCATTTTTCTAATTAGGCCTGCTTTAAGTGGTCTGCAGATATGGTTCAACCTTGATGTCCTTTCCTTGCTGTGTGCATACATATATCACAGGCACTTCCTGACCTTGCCTCTCTACAGCTTTTAGATATACATGTAAGTCTGCACCTTTTCCAGAGATATAGATACATTTATACCTACTTATATACATATATTTTTTGTTCTCTTTTTAATACAATACACATATGCGCAACTCTCTATTCCTGGAATAACTACCACAGTGCATTATGACACATGACTATCTTTACATTCCCTTGCCAGGTCTACTGTATGCCCCCTGCAGGCATAATTTACGGCGCGGTCTGCCTGCTCCCCTGTGGGGATCTCCTTGGGTGGCTGTGTTCCCCCTCTCCCTCTCTTCCCTCCCGTCTTGGGCACTGACGCCCCAGGTATGTCCGCAGTTCCGATCAGTGGTGTGGAGCTTAGGGTCGCATGAATGTTCAGCCACAGTTGCAGTGTGTTATTGTTTTTACTATGCAGTGTTTGGTCAAATTACTATCTCTAACATGTGTTTTCATGTCCACCACACAGAATTTTTTATATATATCCACCTTATGAGCTCCTGTTCCCTGAAGAAGCCAATGTTTTGGCGAAACATGTAGGAAAACGAGCCCCCCCTCCTTCAACGGCCACTTGCCATCCGGCCCACTTGACCATTTATAGGGTCACTTACAGTACATGTATCCACAAAATTTGTACAATTACTGTTTGAATTGTTTATAATGTACATTGTATTTATGATAGACTATTAATAAAATCTGTAATTTTAATATTCTTTGTTTCATCTTTTCTCCTCTAATCTTCCTGACCCTAGCACCGCTATAATCCCTTGTCCACACACCCATTTAACATTTGATTATTTAGGGGATGAGGTGCTGTATCCTCTGGTACCATCTAGCCACTTTTACTTTTTTTGATTTAATGGGCATCTTCACTTGAGACCAGATAACCTTATTGATAAATTCAACAATAGGATTTAATCTCTTAAGGAGATTGATGCCAATAATTAAGCAATCATAATTATATCAAAAGGGGGGGGGATAGGGGGATTTTTACGGTGTCAAGTATACAAATGCACAGTTGACTTACTATGAATAAAATATAATTTTTATTGACAAAACCTGATTAAAAGAGAAAACAGACATAGCATACTGTTGCTGGGCAGTATGAAATTATAAACATTTGGTGGTCAAACTCATGTATAGGTAAGTAATGGATCGCAGCAGGAGATATTGCACACTAGCCCGACATGTTTCGCTACTTTAGCTTCCTCAGGGGATGTGCAAGAGATTTATTTTACTGAGACCACTGAGTAAATAAAGAGAAACAGAGTTGTAACAACAATATGAAACAGTGCAATGAGAATATACATACAGAGTGTTAATTTAATTTAAATATGAACCCAGTTGCCTAAACAGACTAGACACTTACCCTATACAATATTTGCACCCATAAACCACCTGGCCGGGCCCCTGACTCAGCCCCAAAGAAACCGGATCCAAGGGGGTCAATATGGCAAGGCCATAGAGGGATGATAGGGAGAGCATTAGGAAACAGTAATATCACCATAGAGTTGCATTGTTGAAAAATAAAATTAATGTAAAGAAACAGGAAGAGGGGGGGGGGAAGCAAACGTCTCCTGATAAGGAATAAATATATACTTACATTGGATTTCTCTAGTGGTGTTAGTAATCTAATGGTCCATATGAGAGATGGTATTTAGATGGTTCTGAATCAGGATCTGTGTAGACTTAACTGCAAAGGCAGACTAGGAAATGATGGAAAGGGATGACACATGGGAACCCAAACTAGTGGGAATAAAGGGAGATCTAAACTAGTGGGAAGGAAGGGAGATCTACATGGGCATTGAGGGACTACAGAAAAGATTTGAAGCTCAAATTTTCATTAAAGCCAGGAAAACATGTGGCTTTTAAGTCGTAAATCCAACGAGCCTCTAGTTGTAGCAGCGTGCGATCAACGCTGCCACCTCGAGAGTCTGGGGGAATATGCTCAAGTGCAGAGAATTTAATGAATTGCGGATTAAAATTGTGATATGTGCCGATGTGGTGGCTGATGGCAGTGTCCATTTTGTTTTTCATTATGGGTTTGATGTGGTCTCGTATGCATTTAAAGAATTGCCTTTTTGTTTTGCCTATATAGAAGCCACCGCACCGGCATTGAGCAAAGTATACAATGCCGGGTGTTTGGCAGGTGACTCTAAAGTGGACAGAATGCCAATGGCCGTTGGGTAATTTGAATTTGGTTTCTGCAGCAACATATTCACATACATCGCATGTACCACAATGAAAAGTACCGCAATTCATTAATTCTGAAGATGGTTGTGTAGTCCTGAAATGACTACGGACCAGTTGGTCCCTTAGGGAAGGGGCTCGCTTGAAAGTAATTTCAGGGATGTTTTTTATGTATTTGCTCACGGTGGAATCTGCAACTAGAAGGTGCCAATTTTTTTTTTTAAATGCGTCTAAATTGTTGATGCTGACAAGAATATTGAGTAATGACTCGTACGTTATCTGTTTTTTTTATATGTTTTTTCGAGAATATCAGTGAATTTCTATTTTGTTCATTTGCTGTATTAAAGGCTTTTTTGAGGCAGGTATGGCTATATCCTCTAGTTTTCAACCTATTGTATAAGTCCCTGGCAGCAATTTTTAAATCGGAGTCCCGGCTGCAGTTACGCTTGAGTCTTAAATACTGACTGTAAGGAATGCTTTTGATCAAGGAAGTGGGATGTGAGCTTTGGGCATGAAGGATAGTGTTGGCTGCTGAAGGCTTTCTATAGAGAGATGAATCAAGTTTCCCATCTGCATTAATGGAGATAACCAAGTCAAGGAAGTCAATTCTGCTCTGGCTGCAATTCATGGTAAATTTAAGGTTAAAATTGTTGATTGAAATAATTCTTAAAAATTCATTCAGTTCAGTTTGGGTTCCGGATCAAAAAATAAGGACATCATCTATGAAACGATACCAAGCCAGAATTTTGTCATGGAGATGATTAAGGTCGTCCTTAGTGAGGACCTCTTTCTCCCATCCCCCCAGGTACAGGTTTGCGTAAGAGGGGGCACATTTATCCACTTTAGAGTCACCTGCCAAACACCCGGCATTGTATACTTTGCTCAATGCCGGTGCAGTGGCTTCTATATAGGCAAAACAAAAAGGCAATTCTTTAAACGCATACGAGACCACATCAAACCCATAATGAAAAACAAAATGGACACTGCCATCAGCCGACACATCGGCACATATCACAATTTTAATCCGCAATTCATTAAATTCTCTGCACTTGAGCATATTCCCCCAGACTCTCGAGGTGGCAGCGTTGATCGCACACTGCTACAACTAGAGGCTCGTTGGATTTACAACTTAAAAGCCACATGTTTTCCTGGCTTTAATGAAAATTTGAGCTTCAAATCTCTTTGTAGTCCCTCAATGCCCACATAGATCTCCCTTCCCTCCCACTAGTTTGGGTTCCCATGTGTCATCCCTCCTGTTTCCCATTTTGGAAATAGTCACATTTCTCCCTCTCCCATGAGGAACTGAAGATCCTATCAGTCACCCCCCCTTCCCCTTTTCCCAGGGATAATCTTATTGTTTGTTTTCTGTTTTACTTTTTACTTTTCACTGTTTTTACCCTCCATATTTTCCACTACTGTATTGATTGTATTAATATTTTGTCTTATAATGGATAATTAATTGCTATCTCTTTATTATTCATTATTTATTATTTGTCTCTCCTTTGAAAAATGAATATATTTGTCTCTGACACTATATCTGATTTATTGATTGGTGTTCTAAATTCTGTAAATGGACTTAGTTGCCTATATGACACTTATTCATTGGAGTTATATGTGGTCTTGTACCAATCCCCCTATATTTGCCCTTATTTTCATTTTCATCTTTCTCCCGTCCATTCGAACCGGCCCCTGCCCCATGTCCCCAGACACACCGCCCCTGGGCATCTGTTCTGGCAGGCCATACGGATGCCCAGGGCTTGCCTTATCCATCACTAGCAGGCCCACTTCCACGCCTGGCATCACATGGCAGCCTCCATAAGATGCTGTGATGGCTTGGCCATCCGGGGTTTTACCCCCCTCAGCAGCTTGGCCATCCGGGGTTTTACCCCCCTCAGCAACACCACTGCAATCCCGAGCGCTGCGGCGATTGGATGGAGGGCTTCTGGACACTCCTGACATCATTGGAGGTGCCTGGACCCTCCCCTTCACCGCATAGCTCTATGGTCATTGTAGTTTAGAGGCATGAGGGCTGCCGGTGCGCATGCAGGCAGGCGTCTTCACGTCCGCCTCGAGCTGGTGACGTCACACGCCGGCTCGTCGGAGGGATGATTTAAACCGGCCCATTAGGCTGTCAGTTCAGCCTGAGCCGGAGGGAGACACTTGTGATGTGACCATCTCTGTGAGGTAAGACGCGATACAATTAGATTCACCACCCCCAATCTATCTTCACGTACTCTTCAATTCTGCACTAATCTTCCTACACTCGGAGGCGTTTGCCTTATATCTAACCTCATCACGGTTTGGTGTTCCTACCCTTATCCTTGTGATTGGCATTTCCATCTGCTGTGTTGATTTGGAGTATAAAAACCTTTCTGCTTTATGACTTTTAGGTGTGGAAAGTCCGCCCCCGTCACTTATATTTTATTTTTTATTTATAATTTTTTTGATCATGCCCACTCATCGCTGTTGGTTCTTGAGCTTCACTCTACGTCACACTCACTTTTCTCTTGATAAAACTCACATTCTCACCTGTATCCATCAGAGTATACTTTATACTTTATTAAAACAATCCCTCCCTTTCCATCATTTCCTAGTCTGCCTTTGCAGTTAAGTCTACACAGATCCTGATTCAGAACCATCTAAATACCATCTCTCATATGGACCATTAGATTACTAAAACCACTAGAGAAATCCAATGTAAGTATATATTTATTCCTTATCAGGAGACGTTTGCTTCCCCCCTCTTCCTGTTTCTTTACATTAAGTTTATTTTTCAACAATGTAACTCCATGGTGATATTACTGTTTCCTAGTGCTCTCCCTATCATTCCTCTATGGCTTTGCCATATTGATCCCCTTGGATCCGGTTTCTTTGGTGCTGAGTCGGGGGCCCGGCCAGGTGGTTTATGGGTGCAGATATTGTATAGGGTATGTGTCTAGTCTGTTTAGGCAACTGGGTTCATATTTAAATTAAATTAACACTCTGTATGTATATTCTCATTGCACTGTTTCATATTGTTGTTACAACTCTGTTTCTCTTTATTTACTCAGTGGTCTCAGTAAAATAAATCTCTTGCACATCCCCTGAGGAAGCTAAAGTAGCGAAACATGTCGGGCTAGTGTGCAATATCTCCTGCTGCAATCCATTACTTACCTATACATGAGTTTGACCACCAAATGTTTATAATGTCTGTTTTCTCTTTTAATCATGTTTTGTCAAAAAAAATTATATTTTATTCGTAGTAAGTCAACTGTGCATTTGTATACTTGACACCGTCCAAATCCCCCCCCCCTTTTGATATAATTGTCTTTATTGGGATGAGGTGTCTATAGAAAGGGTGGGTATATATAGTGTAGCGCTAGTTTAAATGACGAAAGCTGATAAGATGGCAAGAAAACAGATGTATCAAACAGTTGTTCATACCACCATGCGTTCAAAATGGTACTGAGAAAGATTTCAATAAGTATCAATTACATAGAGAGTCTGATGACCAAAAAAGTCCCAAACAGATGGTGGTATTCATACACCACGTAGATGAAATTGAGAGAAGTAATACACAATAATTGGATCCCCCGTATGGAAGCAATGCAGGCTTACCGGAACCGTTGGACTCATAGAAACGTATGTCCCCTGAGTCAGTAATGCTTGTCTTGCCACCGAGCAATGAAGTGGGGTCTCACAGTGGAACAATATGAAGTCCAAATGCTGTTTCTAGGGCTCCCGGCACAATTCTTCCGTGTATAACCCGATTTCGTAGTGGCCCATAGAAGGTAAAAAAAGGGGCCACATAGTATAATACCGTTTTTAAAAAAAAGATTTAATTAAAGTAAAACACGTACATTCTCCATAATAATAAAGCGCTTATAGTAAAACTGATGGCAGGCAGTGGAGTCTCCCTTGACCAGAGGCGTTTCTCGTTTAGAAATGTTCTGGATCCACGAACTACGGTCCCTCCATCCATGGGGTATGAATGTGGATCTAGATATTAATGCCTTCATTAATGAATCTTAGAATTAGTGGGATTAGGTTTATTCTTAAAGGCAAATAAGCATCATCTATTGTATTAACACTTTCAATAATGAATTTTGGGTCTACAAGTTGGTGGGATTAGATATATCCATTTAGACAATTAGGCACTACACATATGAAATTTTTATTCCTATGTGTATTTTCATACATGTCATCATCTGATCTGTATTTTATTTTTTATTTTTATTTTTTACTTTTATTTTTGTTATTTTCATATGATGTATGTAATTTTGTACAATGTAAATCACCTATTGAGAATCCGTCTTGGACCTATACCCTCTTTGACCTTGTATCAAAGAGGATTTTTTTGTATATTTTCCAGGACTATGAAGTTTAAGAGATTTTTGGTATAAATTATATTTATCACTTTTCCCCAAAAATTTTTTTTGTTACTGCTTTCGAATCATGGTTCTTCACCTTTCCTTAATTCACATTAATATTGCACATAAAGCAGATAGCTACACCAAGTGTGTGTGGGTGAAAATCCATAATTATATACACTTAGAATTATTGCTTCAGTGTAACATATATATCTGCTATTATTATGCAGATAGATCATTATTTGTTATTACACATATTTGCTGCACCTTCATTAATTATCTCTGTTTCCACAATCACATCATGATTAGTCCCATAATGAGGGATTTCACACTGTCTTTATTTTGTTTATAATTTTAAATATATATTGAATAAACATCAGGCTATTTTGTATATACATAACTGCTTGTTTACATAATGCACGGTATGTGCTGCACGGTGACGCGTCACTTCCCTAGCGGTGGGCGTGATGTCGGACCGGACCGCTGGTGACGATATCGCGCCACGTTTACTGCCACACTGAGGCGTGGTACGCATGCGGCGGATGGCCGCCTAGCTTGCGTTCCACTCGGGCGGAAGATGACGCTATTTGCGTCACGAAGAGCGGCCATCTGATTCTACTCACTTCCTGTGAGACAACCGGATGATTCCTCTCTTATTCACATTTTCTCTTTACTATTCTTTACATGTTGCAATTACATGCACCTAGTATTCATATCAACTGAGAACTCTGTGGTAAATGGGCATATTTTTTCCTTCATTTTTTATACATAATTTGTATAAGGAAAGGCTGGAATACATAGTGGCTATCAGAAAGAGGCCTGGAACGCATGCAGGGCCGCCATTTTGGCGATACCCGGAAGTGCATGCAAACAAGTGGAACACGCCGAATTCTCATCAAAGGGGGTCTTATTACCTATATAAGTGAGTATGGCAGCAGTGGTAGAGTACCCCAGATGAAGTCTGAGTAGACGAAACGCGTCGGGAGACTCCACTGCCTGCCATCAGTTTTACTATAAGCACTTTTTTATTATGGAGAATGTAAGTGTTTTACTTTAATTAAATCTTTTTTTTTTTAAATGGTATTATACTATGTGGCCCCTTTTTTTACCTTCTATGGGCCACTACGAAATTGGGTTATACACGGAAGAATTGTGCCGGGAGCCCTAGAAACAGCATTTGGACTTCATATTGTTCCACTGTGAGACCCCACTTCATTGCTCGGTGGCAATACAAGCAATACTGACTCAGGGGACATACGTTTCTATGAGTCCAATGGTTCCGGTAAGCCTGCATTGCTTCCATACGGGGGATCCAATTATTGTGTATTACTTCTCTCAATTTCATCTACGTGGTGTATGAATACCACCATCTGTTTGGGACTTTTTTGGTCATCAGACTCTCTATGTAATTGATACTTATTGAAATCTTTCTCAGTACCATTTTGAACGCATGGTGGTATGAACAACTGTTTGATACATCTGTTTTCTTGCCATCTTATCAGCTTTCGTCATTTAAACTAGCGCTACACTATATATACCTGCACTGTTTACAAATTTTCCTGTTTGCTGCGTGAGCTGCTATTACTGAGTAAGCGCGGTGTCTTTAGATATTTTTTCACTATAGAAAGGGTGTTCTCAACCAACCGGACCAATAAAATTACAAAATTAAGCAATCATAGTTATATAGTGTGGAATTGCAAATTACTTTATTCCCCAAGTTGAAGTTCAGCCAGGCCTTTCCTATGACCATGTTAAAAACAGAGAAAAAAAGAAAGAGGAGAAAAGGAGAGGAAGAGAGACAAAATGAGAAACCCACAAAGAAGGAAAAATGGGGAAGGGAGAGAAGAAATGAAGGGGATAAGAAAATAGGTGGGATGAAATGTGCTGGAGGGAGGAAAGGAGGGGGAAGGAGAATAAAAGGGAGGGGGAGGAGGGAGGGAAAGGGGGAGGGAAGGGAAAAGGGAGGGGGGAGGGGGAGGGAAGGGAGGAAAGGGGGGAAGAAAAGAGGGGGGAATAAAAGGGAGAAGAAGAGGGGAAGGGGAAAGGGGTGGGGAGAGGGAAAAAAAGGGGGAGCGGGGGAAAGGAGGGATGGGGGGAAGAAGGGAGGAAGGGGGAATAAAGGGAGAGGGAAGATGAGGAGGGGGGAAAGAAAGAAAGGGGGGTAAAGGCAGACCCAAGAGCCCCATAGATATTTATAAGCGGCTGACCTGAAATAGTCAAGCAAATCGTACAAAACCAGGGGGAAGGAAGATTTGCAAGGGCACAAAAGAAGGTACACTAACCCCACAAAATCTAGGGGAAAGAGAGATGGCCGGAAGCAGCTTATGGTGCCTTAGCAGGAACTGTTGCAGATAACCCTTGAGATCTAAAATAAAGAGGTCTCGATCATGCTCAGGTAAAACAAGGGAAGTCTGGATTATCATCTAAGAATAAGGAATAGTAGTAAGGAATTGAGGTGTGTGGAAGTGAGGAATCGCGCATGCGCACACAGATCACAGCCAAAGGGCCAAACAAGCCCAAGCCGCAACTCACGCAGGTAAGGGGTGGTCTCGAGTGAGATTCAAGTGACACGCCCCCACCTGGAAGATCACATGCTTCCAGGGTGCTTGGCCAGTGTCATTGGCTCGTGTTTGAGGACACCTCAAAGCAACAGTGCCCCCAATGGTTTAGAATGCGAGGATCACTATGTACAATATAGACATAATAGTACTAAATATGCTAGAATGTCAGAATATAACTAGATCGACATTATACAGAGAATAGTCATACATAAATAGCTCCCTGTTAACCTGTAATAAATGCATGATCTGAACAACATTGGGCAGGATCAAATGCCAAGGAGAGTCAATATATCAAACAGAAGGCAACCAGTACAATCACAGTTTCAATAACAATGATCTACAAGAATGGTTTGTAAGATAGCACTTCATTGAGGCCTGATGGAGTGGTGGCCTTGAGCCTCTCAATCCACAGGGTCTCACGTTGTAAGATGACCCCCGTCCCAATTGTCCCCCCTTAAATCCTGAGGGACAACCTCAAGAACCAGGAATTTGACCACCTGGGTATTAAATATATGGTGTAGGCCAATGTGACAGCCTATGGTGGTTAACTTCCTGTTGGTAGAGTAGTATAAATGGTTGCCAATCCATTGGCGGAGCTCCCGGATGGTTTTCCCCACAAAGAAGGCATTACAATCACATATCATCAAATATATAACCTCTTTCATGCTGCAGTTGGCAGGATGCATGCTGAAAATAATTCACCATTAGGTAATCTGTAAATGGTGTCCTCAAGTACCCAAGGGCAGCGTGGGCATTGTCCACACTGGGAGATGCCGCGGGGGCCGGATGGAGAGTATGTCTTAGTTCTGTAGTGACTGCTAATTAGTCGATCCCTAAGGGAGGTAGCTCTACGAAAAAACAGTTCTGGGGTTGTCTTAATGTACTTATTAAGGATGTGGTGATCAGCTAACAGATCCCAATTATCAGATAGAATGGTTTGAAGTTGGTAGTGGTGAGCCGAGAATTTAGTAATGATCTTAACCATGTCCGATTGCCTGGGTTTTGGGAGGTCATGCAGCAAGGAATTTCTGGTACGGGCCAGAGCTCGATTAAATGCCTAAATAAGAGGCTTTCGCGTAACAAATTTGCCTGTATACAGAAATCTCTTTCCTCCATGCAGTTCCTGTGCAGCCACAAATACTGCGCATAAGGAATACTATACTGCAGACAAGAGTTTTGGGTGTGCGCTAGAAGCTTGTAACAGTGTGTTACCGGCTGTGGGTTTACGATATAAGTCGGTACATCAAAAAAGGATATATATGTTTATGTTTATCATCATAACTATAGGTAAAGTGTAGGTAAAGTGTAGGTTCAGGTTATTTATGTTTAGTTATTGAATCAATTCTATTAGTAGTTTTTCAGGGCCTGTCCATACAAGAAGCAGGTCATTGATGAGCTTGTACCAGGAGAGAACGTAATTAAAATATGGTACAAATGCTTTCTCTGAAAATACCTGTCTTTCCCAGCCACTAAGGTAGAGATTCTCATAAGAGGGCGCACATGAGGTCCCCATAGCTACACCTTGGGTTTGTAAAAAATGTTGTTCCATAAACACAAAATCATTTCTAGTCAGGATGAAGTGTAGTAGTTTTAAAATGAAGTTGTTTAAGGCCCAAGTTGATTGATCCTGCTCCATCAGAAAGGACATGAATCCCCTTGATGTGCTTGAAAAGATCAGTGGTGTCCCATATATAAGATGGTAAGCCTAAAACATAGGGCATTGATGAATTTGCTGGCGTTCTCCATCAGTGAGCCAATACCAGAGATAATGGGTCTCCCAGGGGGTGACCCAAAGATTTGATGGGTTTTGGAAAGGGTGTAAAAAGTGGGAGTGCATGAAGACTTGATATTAAGATAATCAAGTGTATCTCAATCAATTAGGCCCCCCCAGAAGGCACACACAGTTATTGGAATTCACCAATATACTTTTGTACCACCACAGTGGAAATTGGTTTATACCAAGTTTGGTTATTAATTACATCATAACACATAGATTGATACTGGGCATGGGATATAAGGACGATATTGCCGCTATTATCAGATGGTTTTATAATGATATCAGTTCCTCTTTGTAGCTGCCTAAGTGCTCGAACTTGGTTTGGGGTAAGGTTGGACGGAATGTTCTGCCATTTCTGGCATTTAAGGTCCTTGATGGAGCGATGTGGGAATGCCCAGATGGCCGGGCAGATCATTAAATCCAGAAAATTCAGTGATCTAAGTTTAAAGATTATTATTATATAGATTGGGATTGATGTTGATTGTTGGGAGTCCTATTTGAAGACACCACCTCCTGAGAGTCATTGGGGGTAGGGGATAAATCATCCCCTATAGCCCCTTCCACATATAATAACATGAGGTCTCGGAGGGTACGGAACACTGGGACCCATATGTATGCCAGATTAGGAGCAGCGGCTGTGCCCGTGCAGTTGCTACATCCCAATTGACATCAATGGAAATGCTTGCACAGGAGTGCACGGAAAATCTGTGCATCCCCTTGTGGATAACAATGGCCTCACAGGGGCATGTAGTATGCCCTTTGTGAACAATCCCTTACTGTGTTTTTTTATTGTATTTCTTTATTTCTTTTATTTATTTATTTATTTCAATTTTATTTTGTAAATATTTTTTTGTGGGGAGGGAGTGTGGGGGCTTTGGTGAGATATCAGAGGTCTAAACAGACTGCTTATGTCTCTTTTTTGAGAGAAAGGGACTGACATGGTTATGAGCTCTCCCTTACTTAGATATACATATATTTATGTTTATATATCTTTTAAAGCTGCTACACAGCATCAACTCATCCACCTGTATATGTCCCCAATGTTCGCCATAGGGGAGCGTTGGCTGTGCCACTGTCTTGGCTTTGCTTTGTGTGTTGGTCCATATTGGTAAGCGTCAGTGCTTTCCCTTATTTTGAAACACATGTATGGACAGATTGTATTTTAATATACCGTATTTATCGGCGTATAACACGCACTTTTTTCCCCTTAAAACCAGGGGAAAATCGCAGGTGCGTGTTATACGCCGATCCCCTGTGATCCGACCTGTCACATTTTCAAAATCGCCGATCGCGATTTGAAAATGGCGCCGCCGGCGCCGAAATACACAGAGCCGGTCCTCGGCTCTTTCCGGCGGCTGTCGTTCATTTTCGGCTCCACTCGTAGTCCCGAGCGGAGCTATCCGAACCTACTAGGCTAGGTTCGGATAGCTCCGCTCGGGACTATGAGTGGAGCTGAAAATGAACGACAGCCGCCGGAAAGAGCCGAGGACCGGCACTGTGTATTTTGGCGCCGGCGGCGCCATTTTCAAATCGCGATCGGCGATTTTGAAGCCCAGAATGGCTGGGATCACTGTAGCAAGGCTGCACTGGGGAAGGCTGCACTGGGGAAGGCTGCACTGGGGAAGGCTGCACTGGGGAAGGCTGCACTGGGGAAAACTGCACTGGGGAAAGCTGCACTGGGGAAGGCTGCACTGGGGAAAGCTGCACTGACAAGGCTGCACTGACAAGGCTGCACTGGGGAAGTCTGCACTGACAAGGCTGCACTGGGGAAGTCTGCACTGACAAGGCTGCACTGGGGAAGGCTGCACTGACATGGCTGCACTGGGGAAGGCTGCACTGACAAGGCTGCACTGACATGGCTGCACTGACATGGCTGCACTGACATGGCTGCACTGACATGGCTGCACTGACAAGGCTGCACTGACATGGCTGCACTGACATGGCTGCACTGACATGGCTGCACTGAGAAGGCTGCAATGATGGGCGTTTAAATGTAAGTTTTTTTTCCCTTCAACTTCCCTCCTAAAAGTTTTTTTTTCCTTAAAATTCCCTCCTAAATTGGGGTGCGTGTTATACGCCGGTGCGTGTTATACGTCGATAAATACGGTACCTTTCTGGCCTGAACATTATATTCTTTCCTGTATCTGGATATTTTGTTTTTATCTCATTGTATAAATAAAAAACCCTGTTTTTACGCCATGTGTATTTTGTCCAATGTACTGCGATAGTCCATTTCTTCTTTCCTTTTGGAGACTATCAGGGAAACTGTCTCCTTTCCAATTCCTATTCTCTCTTGAGAAGAGGATATTAAGGAGGGATATGATCAATATGTATAATACATAAGTGATCCATATAGTGAACCTGGTATAGAGTTATTCATCTTATTCACCTTAATTTTTTTTTTTTTTTGCTATAATAAAAATCTCAAATTTAAAAAATAAATAAATACATTTTCCTCAGTTTAGGCCGATATGTATTCTACATATTTTTGGTAAAAAAAAAATTTGCAATAAGCGTATATTGATTGGTTTATAGCGCCTACAAAATAGGGGATAGATTTATGGCATTTTTATTATTATTTTTTTACTAGTAATGGCGGTGATGGTGTGTTTACGCACACAGATCCACGTTCCTACTCTGTAACGAGCGATCGCGAGTGCCCAGTGGACATCACGGCCTCCGGGCACGCGTATCGGCTCCTTGGTGATGTGGCGCGTATCCCCTATACCGCCAGGAAGCCAAGGACATCATATGACACCTGCCTGGGATGAGAGATCCCATCTGCAGACAGCATATGACAATGGACCGGTAGGGAAGTGGTTAAAGTAGAACTATAGGCAAAACTTTTTTTTTCTCTTTCTGATAGTGGGGGAGTAAAGAAGGGTTATAACCCCTGTCAGTTTATTTTTTGCCATCTGTGTCCCATTGCGGAGATTTCCCTTCACGTCCTGTCCCATAGCCAAACAGGAAGTGATAGTAAAGCCCTGCAAACTAAGGGAATACAGAAATACATTGGGGACCCCCACATCACCAGAACTATTGTCCCTATTGGAAGATTTCCCCTCTACTTTTCTGGGAACAACCCAAAATATGGGATTTTCTTTAACTTTCACTATCAATGATAATGGTAAACAGGACAAATAAAGGGAGTGGCTCTCCCTAATGGGGGCACAGACAGCAATAAAAACCTGTCAGGAATTCTAATCCCTCTCCATTTTAAACATTTTTTTTTTAAGTTTTCCCTTTAGTTGTATTTTAAGCCAGCCACTCGGAGTCATCCATCCAGAAAAATGCAAATTTTTATTGGCTACATGTAAAACACAGCTAAATTAGTCTAACACATTTGTACTGTAACAGCCTTCCTAATAACACATAAGGAAGGCTGCTACAGCTATGAGGAAAGCTGCTACAGCCGAACCACGTTAGCCTGATACAGCTGTGTTGTACATGTAGCCAATGAAGATTGGCATTTTTATGGGTGATATTGAGTGGCCAGCTTAAGGTTACTACAGTTTGCCATGTGAGTGCAGAGACACTCTAGGCAGAGCACCAATTCAAAAGAAGGGAAATTTGCGGCTGAGCGAGGGTATTGTTTGTCTTTTCCATAATAATAATAATTATCAGTAAAGTGGCACCAAATATACTTTAGATAATATATTATTTGAAAATGTTCTTGAAAGAATGTACACATTGGCATGTGCTGTTAATGTTATCTATATTAATAAAAATTGTAATAAAACAGGTTTAAAGAAAAGCATATCAGATCTAAGTCTGGACACAATATAAATATTATGTTCTTAAGGACTTGGTATAGCTTAGTATATTCTGGTATTAATATGCCTTGGGGCTTTTTGCTAAATGTATCATTTTTACAATCATCTCTATTCACTTCTGGTTTAGGTGGTTGTTAATATTAAATGTTGTTATTATCATTCCCCTAAACCTTGCTATTTGAAATAAATGCTGACCCATTCAATACCTACTTCAGTAAATCAGTCCTGTGTGGTGAATCTAACATATGTCTAAAATCTATTATCTTTGTGCCTGAAATGTAATATTTTCTGCTTTCTGACCAAAATCTGTATCTTTGTAACTTCCAAAAAGCGTTTACTTTGACATAAAACAAAAAAGTTGATGCAGTCTACTTTAATCAGTGTATTGATCAGCTGATAAGTAACAGTGTATATGGTATGATCAATAATTTATCCTTTGGAGCTAAAGTTATAAAATGTACTTTGCAGTTTCACCTAAGTTGAACTTAAACAGATAAGTACTGCAGTTACACTTATTAACTTTCTTTCTAGTAACAAGGCTGGGATGGCTGCCAAGGATTTTACAAGAATAATAGTTCTTCAGTAGTGTGACTGAAGATTCTGTTTGCATTACTTGTGCTTCATTCTTGCTTTTGAAGGAAAAGTATTTTATGCAATGTGTAAGTTTGCCAAAATGGTTCATTGTATTCCAAAGGATTGCGGTTGCTTCAATTAGCTTTCGGCTCTGTAAAGTCTTGCTCATTTATAGTAATACATGTGAATTGTTAATCTATATTCAATGCAAAAAGTGCTTGCATTTACAAGCATTTACAATAACATTTTTCCCTTTTTTTGAGAACACAAAATAAAAAAAGAGCAGAACTAAGCAAGAAAGATGCATTATGGAAGTACTTAAGATAGAGAAATCATAGGCTTGGAAAAAAGTTTAGCTTTATCTTGCTTATTGTTGCTTAGTGAAGAATTCTCATTTTTCCCATTTAAATATGGATTCATGTTTTTAACAGATAGAGTTCATGCTATTGTAATGCAATTCAAGATTTAGCACTTAATGTTTTCATCTAGAAAATCAAATTTAATCTATTGCATTTTTTACCTACGCAAATACATCAAAATATAGTGGAAGGATTTTACTACTGCAGAATTGGATTTAAAAAATCAGTCCACCCAAAACTAAAAATTCAGGGGGCGTGGTTTGCCTTGTGAGAAGATGGCTGCTCGATTCCCTGGCTCCCTCTCACCACAGCCTATAATTCGCTGTTAACGGGGTTCCTGGCAGTCATCTGCCCCTCAATAATGGGAACATTCTCCCGTGGAACATCGCACAGCAGATCCCGGTCACCAAGAGAACTTGCTAACAACACAAACCACACAATACCGGAGATCTTCCGGTCTCAGCGGACTGCAATGGCATCTCATCAACCCGCCACGACTTCGCCCTTACCTCCTGCCGACATCATTCTGACCCCTACCGACAACATCCAATCTCTACAAGAACCGTCTCCGCTCTCCCACCGGCAACCAAGCCTCTTAGACCTGCAGACAGTGGCGGCTGATATAAAAGACACACTGTTCTCTGCGATCACAGACCTGCGTCATGAGCTGCAGGCCATCACAGGCCGCATACAGCGTGTGGAGGACAAAACTGCCCACCAACAAGCCACAGTAAAGATCATCCACAATAAGGTAGACTCACACACAATACAACTAAGAGATCTTCAGCGCCATGTTGAAGATCTCGACAACAGGGGCCGAAGACATAACCTGCGGGTAAGAGGTATACCCGAATCGGTTGAACAAGATAGAATTATCCCGGTGGTGACAGGCCTGTTTAACCACCTTCTAGAGCGCCCAGAATCCACAACCATTACTATGGAGCGCATACATAGAGTGCTTCGACCAAAAGGGAGAGACACTGACCCCCCAAGGGACATTATCTGCCATGTGAACGATTTTTCTGTCAAAGAAGAAATACTACACAAAGCCCGCGAAAAAACAACGCTGAAATATGATGGCTACCCAATCCACACGCTAATCTTGTTATATTCAGTTAAGCCGCTTCTACTTTTAGTTTACTATGCTTTGAATGTATTTTATTGGTTACAAAAATTGTTATAATTGTTATAATGGTTATAACTGATTGAATACGCACGTCTTTCTTGTGCGCTCTATCGGAAATGCTCAAATGCTGCAGACAAAACGGTCATTCGTTATCTATGTCTAGATCAATAGTACTGAATGGTACATGCTACTCTATATGCAAATACCCTCCTCTCCACCCCACACTCCAACCAGTTTGCCCACAGGTAACCCATGCAGTGTCACACCCTATAACACCAATACCTTACCGAACCACATACAAACCTCAACCTACTATACTTTCATACCGGTTCTCTACACATAAGCCAATACATTCCTGTGATTGCTCAGTACACACGCCACCTACTAATACCCATTACCACGCATATACCCCCAGTCTCATGACATAAGGCTGCTGATGAGATGGACCAATATGGTCAAATCTATATATACCTTTTCTTCTATCATTATTTTCTTCTGACTCCATATATCTCATTTGTCAAACCAACCCCCACTCAGTGGACAAACATACTTCATCTAACCCCTACACACACTATTATACGATTGATACCACTGAATTTTACCGGTGAATACATATTTGTGGCTTGGACCACCGTTTCAGTGACCAGAACGCCACACAGTACCGGACCCTTTTACCTGCCCCCTCTGCAAGCCCTACCTTGCCTTACTACCCAGACCTTACCCCACCCCACACCCAACCTCCTGCCACAGCCCACATCACACTGTAAAAATACATAAAAATTACCGTTACCATGTTACCAAAAACCACAACAAATGATAAACCAATACTCAAAATAGTATCCCTTAATGTTCAGGGACTTAATACACCAGAAAAACGTTCCAAACTCCTCATTACCATGCGCAGACTGAAAGCAAATATCATATTTTTACAGGAAACACACTTCCGTTCCAACAATATTCCGAAACTATGTAATGCTCAGTTCCCAACAGTATTACATGCCACAAACCCCCTACACAAAACGAAAGGAGTCTCGATTCTCATTGCAAAAAACTGCCCCTTCCAGATCCAAGACTCGCTTCCAGACGCAAATGGCAGATATCTTTTCCTAAAAGGCTCTCTACATAACAAAACAATAACACTAGCGAACATATATGCACCTAACAAGCACCAAGTCCCTTTCTTCCGGTCTGTAACAAATGCTCTCACAACATTCAAAGAAGGCACTCTTGTATTAGGTGGCGACTTTAATGTCCCACTGAACCCCATTCAAGACACATCATCAGGATCCTCCACACTTTCCTATAAGGCCCTCAGAGAAATCAAATCCCTATTTACAAGACTACTACTCCATGACGCATGGCGTACGGTACATCCAGACACTAAAGATTACACCTTCTATTCCAAACCACACGCCAGATATTCCAGATTAGACTATATTTTTCTATCACAAAATGACCTACACTGGATTCAGCA
Source organism: Lithobates clamitans (assembly GCA_037952925.1). NCBI lineage: Eukaryota > Metazoa > Chordata > Amphibia > Anura > Ranidae > Lithobates > Lithobates clamitans. The sequence goes on from JBBGZY010000317.1 coordinate 2,503,270, forward strand.
AACATCCATTGAACCCATGACCATTTCGGATCATCATCCTGTCTCTTTATCACTTCAGTTCCCGGAAACAACACCAAACTCGAGAATTTGGAGATTAAACCCATCTCTACTCACTGATCCATCCATCACAAAGGCAATAGATTCCACCCTACAAAATTTCTTCAAAGAAAATAACCCAGAAGACACATCCCTGTTAACTAACTGGGAAGCACACAAAAGCGTAATTAGGGGCGCCTTTCTCGCAGCTGCGGCAAAACGAAACAGAGAAAGAAGAAAACAACACTTAGATCTGATAGATAAGATTCACAAACTTGAAAAAGTCCACAAACAATCTCAAGCACTCACCATTCTTCACGACCTGATACAAGCCAGAAAGGATCTTCTAGAACTACTAGACAAACAAATACAACGCAAATATATCTTATCCAAGAAAAAATTTTATCAATTTGGCAACAAAGCAAGCAAAATGCTATATAATTTAAAGGCTGCGCTGCTAGTGCAAACACATGACCATATTAACTGAAAGCACCATAATTATAAATGAACACAAGTGAATTGTTTCATAACAAAAAAAAAAAAAAAAAAAAAAAAAAAATGCACATAAATCGCATGCAAAAAAAAAAAAAAATCGCATGCACAAAAAAAATGAGTGGAACATTCAGTAAACAAAAACGATTAAATTGAGTCCATTTGGTCATAGATTGAAATGAACAGTAGATCTTGTGGGTGTAGAAAATGGTTGGATAGAGGGAGAAAGACACCCTTCATTCAAGTGATATAAGATTATCTCCGTGGGGAGCGTGATGTTAAAATAGAGAGAAGATCCTCCACCTCAAGTAAGGTAGGCCCCTTACCAGATCCAAAGATCTCCTGTCACAGAGATCATGCAAAATGCTAGCTAGGGCCCTGCAAATATAAATCCGACACAACAATACGCCATATCATAGACCCCGCAGGCAATAAACTAAATAAAACCCCAGACATTGCCCAACAATTTGTAAAATATTACAGTAAATTATACAACCTAGATAAACCCAACCCCCCCTCTGGCAACTTCACCCGCACTCAATTGATAACAGAATTTTTAAAAAAATACAGCCCAACACCTATATCTGAATCTGTAGCCCAGGAATTAAACACCCCACTTTCCCGCACTGAAGTCGAACTGGCTTTAAAGCAGATGAAAACGGGCAAAAGCCCTGGCCCAGATGGCCTCACTGCAGGCTACTACAAAACGTATGCAGGCCTGCTTATACCGGCCTTCTTAAAAGCATTCAACTCTTTCACACAACCAACTGAACCCCCAAGAGACCTCCTTTCAGCCCACATAGCTGTAATTCCCAAACCTGACAAAGACCTTTCCCTAGTCGCCAACTACAGACCTATCTCACTCCTCAATGTTGACCTCAAATGGTATGCAAAATCCTTAGCTAACCGAATCCTACCTTTGATACCCCAACTAGTTGGCCTTGATCAAGTAGGTTTTGTCCCCGGAAGAGAAGCGAGAGATAATACTCTCAAAACGCTCAACATCCACCACTGGCTTACTTCTACCAAAAACAAAGGCTTTATGCTTTCCCTCGACGCGGAGAAGGCTTTCGACAGGGTGGCTTGGGACTACATGCAAGAAACTCTTAAAACTATAGGCCTTCCTCAAATAATGCTGAACTACATATCAGCTCTATACTCCAGTCCCACTGCAAAAGTCAATGTAAACGGTCATCTGTCGGATGCCTTCTCCATGTCGAATGGAACACGTCAAGGCTGCCCACTGTCCCCTTTAATCTTTATTCTTTCTCTTGAACCTCTTCTTCGATGTCTCAATTCCAACCCAGACATCAAAGGAATACAAATTAAAAAACGCACCTATAAACTGGCAGCATTCGCGGATGACATCCTCCTATTCCTCACTGACCCACTTACCACGATCCCAAACCTGCTCAAAGACTTCCGAACCTTCCATACCCTCTCCAATCTCCAAATCAATTTCTCAAAATCCAATGCTCTGAACATCACCCTATCACCAGATGTTTGCCAACAATGCCAACTCAATTTCCCGTTCACATGGAAGAAAAAGGCACTTCCATACTTAGGCATTCAGGTGCCGACCTCTCTAACTAATTTATACACCATGAACCATGCCCCCCTTCTTAAAAAAATACAAGCTGACTTACGGAAATGGTCCTCCGGTTACTTCTCCTGGTTCGGCAGGGCAGCTATTATCAAAATGAACACGTTGCCCAGAATTCTATACCTCCTACAAACTATCCCGATCAAAATACCACCCATATTCTTTACTACCTACCGAAAAGCTTGCACAACGTTTATATGGGGTAAAACGCGACCACGACTGAGCTTCTCAAGACTGACCGCACCCAAACTACTAGGAGGCATAGGTACCCCAGACATACGCAAATATCAACAAGCATGTCACCTGACTAGGATCATTGACTGGAACATACACTCCGCACAGAAAGATTGGGTTCACTTAGAACAAGCATTTTCAACAGTACCCATTCAACACTTACCGTGGATTGAATCCCGCACATTGCTCCTTGAACACACCCAACACCCACTCATCAACCCTACACTGATTTCTTTCAGGGACACCTGTAACAAACACAATATCTCCTCAACAAAAGGACCGATGACACCCATTAGACAAAACCCTGACTTCTCCCCGGAAATGCATGTATCATTCCTGACATCTATATGGCCCCACCAGACTATCAGAGCCGAACATTTCTTTGAAGGAGGCCACCTCCTATCGCAAACCGCTTTAGCCACAAAACTTAAAATAGACTCCTTCCCTTTTTGGACATATGTCCAATTACAAAATTTCTTCAACAAACCAACACCCAAACCGAACAGGTCCAGAACCACTACCCCATTTGAAAACCTATGCCTAAGTAACTGCACCCAAACCCATCTGATCTCACAAACGTACACCCTCCTCTTCAGTGAACACAACTCGACAACACATTGTACTAATAGACAATGGGAACGAGACCTCTCAATACAATTAAGCGATCACGAATGGGCTAATGTCCACTCTTTAATCCACAAAGGTTCAATGAACGTGCACATCCAAGAATCCGCATATAAACTATGCTCAAGATGGTATAGAACTCCACTCCTGTTGCACCACTTTAATCCAACAATTCCCCAAACATGTTGGAGATATAACGCAGACATAGGTTCATTCATACATATCTGGTGGTCTTGCTCCAAAATCCAACCTTTTTGGAAAGAAGTGCACAACCTCATCACACGAATCACCACTTACACCCTAAACTTTGATCCCGCAATGTTTCTATTACATCATTCTTCCTCTCCCGTACCAGCTTACCATCATTCCCTGACCATGCATCTAGTGAACGCTGCAAGAATGTGCATACCCCCTAAATGGCGCTCACATGAACCACCTACCATCAAGGAGTGGTTCCATCGTATACAACATACACAAGCAATGGAAGACCTCATCCACCAATCCAATGACACTCAAGCAAAGTTCACCAAAACATGGGCATTGTGGATACACTTTACCACAACAGATGTATACAAACAATACATGACATGATTACCGTCACTGGGCTGTGGCAGGAACTAAATACCTCTCGATTCCCACATCCCACTTTGTCCCTGGACTTCTCCCTATATATTTCTACATATCCATCTAATCACGAACTTATTGTTCTATTCACATTTTTCCCTCTTCCCACAACCCCACCCCACTGAAATTCAATATTCACCCGTAACCATGAACCAGACTGTTAAATACTGCACCAATCTGTTAACTTATTATATCAACCTCCCCTACCTACATACCTCTTAGGCCTCTCACATACCCTGTCCCAACCCTAGCTGGTACCCAGACATTGGATACCAAACTGATATGATCCATCGAAAATGCTGAATTTACCCCGAGTTAACCCCCATGCAGTACCCATTAAGATATAGATAACATATTTGTTACCAACAAGAACACACAATTACATCACCAGATCTAATGTAAAAAAAAGTTGTATCCCCCTGCCTTTTCTATTCCCCACAGCATAAAATATTTTTACTGTTACTGTTTAAATCTTCAAACCAAAGCGGCTGCGTCCGCATTACTGTATTTACGAGCAGTTTCTTTCGACTTTTCTGTAACATGTTGACCCTTGTTTGAAAATTCCAATAAAAACTTGATTGAAAAAAAAAACTAAAAATTCAGTATTTGCTAGATCAGTTTGACAACTGATATTTAATGATGCAGATGCTGGAGAGTTGGAGAGAACCATGTAACGGTCCTAGGTGCACATAAATCTCTGCAAACACCCTTCCGTTTTAAGCAGTAAATCCTGTGGAACTCCTGCACTAGATACCTTGGGGGTTATTTACAAAAGGCAAATCCACTTTGCACTACAAGTGCAAACTACAAGTGCAAAGTGCACTTGAAATTGCACTGAAAGTACACTTGGAAGTGCAGTCACAGTACATTCGAGGGGGACATGCAAGGAAGATAAAAAACAGCATTTTAGCTTGCACGTGATTGGATGATAAAATCAGCAGAACTTCCCCTCATTTCATAGCTACCCCTCAGATTTACAGCAACTGCACTTCCAAGTGCAATTTCAAGTGCACTTTGCACTTGTAGTTTGCACTTGTAGTGCAAAGTGGATTTGCCTTTCGTAAATAACCCCCCCATGTCTCAAGCACATTGATGTGAAAAATGGTAATAAATGAAAACTACAGTTGTTGGTACCCATAGTGCAAGTTTTTAAGCTATGGGACACCCGACCTTCCATCATACCCACTGAATGCCTTAGTATTTAACATTTAATATAACTGAGATAATATAAATGAGCTTAAAGAAGGTCAAGTACTTAGTAATGCCTATATCAAAGTTACAGATTGCATTTCAATAATTGTGTGTAGGTGTACAGACCTACAGCTCTGCTTCCAACTGGCCGGAAGTACCCCAACACTCTTGTTTCCACCTTCCAATGCAGTAATCCTGCAGCACCAATTCTCTCTACCCCCGCACTGATCCTTCTCCCCCCACAACACTGATCCATCCATGGGATACAGATCTTCCACAGAGGAAAAAAAAATCTAAATATAGCCCCATGCCATCATTCTGACCCCCCCCTCTATTGCCCCCACCTCACAGATCCACTGGCACCCCTCCTCACAGTGCAGCCGAGCAGCTTTCCCTCCCCCTCAACCGGGCTGCAGCTGCTGCTCTGGAGGGTTATAGTAGTCAGGATGAAGAGCAAGGGCTTAGATTCCTGAATGAATACAGACAGCGATCAGTATCTCTGGAGCATAGTACACAGTTTTTAGTCTGTATCAGTTAATAAATGAATAGGAGCCTATTCATTCATTGCCCTACATGGGCATACACTTTACATGAGGCATACGCCCCATGTAAACAAGGCCTTAGTAGGAATTTACCATATTTCACCGAGTCTTATAATAATTTTGGCTACAAAAGATGCATTAGGGCTTATTTTTAGGGAATGTATTATTTACCTGGTTGATCCTACCAGTTCCTGTGTCCCCCTGTCTTCTCTCCCCCTCTCTCCCTGCCTGTTAGCTCAGGAGTCTGTACCATTATCTCCGAGCACTGCAGAGGGAGGGTCTGAGATCCCCTACTGATGTCAGTTGGAAGGAGAGGAGGAGAGCAGCGGGAGGTCACATGAGCACCAGGCGCTGTAAATAAGGTATTTTGCACCATAATTTGAAATTTCCTATTAGTAATATTTTTATTGTAACTGGGGAAGTTTGTGCTAGCAAGATTTAAGGTTTTGTGCAGCGCAAAGTGTGCTACATATATACAACAATGGAGCAAAAGCTCCAGGATGGATACAGCTGATACAGATGTGAGCGGGTTGCCCTTCTGGAAGCTTGCATTAGAGATCAGGAGAAGAAAATATCAACACTGGGCAGAACTGACAACCTTGAACGGGGTCCTCTGCTCACTGTGTAGGTAGCTAGTAAGGTTAATGGGGAGGGTGGAGGGGTAAGTCAGGATTATCAGGTAGGAACATGGGTTAATGCAGTTAGAGGGAGTGGTAGGGGCTCACAGAAAAGGAAGGCCAGGCCTTTATTTGAGCCCCCTAAAATATTTGCCAAGTTTTGTGAAGATGGGGGGGGGCTAGCAAGCTCAGAGGTGGTAGCCCTAGATGTCACTGCTACCCCTAACAGCTGGGAGAGCAGCACATCTAGTAGGGGTGGTAAGGGTAGTGCAGGTAGGCCTAGACAGTTGGTGGTAATAGGGGATTCTGTAATCAGAAGTAGGGATGAGCTTCGAGTTCGAGTCGAACTCATGTTCGACTCGAACATTGGCTGTTCGCCGAACAGCGAACAATTTGGGGTGTTCGCGGCAAATTCGAATGCCGGCGGAACACCCTTTAAAAGTCTATTGGAGAAATCAAAAGTGCTAATTTTAAAGGCTAATATGCAAGTTATTGTCATAAAAAGTGTTTGGGGACCTGGGTCCTGCCCCAGGGGACATGGATCAATGCAAAAAAAAGTTTTAAAAACGGCCGTTTTTTCAGGAGCAGTGATTTTAATAATGCTTAAAGTCAAACAATAAAAGTGTAATATCCCTTTAAATTTCGTACCTGGGGGGTGTCTATAGTATGCCTGTAAAGGGGCGCATGTTTCCTGTGTTTAGAACAGTCTGACAGCAAAATGACATTTTGAAGGAAAAAACTCATTTAAAACTACTGCGGCTATTGCATTGCCGACAATACACATAGAAGTTCATTGATAAAAACGGCATGGGAATTCCCCAAAGGGGAACCCCGAACCAAAATTAAAAAAAAAAAAAAAGCCGTAGGAGTCCCCCTAAATTCCATACCAGGCCCTTCAGGTCTGATATGGATATTAAGGGGAACCCCGGCCAAAATTAAAAAAAAAAATGACGTGGGGTTCCCCCTAAAATCCATACCAGACCCTTCAGGTCTGGTATGGATTTTAAGGGGAACCCCGTGCCAAAAAAAAAAAAAAAAACGGCGTGGGGTCCCCCCAAAAATCCATACCAGACCCTTATCCGAGCACGCAACCTGGCAGGCCGCAGGAAAAGAGGGGGGGACGAGAGTGCGGCCCCCCCTCCTGAACCGTACCAGGCCACATGCCCTCAACATTGGGAGGGTGCTTTGGGGTATCCCCCCAAAACACCTTGTCCCCATGTTGATGAGGACAAGGGCCTCATCCCCACAACCCTGGCTGGTGGTTGTGGGGGTCTGCGGGCGGGGGGCTTATCGGAATCTGGAAGCCCCCTTTAACAAGGAGACCCCCAGATCCCGGCCCCCCCCTGTGTGAAATGGTAAGGGGGTACAAGAGTACCCTTACCATTTCACTAAAAAACTGTCAAAAATGTTAAAAATGACAAGAGACAGTTTTTGACAATTCCTTTATTTAAATACTTCTTCTTTCTTCTATCTTCCTTCATCTTCTGGTTCTTCTGGTTCTTCTGGTTCTTCTGGCTCTTCTGGTTCTTCCTCCGGCGTTCTCGTCCAGCATCTCCTCCGCGGCATCTTCTATCTTCTTCTCCTCGGGCCGCTCCGCACCCATGGCATGGGGGGAGGCTCCCGCTCTTCTCTTCATCTTCTTCATCTTCTTCTCTTCTTCTTTTCTTCTCTTCTTCTCTTCTTCTCTTCTTCATTTTCTTCTCCGGGCCGCTCCGCACCCATGCTGGCATGGAGGGAGGCTCCCGCTGTGTGACGGCGCTCCTCGTCTGACAGTTCTTAAATAACGGGGGGCGGGGCCACCCGGTGACCCCGCCCCCCTCTGACGCACGGTGACTTGATGGGACTTCCCTGTGACGTCACGGGGAATGCCACAGGGAAGTCCCGTCATGTCCCGTGCATCAGAGGGGGGCGGGGTCACCGGGTGGCCCCGCCCCCGTTATTTAAGAACTGTCAGACGAGGAGCGCCGTCACACAGCGGGAGCCTCCCTCCATGCCAGCATGGGTGCGGAGCGGCCCGGAGAAGAAAATGAAGAAGAGAAGAAGAGAAGAAGAGAAGAAGAGAAGAAGATGAAGAGAAGAGCGGGAGCCTCCCCCCATGCCATGGGTGTGGAGCGGCCCGAGGAGAAGAAGATAGAAGACGCCGTGGAGGAGATGCTGGACGAGAACGCCGGAGGAAGAACCAGAAGAGCCAGAAGAACCAGAAGATGAAGGAAGATAGAAGAAAGAAGAAGTATTTAAATAAAGGAATTGTCAAAAACTGTCTCTTGTCATTTTTAACATTTTTGACAGTTTTTTAGTGAAATGGTAGGGGTACTTTTGTACCCCCTTACCATTTCACACAGGGGGGGGCCGGGATCTGGGGGTCCCCTTGTTAAAGGGGGCTTCCAGATTCCGATAAGCCCCCCGCCCGCAGACCCCCACAACCACCGGCCAGGGTTGTGGGGATGAGGCCCTTGTCCTCATCAACATGGGGACAAGGTGTTTTGGGGGGCTACCCCAAAGCACCCTCCCAATGTTGAGGGCATGTGGCCTGGTATGGTTCAGGAGGGGGGGGCCGCACTCTCGTCCCCCCCTCTTTTCCTGTGGCCTGCCAGGTTGCGTGCTCAGATAAGGGTCTGGTATGGATCCTTGGGGGGACCCCACGCCGTTTTTTGTTTTTTTTGGCGCGGGGTTCCCCTTAAAATCCATACCAGACCTGAAGGGTCTGGTATAGAATTTAGGGGGAACCCCACGTCATTTTTTTTTTTTTTTTTGGCCGGGGTTCCCCTTAATATCCATATCAGACCTGAAGGGCCTGGTATGGAATTTAGGGGGACTCCTACATCTTTTTTTTTTTTTTTAATTTTGGTTCGGGGTTCCCCTTTGGGGAATTCCCATGCCGTTTTTATCAATGAACTTCTATGTGTATTGTCGGCAATGCAATAGCCGCGGTAGTTTTAAATGAGTTTTTTCCTTCAAAATGTCATTTTGCTGTCAGACTGTTCTAAACACAGGAAACATGCACCCCTTTACAGGCATACTATAGACACCCCCCAGGTATGAAATTTAAAGGGATATTACACTTTTATTGTTTGACTTTAAGCATTATTAAAATCACTGCTCCTGAAAAAACGGCCGTTTTAAAACATTTTTTTTGCATTGATCCATGTCCCCTGGGGCAGGACCCAGGTCCTCAAACACTTTTTATGACAATACCTTGCATATTAGCCTTTAAAATTAGCACTTTTGATTATTCATGTTCGTGTCCCATAGACTTTAACGGTGTTCGCGTGTTCGAACGAACTTTTTTCCTGTTCGCATGTTCTGGTGCGAACCGAACAGGGGGTGTTCGGCTCATCCCTAATCAGAAGGACTTATAGAATAATTTGTCGACAGGATAGCCCTAACCAAATGGTTTGCTGTCTCCCTGGTGCCAGGATTCAGCATGTGGTGGACCGGGTTGATAAATTACTGGGAGGGGATGGGTATGATCCAGCTGTCTTGGTCTATGTTGAAACCAATGACAGAATATATGGAAGGTGGAGGCTCCTTAAGAACCAATTTAAAGAACTAGGCTGCAAGTTGAAGGGAAGGACCTCCAAGGTGATATTCTCTGAAATATTGCCTGTGCCATGTGCAACACAGGAAAGGCAGGGGGAGAAGTAGAGAGCTGAATGCATGGCTAAAGACCTGGTGTAAGAAGGAGGGATTTGGGCTTTTAGAGCACTGGGCTGACTTTTTATTGGGGTACAACCTATAGGCTAAAGATGGTTTGCACCTAAAATGGAAGGGGGTCTCCTGTGCTGGGGAAGAGGTTTATGGGAAGGCTGGAGAAGTATTTAAACTAAGACTGGGGGGTGTGAATTAGATTATAATGGGGCAGAAATGTCAGACAGGGATTAGCCCCTGATGGTGGATGGAAAAGGAACAGATGGGGGGAGGGCTATGGAAGATGATATGAAGGTTCCTATGTTACAAACAACCATTGGAAATGGTACTATTTGTACTAAAAGAAAAATATGCAACATATGAGTACAAGATGTGACTATGAATTAAAGTGTTTGTTCACCAGTGCCAGAAGTCTGGCAAACAAAATAAGTGAGTTGGAAGCTCTGCTGCATGAAGAGAACTATAATTTAATTGGTATTGCTAAATCTTGGCTTCATTCTTCACATGACAGGGCTATTAATTTTCCTGGCTATGCTCTCTTTCAGAAAGACAGGGTAAAACGGAGGGGTGGTGGTGTCTGTCTCTATGTGAGAAGTGAACTCAAAGCGAATGTGAAAGAGGACCTAGTTGATGGAGAGTCTGAAGCATCATGGGTAGAACTGTACATGGGTGTGTGCACTACAAAGGTTATCATTGGAGTTTGGTATAGACCTCCCAGTGTTAATGAGGAGGTGGAGACTCAGCTCCTTGCACAGATAGAAAGGGCTGCAAGGGCTGAGATAGTGATAATAATGGGGGATTTTACCTAACTGAAAATTGATTGGAGTAATGGCACTGCTGTAACAATTAAAGGGCAAGAATTTATAAACCTATTACAAGACAATTTTATGGTTCAGTTTATTGAGGCCCTGACTAGGAATGATGCTCTGCTGGACCTGGTAATCTCAAATCATGCAGAGATTATTACCAATTATCATATAAAAGAACATCTTGGTAGCAGTGACAATAACATGATTTCATTTATTGTTAGATGTAAGCAACAAACACATACGGGAAATATAAAAACACAACTTTAAGTGAGCAAATTTTTCAAGGATGAGGGCTGCTCTCCAAGACCTGGACTGGGAGGAAATATTGGCATAGATGAACACAGAACAGAAATGGGAATTCTTCAGAGACTTTATGTGAACTCACTGCAAAGTATATTCCCATGGGCAATACATTTAAAAGGCTAAAAATAAAATAAAAAAAATTAAATAAAAAATAAAAAAATGTGGCTCACAGCCAAAGTCAAAAAAGCTATAAATAAGAGAAGAGCTTTTAAAAAATATAAAAATGAAAGAACAGTATCATCCTTTAAATGTTACAAAGAATATAACAGAATATGTAAAAAGGAAACCAAGAACGCAAAAATTATAAATGATAGGCAGATTGCAAATGATAGAACCTTTTGGGGTTTGTCCTTCAAATATATTAATAGTTAAAAGCTCTGAGCATGTAGGCTCCTTACAAAATAATCTGGAGTGGGTGACTGGGGACAAAGAGAAGGCAAATTTATTAAATACTTTCTTCAACTCTGTGTATACAAAGGAGCATGGGGAAGCTCAGGTCCATAATAGGGATTGTATTGACACAGCCCCAAATGATCCACAATGGCTTAAAAGTGATCTGGTCTAGAAATATTTAGAAAGCCTACAAACATGAAGGATTTCCCAGCGAGACCATACTCCTTAATTCTGCATACTATCCCACTCCTTCTCTTTCTTCCCCAACTATTTCTCTTCTCCTTTCTTCTCCTTTCTCTCTTTCTTAATATCTATCAACAGATACTAGTATGACAGGGTGTAAACTATTCAGTAAGCACCCCACAGTTCGACCTCATGTATACACTAGATAACCCAGCGCAGGGAACAGGTAATCACATTTGGTCAAACACTCATGGAAAGGGACCCATCGGCCCAATCCCGGAGGATGCGATGTCCTGGGAGTCACCCGGCTAGTGCGTCTCCCGGGAGGGGACGAGGAGTGAAAGGCAGGAGGCTCCGCTGGGCGAGGTGCTGGAGCTCCCTCATTCCACAGTAGGCACCCATAGGGGTGGGGTGATGATCTCGAGGACTAGCTTAGGGAGTCATCCCTACTGAATTTTTCTCATGTAGACTAATACCTGCAGTGATATACTTGGGTAACACATCAACCTAAGCAATGGACATGAGGGGACAAAATTCTTCGTCTTCCCCTGGTCAGAATAACCATGGACACCAGAAGGAGTCCACTTTAAGTTACTCAACACATACATGCCTAGCGTTGCCCATTTTTGGGGACCATCATATCCTGCGATATAATGTTTTCTTTTGTTCTTGTTACGTTATCCCACTGGTTATAGTCCCCCCCTTGCAAATTATAATTCCTAAGTTACAAAATGGGCAGGTATTAAATGTGACTATACAACTACATTTAAAGACATGTAAGTGCCTTATTGATGCAATCTCCATGCTTGAGATCTCTCTTTTGTTTCAATGTATTTTCCTATCCTGGCTAGCTTGGCCAGTGAGAGGATTTTATTGTATGGATTGTAATTGTCATGATTGTATTGCAAAACTTCAATAAAAATATTGAAAAGAGAAATATTTAGAAAGAAATAAAGGTGGATAAAGCACCTACACCCACGTATCCTAAAAGAATTGAGCTCTGTCATTTCAAAGCCATTGGGGGTTATTTACTAAAGGCAAATTCACTTTGCACTACAAGTGCAAACTACAAGTGCAAAGTGCACTTGAAATTGCACTGAAAGTGCACTTGGATGTGCAGTCGCTGTAGATCCGAGGGAGACATTTAAGGAAAATAAAAAACAGCATTTTAGCTTGCACATGATTGGATGATAAAATCAGCAGAGCTTCCCCTCATTTCAGATCTACCCCTCAGATTTACAGTGACTGCACTTCCAAGTGCACTTTCAGTGCAATTTCAAGTGCACTTTGCACTTGTCGTTTGCACTTGTAGTGCAAAGTGGATTTGCCTTTCGTAAATAACCCCCATTGCTTCTAATTTCTAGGGACTGAAATAGTACCACTGGACTGGCGTAGGGACAATGTGGTGCCCATATTTAAAAATATATCAAAGTCTTTACTAAGTAACTATAGACCTGTAAGTTTAACTTCTGAAGTTGGGAAGATTCTGGAGAGTTTAGTAAAAGACCACATAAATGAGGTCTTGCTGGAAAAAAAAATTGTAAGCAAAAGACAGCATGGATTCATGAAAGACAGAAGTTGTCTAACAAACCTGATTTGTTTTTATGAGGTGGTAAGTAAAACTTTGGACAGAGGGGTGGCTGTGGACGTAGTATACTTGGATTTTGCAAAAACATTTGACACAGCTCTCCACACACGGCTAATGTGTAAGGTAAAGTCTACAGGCTTGGAAAGATCAGTTTGTAAATGTATATAAAACTGTCTAAACGAATTCAGAGTGTAGTTGTTAATGATTCTTATTTTGAGTGGACTAAGGTTATTAGTGGTGTAACCCAAGGCTCAGTGTTGGGACACTTACTTTTTAATTAGTTGCCACCCAGCCCAAAGGGCGGATCCGGGGGGGGGGCAAGAGGGGAATTGCTGCCCCCGAGAAAATATTGCTGACTCTGAGGCTGAGCGCCCCCCCCCCGAGAATTCAGAGCCACAGTCGGGACAACTCACAGCCATCAGCATTAGGAATTATTGCCCACACACTTAGGACTGCGCTCTCCGCCCCCTGTACCCCCCCAGCTATTTTCCAGCTTCTCTCCTGCAGGCTGCTGCTTGAGTAGGAGGGAAGGGGATGTGCCTGACCCCCGAGACTGTGCCCGCCTGGAAGAGGGAGGTTTGAGCAGCTAAGCAGAGGGAGTTGAGTGACTTCCTGGAGGTACATCATGGGTTAGTTTACAGGCACCTCTATGCTGAGTCTGCTGAGTTACTGCAGCTTAGCATAGAGGAGCTGTTAGCTGACAAATGGGATTGCATCTTTTCATGTGGCACAGTGAGAAATTGGGCTCATTAAAGCATTGTGACTGCCCCCTGCTATGTGCCCTCCTGATCCCCCCCAGAGTGTGCCCTCCTGATCTGCTCCAGTGTGTGCACTCCCGATCCCCCTCAGTGTGTGCCCTCCTGATCCCCCCAGTGTGTGCCCTCCTGATCTCCCCAGTGTGTTCCCTCCTGATCCCCCCAGTGTGTGCCCTCCTGATCCCCCCAGTGTGTGCCCTCCTGATCCCCCCAGTGTGTGCCCTCCTGATCCCCCCCAATGTGTGCCCTTCTGACCCCCCAGTGTGTGCCCTCCCAACCCCTTCCCCAATGTATGCCCTCCTGACCTCCCTGGTGTGTCCCCTCCTGACCTCCCTGGTGTGTGCCCTCTTGACCCCATACTGTGCTCTCCTGACCTCCCCGGTGTGTGCCCTCCTGACCCCGTACTGTGCTCTCCCAGACCCTTAAAAGGATTCCAACCTTCACTAGCTATAGCTCTGGCTTTGCCTTGTAGGGATCTAAACCTTATCCATATGGGCCTGAACTTTGTCACTACTATCCCCAATCCCGATATAACAATCTTTACTTATGAAGTTCCAGAAACCCCCTTGGACTGTGGGAACTTCCTTGTAGCTTCAACAGTTACATGAGAACATCCCATCCTCAATGGATGAGAAATTGTTCAAGTGTTTTTATAAGCTCAAGCCTCCACCATGTACAAGCAATTCCCTTCCAGCTGTCCCTGCCATTCTTACCTTCTCTCACGCCATCAGATCCTCACGATCGGCCGCGACATAAGATGCTGGGATGAGTTTCACCAGCACACATGAACCTCTTGCCTTAGGGAAATTGCCTTATAAGCTGTAGATCTGCATTAATACCAAACTACAGTTGAAGTAGACTTGTGGCTACCTTGTTATCCTAAAACCAAAGCTGGCAAGAACCAGAGCTATTGTTAAAATTATAACTAATTTTACCCTCTAGAAATGTTTTGTTAAGTTCTATTGACAGGTGTCTGTTTGGATTTTACTAGTTTGTCAAAACTCCTCACACCAATATGAACATCTTATATATCATGTACCGCCTTCATCGATGGGGCACTAGTAGACCCGACCATGTGTCCTGTTCTCTTTCTTAGCTAGTTGGGAAATACACTTTAAAAATATGAATAAAAAGATGAATAAAAGATACTCCTCTATTCTTTGTGGTTGAGCCGCTTCTTGCAATGGCTGGCGTGGTCTCATCCCTCAAGCTTCTTTACAATGACCCAGTCACCTGGTTGGAAAGAATGTAAACTGGTTATTGTGTCAGGGTCCAGGAGGGACTCGTGAACCCTGTGGTGGACCTTTTGAAGTTCATGTTACAGTGTTCGCACCCACCCCATCAGCTGAGAATGTAGGTGACAGCTAATAAGGAAAGTACAACTGTTGACCTGTTTTGGTTGACCTTCAAACAAACCTCATATGACAATAACCCAGACATCGGGACTGTGGTCACTGAATAACCTGTGCGTGGCTTACCATCTGGTGTGTAATACCTGAAACCAGTGACAAAAAGGTTCTTAGCATCTGGGATGGGAGCCTACTTCACCAGACTGCTGCTTGCTGATTCAAATTGCATCAAAGAAAGACAGTCCTGGCACAAACTTGGTTAGAATTAGAGTGGTTAGTATTATTGGTTTGAAAATTTGTCATTCTCACCACTCTCATCCCCATTTTTATTCCTCCTCATTACAAACTGGAGGAAGACATGCAGGTTTTAGTAGGGTGCAGAAAAAAAAATGTGAAACAGCCTATGACACTTTTACCTTCTTATACACCTGCTTTCTATGTACTTAAACTCCTTGGACCTGAAAAGATACTTATAAACAAAGGTTATTACTCAATCCTTCAAAAAATGGTAAACAATACAACATTTGTGTACATTGGTAAATTGTCACTGACATTCCACAAAACCGATAATAACTAAACCCTCTGTAAATCTTACTTTCACGTTTTTTACTAAAATACAACAGCCACGACACACAAGAGGGCTGTCGCGGTGGTTCAAACATGTTACTACATACAAACATTGAGAAGAGACAAACATTTAGATACAAATGTGGGGGACATATTTCATAGTTCCCAAAAAAATGAAAAAAAATAAAAACGACCAGATGGAATGCTGCCTTCACTCTTTTAGCGATAGAAAAAGAATACAATTTGAAAAGCACAAGAGCATCTTGAAATCTTTCCATGGACCAGCCACACAAAGTTCAAAAACAGACCTGTATATTTTTAATCACACAAACGTGTACTACGCATCCATCAACTCACTCAACATTACAGATTTCTGAAGCCACAGCTGAACTACTTCCAAGGTATTTTTATTCTCGGGTCTCATACCTCCAGACATCAAAAGTACCTTCAAAAAGGAATACACCTTACTGTACCCTCTGACAATATCTGCCAATCTTTAAGGGGTCTCATGTCCAGAGCCCCAAACCCAGATCTCATGTGAAGTGCAGCTGTCATACTGGCGTGGAGCCTCATTTTTTTTCCTCCAACGCATGGACGGCACATTACCCATGATGATTCGAATCGCCTTTTTGGTGATCTCTGCGTCCAGAGAACCCTGCGCTTTACTTTTGGAGCAGTTATGGTTTGCGCCTTTATCACCATAATCGACCCCCACATTCCGATTATTATACACGGCCTGAGCGGGGCTGTTAGCGTACTGCTTCTCACATTTACATGCTCTACAACAGGTTATCGGCAGCCCTATAAATGTGTTGTCAGACAAACTACAAAGCACCATGAAATCCTCCGCTATTCAAAACAAAACAATCTTATGGCTTCTATCTGTACCCAGATATTACAAAAATAACTTGGATGCCTCCTGTTTGCTCTCTGCCCAAAACTGTATTACAGTATGAACCTTAATTTAATTTAAAAATCAAAATGATTTATCCTTCGAAACACAAGTCAAAAGACCCCAAACCCCTCCCACCAAATTCCTGTGGATACATAAAATGCTGAGAAGAACTTCCTGTCGCATGCCCAGCTCTACAAACCCCTCAGACTGGTTTATTTACACATTAATGTACAGGAAAAGGGAGGGGAGGGGAGGGTAAGCCTAGTTTCATATACTGCAGGCTATACAATACAAACCTTGCTAAAGCAATAAAATATAAAACAAAATAAAAAAAATTAAACACACACCGCTAAAAGTACAAAAACTCACAGTTAAAGCTAGTCTTGTTATCCATTGAAATTCAGTGCAGAGTAGAGGTTTCATTCAAAACCAATATTCAATACAGAAAACGAAATAGCTTCCTTGAAAAGTATGAAAAAAGTACAAAAATAGAATTCACTTAAAAGGAAATGGTGCCTAGAGATAAGGTGGCACCCCAAACCACATGGCTGCACACACACACAAAGGAAATTGGAGCAGCTTCCCCTGTACAATGACCCACAGGTCCTCAAAATGGCCACCGATCAACATGGCAGACAACAACAAAAGGAAATTGTAGACAAAAACCAGGCCACAACAAAATGGCGCATTTTTCCGTCAAAACTGAAATCCAACACAAAGATGGCCACTCTTCTACTGCAAAGGTAACAAAAAGTACAAACACAGCTCACCTACAATAGCTTACATTTGCTTAAAAGAAAACAGAAATGATGCCTAGAAACAAAATGGTGGCTCATGTCACATGGTTTCACATACAAAGGAATTGAAAATGGCCGACCGTAACCACATGGCAGACAACAACAAAAGGAAATGGCAGACAAAAACCAGGCCACGACAAAATGGTGCATTTTCCTGCCAAAACCAAAGTTTCTCCCCACAAAACTACACATTTGAGATACTAAATGAACAAACAAACATTTAAAAGTGTTAACGTTATGAAAAAGCACAACTAAAACAAGTTATGAAAAAGCACAACTAAAACAAAATGGTAGATAAAATCTGGACCACAGCAAGATGGCCAATGACAAAAGGACTATACTAAAACACAAGCACATGAACTGCAATTGTTGAACACTTGAACCATAATACAAACACTTTAGGAACAGTTCTACTGAAAAGCATGTTATCCAATGAAACCACAAAGCCACATAACCCACATAACCCACAATCACACGGCTGAAACATACCCGCTTTTCTCAAACAAAGTTCACATCAGCTTTCACAGGAACAAGACATTGAGAGATACAAACAGTGATGCCTTCATGTTCTTTTCATCTCAAAACAAAACCTTTCTATTGTCCACAGGGAGTAGCCAACTTTCACCATTGTAAATGATGATTCAACTGTGGTTGGCCGCCCCCTCCCCCAGGCCACATGGCCACTTGGAAATGCAGCAGCCATTTTCAAACCAAAAGTTTTTCTAAACAACCATCCACTAACCATCTGTGTCTTGAGACAATTAAACACTCTACAAGACTCATGCAATCTACTTGTCCCATACATAAGTAATAATTACAATTCATCCATTTCTCACATGGATTACAAACTTGTTACACAGCATCAGTCACACACACATTGCAGGCTGTAAACAATCCCAATTCATACATTTCTATTTCTCATATATTTATTACACAACATACAGTTACTTACACATACACACAGCATACAGTCTCCCTACACAAACATTCGAGATACAAATCACACACACACACGCAGGCACACACACACCAGACATACGATCAAACTTCCAGCATTATCTCAAAAAGACTAAAATTTTTTTATTTTTGAGAAGCAGAGCCTCCCCAACAATAATTGCTAACTGTAACTGTTTTTGATGATTATTGATTCTTTTTTCTTGCTGGCTTATCCACTGTGGATTGTATGGGCGCCACCTGGTGGCGGGTTTCTGGTTGTCATGTGGCCGCCCAGCGTCACACCACCTCCCTTGGTGTTGTGGTGCATACATTAGCCGGCGTGGGTTGCTCTGTGCTGCGTCGTCGCTTTTCTCGGTGGGCGCGCTGTCTGTGTCTTTGACGGCGATCCTAGCCAGGCGGCACGCCGATGCACACAAATAGGATGGCGTCCTGTCACTGTGCACAACCCGCTCCAGCAAAAGGGATGGCACCACATGCTTGATCTTTACCCCCATGGGATCCAGGTACCTTTATCCTGACTTAGGCAGTGGCTGCATTAGGTCAGTGGCCATTAATATATTTAGGCACATTCTCTTATGGCTGGTTCCCTTCCCCTCCCCCTCCCCCTCTGTATTTTAGGTATATGCAGCTCTCACTCTAATGCCCCGTACACACGGTCGGATTTTCCGACGGAAAATGTGTGATAGGACCTCGTTGTCGGAAATTCCAACCGTGTGTGGGCTCCATCACACATTTTCCATCAGATTTTCCGACACACAAAGTTTGAGAGCAGGCTATAAAATTTTCCGACAACGAAATCCATTGCCGGAAATTCCGATCGTGTGTACACAAATCCGACGCACAAAGTGCCATGCATGCTCAGAATAAATTAAGAGACGAAAGCTATTGGCTACTGCCCCGTTTATAGTCCCAATGTACGTGTTTTACGTCAGTGCGTTCAGACCGATCGGATTTTCCGACATGTGTAACCGTGTGTATGCAAGACAAGTTTGAGCCAGCATCCGTCGGAAAAAATCCATGGATTTTGTTGTCGGAATGTCTGATCAATGTCTGACCGTGTGTACAGGGCATAAGACTATGTCCTTTGATACCCTGGCTCTGGTACCTACACAATCGGCTGTGATTTTCTGAGCCCTCTGTATGTATCCACATTTACCTACATGAGCCTTGTGTGGAGCATACCCTCTATTCTAGCTGCTGGTGAGTGAGTTATGCCATAGCTTTATTATCTTCATTATTATTTAAGATCTGTCCATTATTGCTTACTGAAATTAGTTTTATATTTTCCCATAGGCTATACTACCAACCCTTATTCAACTATACACGCGGTGCTTTACTGTACTGTCCGCTTCTTCCTTTATATGTGGGCCATTTTATTTTATTATGACCATAGATACATCTACTCTGTAAGTACTTAATTAGCCTTTCCCTCTGCCATTTCTTTCCTTTTCCCTCCCCCTACCCTTTTTCCCCCCTTCCCCCCCTCCCGTCCCATGTTGTTTTTTGTTTTTTCTTTTTCCCTGTCCCATGTTTTGTTCCTATAATTGGTAGGTAGATGGACTATAAATTTTCCTACCAGGACACATCCTTCAGATACAGTAGAGTTTTATGTTGTGCACGCCCCCATGGTAGCCTTTCATTGCCCCCTCGTTTGGTGTCCCATCCTTTACCGCATTGGTCTGACCAGCACGGATTTGTGTGAATTGTAGTACTCCGCATTGTCTTATATGTCGGATTTTATGGTTTTACATACTAATTATATGTTATGTATCTTGATAGCCACAACACATTTTGCTGCTCCTGAAGAAGCGTGAAGACACGCGAAACATGTTGAGCATTGAGTATCTACACAATATGAAATAATCGTTCACTGATCTGCTATCCAGCCATCTTCTCGGACCTGTTGCTACTCTGGATGGTTATCCTCATGTCCGATTTATTACATATGTAGATGGTTTTACATACATATGATCTGTGGTTTTAATTGACCTATTTATATATGTTTTTCAATAAATTAACTTTGTTATATATATTTGTTGTTACTATGCCTGCAAAGTCCAAAGTCCCTTTTTGGTTTTCTGTTTGCTAATATAAGTTATAGAACGTGTATACTATCCATGTATCCACAGCACCACTCTGTGTTATGATACATTTCCATTTTTGCATCCTTACACAAACATTTGAGATACAAATCACACACACACGCAGGCACACACACCAGACATACGATCAAACTTCCAGGATTATCTCAAAAAGACGAAAAATGTGTTCTTTTCGCGAAGCAGAGCCTCCCCAACACATCACACATCTTAATGATCTGATTGCGATGGAGGTTCTGTTCACTCCTACGGTTCTGACTCGCCATCTGTCGTAGAAAGATGGCTGTATGCTATGCACACAGCCATATCGCTTGTGCTAATAAACACCCATTTCTGTCTTAATGATATAAATGCATCTTACCTTTTGATCGTATGTCTCCCCACTGGTTCCCCATTTCCCAGTAAAACAGACATTAACCCATTCTTACGTTCTCATCCCAGCATGGCTGGCTTTCTCTAGCTAGCATGCACTTTTATTATCATATCAACAGGAAGTCCCAAGAGGGTGTGCCTCCAGCAGCCAAACCCCTCCTACAAAGTTTGTGACCTCACAGGAAATGAACCCAGGATGTGAATGACCATATAAGGATGTAACAGGATGTGAGAATACAGAAGCCCTTCCAACAGGAATAAATACAGAACCAATCAAAGACATGTATACATTCAAATAGAAATACAGTAGTAACGTGTGCAGATGGTGGTGTGCAAAACCATTTGGCAAGCACATGGCTTTGAACACGACCATGTGAACACTCCCACTGTTACCATTGATGCGAACCATACAAAATTATGGATCAGTGAGCCATAATTTTCATATAGTTATGCTATAGTTCCCATGTACACAGACATGTATGCTCAGAGTCATTAATGCAGTCGCCATGAGGTGGCCAATCTCTTGATGAGCCAGAAACTAACATTCCTAAACGAGCAACAGATATGTCAATAAGGGAAAGCGCCTATGGTCAAAAGGTTAGGTTATCAAATGTAGAGTACCATCATCCCAAAAAATCTACTACAGAGGGAGGCAGGGAGTAGGGCAGGCCGCAGTTCGCTACTTCTGTCGGCAACTGTCCCTACCCCCCACATGCAAGAAAAAAACACAGGGGACTATTTCGGTACTGGGGGTAATTAAATATTAGTACAGAGGAATGAAGAGAAGGTGGTAAGATAAAAGCTATGTTTTTAATAGAAAACCATTTTAAAAGAAGATATATACATATATCTAGATATTACAGTAATAATAACATATACAGTTGTAATACAGGGCAAAGTAATGTATACAACCACATAAATTGTATCTAGCAATAACAGAGGTTGCAAAAGTGACTTGGGTTCTCGACCGGTTTCGCGGTATTCACCGCTTCCTCAGGAGAGTAAAGTCTGTAATGTGGCATAAAAAACAAATAATAGATATATAACAATTCACAGATGCATGGTTTTTGTGGTGGTTACAGCGAGATCATTAAATAATACAATAAACAATAAGGTACAGGTTGAATATAAAAAGGACAGGCTCACCCGTTCAGGTATTCTCTGTAGGTATATAGGACCCCAAACAAATCCCCCTGCGAGGAACACAGGGGTAACAGAACAGCCTCTGGTGGGTAAAATATTTAAGTAATTGAGTGTGGATCATTAAACCACAAGATAGGCATAGCGTGGTAGAGTATAGGGGTACCCATAAAATAGCTATGAATTTAGAACCCGGTGTGCAAAAAGGAGAAAGATGAAGGGGTGGTTGGAGAAGACAGGAAGGGAGGGGGGAGGGAAGGGGGGGGGGAAAGGAACAGGAAGGGAGAGGGGAGGGAGGAGAGGAAAAGATGAAGAAGAAAGGGGGGGGAGGGGAAGGGGAAGGGGAAGGGGGGGGGGGTAAAGGGGGAGGGAGGGGGGGGAAAGGAAGAAGGCAAGGAATGAGAGAGGGGGGGAAAAGAGGGGAGGGAGGAAGAGGAGGGAGGGAAGGGGGGGCAAGGGGGGGAGGGGTGGGGGGAGGGGTGGGGGACAGGGGAGAAGGGGAAGGGGGCGGGGGAGGGAGGAAGGGGGGGAAGGAAGGGGGGGAGGGAAGGGTGGGGTGGTGAATAGGACCTATAAATTAGATCCAGGGGGAAAAGGTGAGACTGGGAAAAGAGAGGAATTGCACACAGATAATACGGGCCATCACTTACCCCTACAACATTGGTCAACGAGAGGGATGGAATAAGGTAAGAGGGGAGCATAGAGTAATGGGGATCGTGGCATTCAATGGGTTAAACGATCCGGGCGCTCAAGGGTTAATGATTAACGCTCCACAGGCTGGGGTCAATGGTATGCGCAGGGACAAAAAATCACTGCAGCAGCTGTAATAAAGTAAGGAGATTTTATTCCACAATATTAACGAGGGGGGGGGGGAGGGAAACAGACGGTTACCCACACAGCAAAAAAGGGGGGGACAACAGCGGTAACTCACTGGGATAAAAAGTATCATAGAAAAAAATAATAAAAGTAGGTAGCCAGTACCAGAAGATGACAAGGTAGCAGATTATATATAGTCCCCAGTGAGACAGGGATGTTAGGATACCAGCAGAGCAATATATATAAGTGCTGCGAGCAGCCACTGTGTGTGCGGGCGGTGATGACCAAGCCCGACATGGATGGGAGGAGAGGTAAGTAGGAAGGAGAAACCAGCCAGCGGGGAAGGAGACGGGAGGGAACAGCGAGGAGGGGGGAAAATGATGAGACTTACCCGAAATACTGCTCCTCGTGAGGCACGCCGTCAGAGGCTGTAGGCTTATACAGCGGCCGTGTCCGGCCGCTATAAAAGCACCCCAACCCGGAAGTCAAGGACGTCCTAACGGAGGCGGTCCCTGACGTAACCCGGGTCTGCTCGCCCGCACTGCGCAGGTGCACCATAAGTGCTACTGCGCAAGCGCGCGCTCCCGTCAAAGGGAATCTAGTTCCCAAACGAGGAGACGCAAGCAGTCAAAAGACTGCCAGGGCGAGCATATGTCCGTCGCATAGGAGAGAGACCGGGGCAACCCACCAACAGAGTCTGAAAACGGGGGATGGGAGCCTGACCTTGTACAGCAAAAAAATAAAACAACAAAATACAACATAGTGAAATAAACATAAAAGAAATTTCTATACAGGCATTGTATAAAATTATGTAAGGGTGTCAGTTACCCATAGCTTTTGGGGATAAATCTTGGGCAGACATGGTCAATTCATTGGTACTCGGCCCTGGGAGTGCCAGAGTGGGGAAGTGGGAGGGAGCCCCCTCCCTCCCTCCCACTTCCCTACTCTGGCACTCCCAGGGCCGAGTACCAATGAATTGACCATGTCTGCCCAAGATTTATCCCCAAAAGCTATGGGTAACTGACACCCTTACATAATTTTATACAATGCCTGTATAGAAATTTCTTTTATGTTTATTTCACTATGTTGTATTTTGTTGTTTTATTTTTTTGCTGTACAAGGTCAGGCTCCCATCCCCCGTTTTCAGACTCTGTTGGTGGGTTGCCCCGGTCTCTCTCCTATGCGACGGACATATGCTCGCCCTGGCAGTCTTTTGACTGCTTGCGTCTCCTCGTTTGGGAACTAGATTCCCTTTGACGGGAGCGCGCGCTTGCGCAGTAGCACTTATGGTGCACCTGCGCAGTGCGGGCGAGCAGACCCGGGTTACGTCAGGGACCGCCTCCGTTAGGACGTCCCTGACTTCCGGGTTGGGGTGCTTTTATAGCGGCCGGACACGGCCGCTGTATAAGCCTACAGCCTCTGACGGCGTGCCTCACGAGGAGCAGTATTTCGGGTAAGTCTCATCATTTTCCCCCCTCCTCGCTGTTCCCTCCCGTCTCCTTCCCCGCTGGCTGGTTTCTCCTTCCTACTTACCTCTCCTCCCATCCATGTCGGGCTTGGTCATCACCGCCCGCACACACAGTGGCTGCTCGCAGCACTTATATATATTGCTCTGCTGGTATCCTAACATCCCTGTCTCACTGGGGACTATATATAATCTGCTACCTTGTCATCTTCTGGTACTGGCTACCTACTTTTATTATTTTTTTCTATGATACTTTTTTATCCCAGTGAGTTACCGCTATTGTCCCCCCCTTTTTTTGCTGTGTGGGTAACCGTCTGTTTCCCTCCCCCCCCCCCCTCGTTAATATTGTGGAATAAAATCTCCTTACTTTATTACAGCTGCTGCAGTGATTTTTTGTCCCTGCGCATACCATTGACCCCAGCCTGTGGAGCGTTAATCATTAACCCTTGAGCGCCCGGATCGTTTAACCCATTGAATGCCACGATCCCCATTACTCTATGCTCCCCTCTTACCTTATTCCATCCCTCTCGTTGACCAATGTTGTAGGGGTAAGTGATGGCCCGTATTATCTGTGTGCAATTCCTCTCTTTTCCCAGTCTCACCTTTTCCCCCTGGATCTAATTTATAGGTCCTATTCACCACCCCACCCTTCCCCTCCCCCCCTTCCTTCCCCCCCTTCCTCCCTCCCCCGCCCCCTTCCCCTTCTCCCCTGTCCCCCCCCCACCCCTCCCCTCACCCCTCCCCCCCTTGCCCCCCCTTCCCTCCCTCCTCTTCCTCCCTCCCCTCTTTTCCCCCCTCTCTCATTCCTTGCCTTCTTCCTTTCCCCCCCTCCCTCCCCCTTTATCCCCCCCCTTCCCCCTTCCCCTTCCCCTCCCCCCCCCTTTCTTCTTCATCTTTTCCTCTCCTCCCTCCCCTCTCCCTTCCTGTTCCTTCCCCCCCCCCCTCCCTCCCCCCCTCCCTTCCTGTCTTCTCCAACCACCCCTTCATCTTTCTCCTTTTTGCACACCGGGTTCTAAATTCATAGCTATTTTATGGGTACCCCTATACTCTACCACGCTATGCCTATCTTGTGGTTTAATGATCCACACTCAATTACTTAAATATTTTACCCACCAGAGGCTGTTCTGTTACCCCTGTGTTCGTCGCAGGGGGATTTGTTTGGGGTCCTATATACCTACAGAGAATACCTGAACGGGTGAGCCTGTCCTTTTTATATTCAACCTGTACCTTATTGTTTATTGTATTATTTAATGATCTCGCTGTAACCACCACAAAAACCATGCATCTGTGAATTGTTATATATCTATTATTTGTTTTTTATGCCACATTACAGACTTTACTCTCCTGAGGAAGCGGGTGAATACCGCGAAACCGGTCGAGAACCCAAGTCACTTTTGCAACCTCTGTTATTGCTAGATACAATTTATGTGGTTGTATACATTACTTTGCCTGTATTACAACTGTATATGTTATTATTACTGTAATATCTAGATATATGTATATATCTTCTTTTAAAATGGTTTTCTATTAAAACATAGCTTTTATCTTACCACCTTCTCTTCATTCCTCTGTACTAATATTTAATTACCCCAGTACCGAAATAGTCCCCTGTGTTTTTTTCTTGCATGTGGGGGGTAGGGACAGTTGCCGACAGAAGTAGCGAACTGCGGCCTGCCCTACTCCCTGCCTCCCTCTGTAGTAGATATGCCATGTCCACAGGAAGGTTTTCACAGCCACTGGTCTTCCACCAACGTCTGTATGTGCGAATACGCTCACATGAGCGTATTATAGCAAAACCGACAATGGGGGACATTTGACAACATATATTTATAAAATTTTCCACAACACCTCCTGACCCTGTACTGTGCTCTCCTGACCTCCCTGGTGTGTGCCCTCCTGACCTCATACTGTACTGTCCTGACCTCCCGCTGGTCTGTGCCCTCCTGACCCTGTACTGTGCTCTCTTGACCTCCTGTCAGTACTAAGATCCCTTTAGGACCCAGCACAACTCACCTGACACAGCCTTTACCTGGGAAACAACAATGATTGGCCAGCTGACATTAAATAACTTGCAACAGCATTCAATCATTGCTCGTGTTAGAGTTTACCTTGTGTTTGATCCAGATGATATCTGCTCTGTGTATTTCGTGTATGACCCGGCTCGTTTGACCCTGTTTGCTTGCTTCTGATTCGGTACCGTTTGGACTCTGATCTTCCTGTGTATGACCCAGCTTGCCTAGACTACGTTTTGCCTGATTCCACTAGTAACTTCTTCTGCAGCGGTGAACTACAAGCACCAGATATCTATCCTCACCTGCAGCGGTGAACTACAACACCAGACACCATCTATCCTCATCTGCAGTGGTGAACTACAAGGTCCAGCAAACATCGACCTACATCTACAGCGGTGAACTACAAGTCCCAGCTGACCTGCTCTGCTCATGGTATGTGCTCTTGTTCCTTGAACTCTTTGCATAATCAGAACACCTGAACTGTTACCTGTTATATGCTCTAGCCTGACACCTCCCCAGTGTGTGCCCTCCTGACCCTGTACTGTGCTTTCCTGACATCCCTGGTGTGTGCCCTCCAGACCCCCGTACTGTGCTGTCCTGACCTCCCTTGTGTGTGCCATCCTGACCTCCCTGTTGTGTGCTCTCCTAACCTCCCTGGTGTGTGCCCTCCTGACCCCATACTGTGCCCTCCTGACCTCCCTTGTGTGTGCCATCCTGACCTCCCTGTTGTGTGCTCTCCTAACCCTCCCTGGTGTGTGCCCTCCTGACCCCGTACTGTGCTCTACTGACCTCCCCGGTGTGTGCCCTCCTGACCCCATACTGTGCTCTCTTGACCTCCCTTGTGTGAGACCTGCTGACCCCATACTGTGCTTTCCTGAACTCCCTGGTATGTGCCCTCCTGACACCGTACTGTGCTCTCCTGACCTCCCTGGTGTGTTCCCTCCTGACCCCGTACTGTGCTTTCCTGACCTCCCTGGTGTGTGCCCTCCATATCTAATACTGTGCTCTCCTGACCTCCCTTGTCTGTGCCCTCCTGACCCTGTACTGTGCTCTCTTGACCTCCCCAGTGTGTGCCCTCCTGACCCTGTACTGTGCTCTCATGACCTCCCTGGTGTGTGCCCTCTGGACCCTGTACTGTGCTCTCCTGACCTCCCCGATCTTTGCCCTCCTGACCCTGTACTGTGCTCTCCTGACCTCCCCGGTCTTTGCCCTCCTGACCCTGTACTGTGCTCTCCTGACCTCCTGGTCTTTGCCCTCCAGACCCCGTACTGTGCTCTCCTGAGTTCCCCGGTGTGTGCCCTCCAGACCACGCACTGTGCTTTCCTGACCTCCCCTGGTGTGTGCCCTCTTGACCCCATATTGTGCTCTCCTGACCTCCCTGGTCTTTGCCCTCTTCACCCTGTACTGTGCTCTCTTGACCTCCCCAGTGTGTGCCCTCCTGACCCTGTACTGTGCTTTCCTGACCTCCCTGGTGTGTGCCCTCCTGACCCTGTACTGTGCTCTCCTGACCTCCCTGGTGTGTGCCCTCCTGACCCCGTACTGTCCTCTCCTGACCTCCCCGGTCTGTGCCCTCATGACCCCATATTGTGCTCTCCTGACCTCCCTGGTCTGCGCCCTCCTGACCCCATACTGTGCTCTCTTGACCTCCCCAGTGTGTGCCCTCCAGACCCCGTATTCTGCTCTCCTGACCTCCCTGGTGTGTGCCCTCCAGACCCCATACTGTGCTGTCCTGACCTCTCAGGTGTGTGCCATCCTGACCTCCCTGTTGTGTGCTCTCCTAACCTCCCTGGTGTGTGCCCTCCTGACCCCATATTGTGCCTTCCTGACCTCCCTTGTGTGTGCCATCCTGACCTCCCTGTTGTGTGCTCTCCTAACCTCCCTGGTGTGTGCTCTCCTGACCCCGTACTGTGCTCTACTGACCTCCCCGGTGTGTGCCCTCCTGACCCCATACTGTGCTCTCTTGACCTCCCTTGTGTGAGACCTGCTGACCCCATACTGTGCTTTCCTGAACTCCCTGGTGTGTGCTCTCTTGACACCGTACTGTGCTCTTCTGACCTCCCTGGTGTGTTCCCTCCTGACCCCCGTACTGTGCTTTCCTGACCTCCCTGGTGTGTGCCCTCCATATCTAATACTGTGCTCTCCTGACCTCCCTTGTCTGTGCCCTCCAGACCCTGTACTGTGCTCTCTTGACCTCCCCGGTGTGTGCCCTTCTGACCCCGTACTGTGCTCTCCTGACCTCCCTGGTGTGTGCCCTCCATATCTAATACTGTGCTCTCCTGACCTCCCTTGTCTGTGTCCTCCTGACCCTGTACTGTGCTCTCCTGACCTCCCTGGTGTGTGCCCCCCGGACCCTGTACTGTGCTCTCCTGACCTCCCTGGTCTTTGCCCTCCAGACCCTGTACTGTGCTCTCTTGACCTCCCCGGTGTGTGCCCTCCTGACCCTGTACTGTGCTCTCCTGACCTCCCTTGTTTGTGCCCTCCATATCTAATACTGTGCTCTCCTGTCCTCCCTTGTCTGTGCCCTCCTGACCCTGTACTGTGCTCTCTTGACCTCCCCAGTGTGTGCCCTCCGGACCCTGTACTGTGCTCTCCTGACCTCCCTGGTGTGTGCCCTCCGGACCCTGTACTGTGCTCTCCTGACCTCCCCGGTCTTTGCCCTCCTGACCCTGTACTGTGCTCTCCTGACCTCCCTGGTCTTTGCCCTCCAGACCCCGTACTGTGCTCTCCTGACTTCCCTGGTGTGTGCCCTCCAGACCACGCACTGTGCTTTCCTGACCTCCCCGGTGTGTGCCCTCTTGACCCCATACTGTGCTCTCCTGACCTCCCTGGTCTTTGCCCTCTTCACCCTGTACTGTGCTCTCTTGACCTCCCCAGTGTGTGCCCTCCTGACCCTGTACTGTGCTCCCCTGACCTCCCTGGTGTGTGCCCTCCTGACCCCGTACTGTGCTCTCCTGACCTCCCCGGTCTGTGCCCTCATGACCCCATACTGTGCTCTCCTGACCTCCCTGGTCTGCGCCCTCCTGACCCCGTACTGTGCTCTCTTGACCTCCCCAGTGTGTGACCTCCTGACAATGTACTGTGCTCTCCTGACCTCCCTGGTGTGTGCTCTCCTGACCCTGTACTGTGCTCTCCTGACCTCCCTGGTCTGCGCCCTCCTGACCGCGTACTGTGCTCTCCTGACCTCCCTGGTGTGTGCTCTCCTGACCCTGTACTGTGCTCTCCTGACCTCCCCGGTGTGTGCCCTCCTGACCCTGTACTGTGTTCTCCTGACCTCCCTGGTCTGTGCCCTTCTGACCCCTTACTGTGTTCTCCTGACCTCTCTGGTCTCTGCCCTCCTGACCCCATACTGTGCTCGCTTGACTTCCCCAGTGTGTGCCTTCCTGACCCCATACTGTGCTCTCCTGATCTCCCCGGTGTGTGCTCTCCTGACCCTGTACTGTGTTCTCCTGACCTCCCTGGTGTATGCCCTCCTGACCCTGTACTGTGCTCTCCTGACCTCCCCGGTCTTTGCCCTCCTGACCCTGTACTGTGCTCTCCTGACCTCCCCGGTCTTTGCCCTCCAGACCCCGTACTGTGCTCTCCTGACTTCCCCGGTGTGTGCCCTCCAGACCATGTACTGTGCTTTCCTGACCTCCCCAGAGTGTGTGCCCTCTTGACCCCATACTGTGCTCTCCTGATCTCCCTGGTCTGCGCCCTCCTGACCCTGTACTGTGCTCTCTTGACCTCCCAAGTGTGTGCCCTCCTGACCACATACTGTGCTCTCCTGACCTCAACGGTGTGTGCCCTCCTGACCTTTGTCAGCGAAATTTGGCTGCACGCA
The DNA here is from genome assembly GCA_037952925.1 of Lithobates clamitans. NCBI lineage: Eukaryota > Metazoa > Chordata > Amphibia > Anura > Ranidae > Lithobates > Lithobates clamitans. Next base: position 2,533,201 of record JBBGZY010000317.1, read on the forward strand.
GAGCACACAGCCAAATCTCCTGTTTCTAATAATAATAACAATTTTGTCTAATGATATAAATGCATCTTACCTTTTGATCGTATGTCTCCCCTCTGGTTCCCCATTCCCTAGTAAAACAGACATCATCACCTTCTTACATTCTCAGCTCAACATGACTGCCTTTCTTCAGCTCGCATGCTCTTTTTTTACATCAAAGCTTTCACAAACAGGAAGTGATGGTTCCAACGGCCAATCACTTCTTACATTGCAAGTGACATCACAGGAAATTAAAAACAGTAAAGGGGAGGGCACTCGCGGGAGGAAAAGGGGGAGGAAGTGCACACGCCCCGTCTTAGTCAGCATGGAGGCCACCCAATCAAAGTACCACTATTCAAAGTAAACAGTATCTAGCAAGCTCATTCTACTAGTTCTTACAGGCTTGAGACAATTTGTGGAGACATTGCTATTGCTGTTGCCAATGTACAGTACGAGTACACCGACAAGACAAATATCAATGTCCTCTTATAAAAACACATGTGTATCCAAAAATGGATAGCGTCGTTCGCAAGAGAGAGATGTAATAGGTTCCTCTAGTTATACGGACTTCGCTTCCCTAATGTGCATAGTCATTTGAAGGCAAGAAGCCCAGCGCATTGCGCTTGGTACCTACAAACCAACAAACATCCACAGACACAGAGAACATGTCTCAAATCCCATGAGAAGGTTTTCATAATGACCGTTTTTACCACTGGTCATGATTCAACCCAAGTGCGCTCTGCTAGAGTGCTCCTCCATTAAATCAAACACTGGGAGACTTATGACAATACATTAAAATACATCTTAATACAATTTTCCACAACACCCCATACTGTGCTCTCCTGACCTCGTGATGTGTGCCGTTCTGACCCCGTACTGTGCTCTCCTGACCTCCCCGGTGTGTGCCCTCCAGACCCCGTATTCTGCTCTCCTGACCTCCCTGGTGTGTGCCCTCCAGACCCCATACTGTGCTGTCCTGACCTCCCTTGTGTGTGCCATCCTGACCTCCCTGTTGTGTGCTCTCCTAACCTCTCTGGTGTGTGCCCTCCTGACCCCATACTGTGCCCTCCTGACCTCCCTTGTGTGTGCCATCCTGACCTCCCTGTTGTGTGCTCTCTTAACCCCCCTGGTGTGTGCCCTCCTGACCCCGTACTGTGCTCTACTGACCTCCCTGGTGTGTGCCCTCATGACCCCATACTGTACTCTCTTGACCTCCCTTGTGTGAGACCTGCTGACCCCATACTGTGCTTTCCTGACCTCCCAGGTGTGTGCCCTCCTAACCCCATACTGTGCTCTCTTGACCTCCCCAGTGTGTGCCCTCTTGACCCCATACTGTGCTCTTCTGACCTCCTCAGTGTGTTCCCTCCTGACCCCGTACTGTGCTCTCCTGACCTCCCTGGTCTTTGCCCTCCTGACCCCGTACTGTGCTCACCTTACCTCCCCAGTGTGTGCCATCCTGACCTCATACTGTGCTCTTCTGACCTCCCTGGTGTGTGCCCTCCAGACCCCGTACTGTGCTCTCCTGACCTCCCCAGTGTGTGCCCTCCTGACCCCGTACTGTTCTCTCCTGACCTCCCTTGTCTGTGCCCTCCTGCCCCCGAACTGTGCTCTCTTGACTTCCCCAGTGTGTGCCATCCTGAACCCGTACTGTGCTCTCCTGACCTCCCTTGTGTGCCCTTCTGACCCCGTACTGTGCTCTCTTGACCTCCCCAGTGTGTGCCCTCCTGACCCCGTACTGTGCTCTCCTGACCTCCCTAGTCTGTGCCCTCCTGACCCCGTACTGGGCTCTCCTGACCTCCCTGGTGTGTGCCCTCCTAAACCCATACTGTGCTCTCCTGACCTCCTTGGTGTGTGCCCTCCAGACCCCATACTGTGCTCTCCTGACCTCCCCGGTTTGTGCCCATCTGACCCAATACTGTGCTGTACTGATCTCCCCGGTGTGTGCCCTCCTGACCCCGTACTGTGCCCTCCTGACCTCCCTTGTGTGTGCCATCCTGCCATCCCACAATTCTGTAAGCAACACCTTATTTTCTGGCAGTGCCCCTCCGGAGACTAGACTCTGGATCCGCCCCTGACTCGCCCACTGTCAAATGATGGCGGGGTGGTGCGGCTCTCGTTCTGGGATGCCTTCATATGATAGTGTCCCAGAATTGCCGCTCTTGCACATGCAGCACGTCGATCACAGCCACGCCGTGTTGCTAGGTCACTGTGCGACCCCAATCTCTGTAAAGAGCTGTGTCCGTGGCTCTTTAACCATGGACACAGCCAATCACAATCACAGCCGGTAAACACGGAGAACCCGGAAATCGGCGCTCCTTGCCTCACACTGACAGAGTGTGTGACGAGGAGAGCCAATCAGTGGCATCTCATCACAGGGCACATCTACACATGTAATCAGGGCACTGATCATCAGTGCCCTGATTACAATAGCGACACCAGTGCCAGAAATCAGTGCCAGCAATGAGTGCCCACCAGTGCCAGCAATCAGTACCCACCACTGCCCACAAGTGCCACCAATCAGTGCCCATTAGTGATGTCAGTCCATGCTGGCTATTAGTCTCGCCTATCAGTGCTGCCCATTAATGCCCATCACTGCTGTACATCAATGCCCATCAGTGTCGCCTATCAGTGCCACTAATCAAATGCCCAACAGTGCCCATCAGTACCACCTGTCTGTGCCGCCTATCAGTGCCCACCAGTGCCACCTATCAGTGCCCACCAGTGCCGCCTATTAGTGCCCATCAGTGCTACCTAACTTTGCTCATTAGGGCCGCCTATCAGTGCTCATCAGTGCCACATATCAGTGCCACCTATCAGTGTCCATAACTGCGACATATTTGTGCCTCCTCATCAGGGCCCATAAGTGCCGCCTCATCAGTGCCCATAAGTGCTACCTCATCAATGCCCACCAGTTCTTCCTATAAGTGCCCATCAGTGCCGCCTCATCAGCACACATCAGTGAAGGAGAAAAATTACTTAATTACAAAATTTACTGACAGAAACTACGTAAAAAAATTTTTTTAATCTTTTTATTTTAGTAAAATTTAAAAAACCCAGCAGTGATTATATATATATATATATATATATATATATATATATATATATATATATATATATATATATATATATATATATATATATATATATATATATATATATATATATATATATATATATATATATATATATATATATATATATAAAAATGTCATTCAAAGTGCGACAGCACTGAAAGCTGAAAAATGGTTGTCATGGAACGTCCCTCACTTCGCTTGAGTGCTAGGAACCCCCAAGAACTAGACAACACCATTCTTGGAGTACATCAGAACTAACTCTTTATTTGAGATCTCACACACATTTATACAGCAGGCTGACTCAAAGATAACCTAATTAACATGAGCTAATTTACTAAAACATTTACCCAGACCAGATGACAGACTTGTGGGCACCGAGCTTCACACAGTAGTATAAACACAATAGCTGGAGCTAATTACAATTAACAATACAAACAACAATCTCCCCCCTCCTCAGCCTAGTCATCAACAGTTCGTCTCCTAGCCAGTGCTGGTGGCTAATGTGATCAGCTCACTCAATTAACATAAACACAGGTAGTTGGAGTTGATGACACCAGCATCTCCTCACAGGATGTGTCCCAACAGTATAATTCAGTCTTATCATTCTAATATGGCATATAAAGGGTTCCCAGAGTCTGTGTGTTTTGGGGGGACATGGAGCTGAATCCAAAGTAACACCAACCCCAGGGTCCCCAGGCATACAGCTCACAGAGAGCACCATTCCCCCAAATGCTAGGGCCCATAATCGGTGGGCAAGAGGCTTGCGTTCACTCCCCTCCAATAGCCTCTGTCCCGGGTGAGTCTGTCACATTTCTCACCCATTTAAAGGTTGACTAACAAGGTCCCAGACCTCAACCTGGTCTGGATATGCATTAGTTAGGCAGAGTGAACTCACATAGTCTTCCTGCATGATCTCCTTTCTTGGCTGCACGGAATAGTTGACCTCAGTAGGTGTGGAACAGAGGTCATTTACTCTCTGTCTGGCTGCCAGGGCTTCAGCTGGATTGTTTTTAACATTCCTGGGCTCGGTCTGCTGCTGGGCAGAGGGGCCGATCACCCCAGCTTCCTGAAGCTGTAGAGAGACACTAGGTGCTAGGCAGAGGCCAGCGGTGCTCTGCCCTGTTGCCAGCGATTCAGCTGGGAGTAGCAGCTCCACTACATCAGTTTGTCATCGGAGAGAGGGGCCAACTGCCCCGGCTCCCTGGAACTCCACAGTTGTTGCCGGTGCTGGGAAGAGGTTGGTAGCACTCTGCTCTGTTGCCAGCACTTCTGCTGGGGAATCCGCATCCTCCGCTCCAGCTAACCATTGGGGCAGGAGGCTGGCTTCCTCCACTCCCAAACTGCGTAGTTGCCATTGGCGGCTGCTTCCTTTTCCATTCCCTCATCTGGCTGCTGGGACAACATGTCGATGGTAATGTCTCCCAGGTGCACGGATCTTTGCTGAGGAGGAAAGTCCGCTTCCTCCACCCTGGCCAACTGTTGGGGAGGGACAACACACACCTCCTCTCCCTTCTCCCCCTATATCTGCTGCTGGGAAGTGATTGCCACCTTCTCACCCTGAGCCTCCGAAACTGCCACAGGTGTGGGGCAGAGGTCTTGGACCCTCTGTCCGGTTGCCAGCACTTCTGCTGGGGGTTTGCTAGGTGGTTCCTCCTCTACAGTAACGTCTATTAAATCCCCAGTCTCTGGAATTGGTAAAAGTGTGGGACAGAGGTCTTGGACCCTCTGTTCAGTTACCAGATCTTCAGCTGGAGAAGTTTGTTTTAACTCCATAGATGCTGCTGGCAGAAAATCACATGTCCCTGTCAGTGTTGTGGGAGAAAGGCCGACTACCTCTTCTCTCAAGAAGGCCGAAGCTACTGTTTGTGCTGGGCAGAACACAGTGAACTTTGGCCCTGATAGCAGCTCTTCTACTGGAGGCTCATCAGGTTGTTCTTCCTCAGCAGAAAAGTCTATCAAATCCCATGTCTCTGCAAATGATGTCTGGGGATAGAGGTTCACCATCTCCTGTCCATGAAACCCAGAAGAGGCTATCATTTATGGGCAGAGGTTAGCAGAGCTCTGCCCTGTTGTCAGCACTTCAGGTTTGGGGATGGCAATCTCCGGATTTTCCACTGCCGATTCTCTGGCATGCTGCTGAACTTGTTCTAGCAGTTTCCTGTATGCCCTTTCCAGATGCTGTTCCTTCCTTAGCAAATGGTCCAGATCAGGTTTGAGCTCTGAGACCCCTGCAAGACCGAGCATAGACTCTCTATATTCTCTCAGGTCCTCAAGGTCAGGTTCCCCTTCATCGCCAAACATAAAATGATCTGTAAGGCTCTCCCACACCAATCCAGGGCCGCCAAAGTCATATCCCTCCGGAGAGCATTCTGTTGTCTCCCCAAAATATCCCTCCTCTGCGTGCCATTGCAGAGCCCGATAACGATTGTCCAGCTCTATCTCCTGCTGGACCAGCCTGTCTAACTCAGTCACCCATTGCTCCTGGGGCCGCTCTCCCAGGAATGCCATCCGCAATGCCCGTTGGTCACTGGCCCGTTGCTCTTGGGTTGGAAAGCACTTGCCCTATTTTATACCAGCGAGCTGGGGGGCTCCGATCCAGAGCTCCACCCGAATCTGCTGCCTGAGCTCCAGGTATTCATCCTTAGACACAGTCCTGGTGTATGTTGAAAGGATGATCCGCAGCAGCCCTGGGAACTCTGATGCCAGGTCCATATCTCCGCTGGGGTGACTGAAGTCTGCTATGCTGATCTTGGATCCAGTTGGAGGTTTGGATGTCCCAGACTGCAGGAAGCTTTCCCGCTGCTTGCCACCAATGTCACGGAACGTCCCTCACTCCGCTTAAGTGCTTCCATCAGTATACCGCTTCCTAAGTTCTGGAACACGAGCCCAATGGATCTGGCTATAGGAACCCCCAAGAACTAGACAACACCAGTCTTGGAGTACATCAGAACTAACTCTTTATTTGAGATCTCACACACATTTATACAGCAGGCTGACTCAAAGCTAACCTAATTAACATGAGCTAATTTACTAAAACATTTACCCAGACCAGATGACAGACTTGTGGGCACTGAGCTTCACACAGTAGTATAAACACAATAGCTGGAGCTAATTACAATTAACAATACAAACAACAATCTCCCCCCTCCTCAGCCTAGTCATCAACAGTTCGTCTCCTAGCCAGTGCTGGTGGCTAATGTGATCAGCTCACTCAATTAACATAAACACAGGTAGTTGGAGTTGATGACACCAGCATCTCCTCACAGGATGTGTCCCAACAGTATAATTCAGTCTTATCATTCTAATATGGCATATAAAGGGTTCCCAGAGTCTGTGTGTTTTGGAGGGACATGGAGCTGAATCCAAAGTAACACCAACCCCAGGGTCCCCAGGCATACAGCTCACAGAGAGCACCATTCCCCCAAATGCTAGGGCCCATAATCGGTGGGCAAGAGGCTTGCGTTCAGTCCCCTCCAATAGCCTCTGTCCCGGGTGAGTCTGTCACAATGGTCTGGGCAGGAAGGGGGTGTAAGTGCCCTGTAGGCAAGTGGTTAATATCCTTGTAGATGATATACTGTAGTTCTGGGATTAAAAGTACCATTTCAGTGTGAAATAGTGTCCTTACAAAATGTCTCCAACTTACAAGGCAACCTCAATGCACTGTTTAACTATGTGGAAAATGAGGATTAATGTTGACAAAAATGTAAAGTTATACACTTGGGGGCTAAGAATATGCATGCATCATACATACTAGGGGAAAACAGCTGGGGGAATCTATAGTGGAGAAGGATCTGGGGGTTTTGGTAGATCCTAAGCTTAATAAGCTGCAGTTTCCAAAATGAGCAAAGTCCTTTCTTTTAATAAGAGAGGTATGGACTCCAGAGAGAGAGATATCATTTTGTCCCTGTACAAATCATTAGTCATCATCATTAGTTCTCAAAAAGGACATCGGGGAACTGGAGAAAGTGCAGAGAAGGGCAACCAAACTGATAAGAGGCATAGAGGAGCTCAGCTATGAGGAAAGATTAGAGGAACTGAATTTATTCTCTCCTGAGAAGAGATTAAGGGGGGGGGGGGTATTATCAACATGTACAAATACATAAGAGGTCCATATAGTGAACTTGGTGTTGAGTTATTCACTTTAAGGTCATCACAGAGGACAAGGGGGCACTCTTTAAAGATATTTCATCTTCAAATACAGAAAGGTTTCTTCACAGTTAGAGCTGTGGAAATGTGGGATAGACTCCCTCCAGAGGTGGTTGTGGCCAGCTCTGTAGTGGTTTAAAAAAGGCATGGATTATTTCCTAAATTTATAAGATATAACTGGGTACTAACATTTATTGGTAAAGTTGATCCAGGGAAAATCGGATTGCCTCTCGGGGATCATGATTTCATGCTTTGTTGGGGGTTTTCGCCTTCCTCTAGATAAACTGTGTACACACCTGTGTAGTGTGTGTGTGTGTATATGTATATATATATATATATATATATATATATATATATATATATATATATATATATATATATACACAGTGCAGTCAGTTCAGCCTATATAATAGTGCACTGAAGTGGTTAAGGGGAACCTTATGACAGAAGTAAGAAAAAAACGGCATGACCCCCCACCCCAAAATCCATACCAGGCCCTTTGAGTCTGGTATAGATTTTAAGGGGAACTCCATGCCACATAAAAAAAGCAGCATGGGGTCCCCCCAAAATTCGTACCAGGCCCTTTGGGTCTGCATTAGATTTTAAGGTGAACTCCACGCCAAAATGTAAAAAAAAAATTGTGTGTAGTCCCCCCCAAAATCCATACCAGACCCTTATCCAAGCAAGCAGCCTGGCAGGCCAGTAAAGGAGGGGCGAGTGAGCGCCCCCCTCCTGAACCATACCAGGCTGCTTGCCCTCAATATGGGGAGGGTGCTTCGGGGTCCTCCCCAAAGCTTCTTATCCCCATGTTGATGGGGACAAGGACCTCTTCCTGACAACCCTTGCCATTGGTTGTCAGGGTCTGCAGGCGGGGGGGCTTATCAGAATCTGGAAGCCCCCTTTAACAAGGGGGCCCCCAGATCCCGTCCCCCTATGTGCATGGGTATAGGATACATTGTATCCTTACCCATTCAACAAAAAAGTGTCAAAAAGTTAAAACCACAATAGACAGTTTTTGACAACTCCTTTTATTAACCACTTCCCACCCGGCCTATAGCAGAATGACGGCTGGGCGGTGGTTCTGTTATCCTGACTCGGCATCATATGGTGTCAGTCTGGCACGCTGCATCTCTAATCATGGTAAGGAGCTTCTGATGGAGGCTCCTTACCACGTGATCAGCTGTGACCAATCACAGCTGATCATTCCGTGAACCAGGAAGTTCCGTTAAATGGCATTCCTCTGTTCGCGCTGACAGGGAGAGCCGAACGGCAGGTCTCCCTGTCAGAGGGGGGGGGTCTGTGCTGATAATCAGCACATTGATTATCAGCATAGCCCCCATCAAATTTACCCATCAACTGCCAATCAGTGCCCAGCAGCTGCCAGTCAGTGCCTCACCATTAACTCCCGTCAGTGCCTAATAAAGTGCCAATCAGTGCCCACCATAGTGCCAATCAGTGTCCATCACAGTGCCAATCAGTGCCCAGCATTAACACCTGTCAGTACCTGCCCAATCAGTGCTGCCCATCAGTGCCATCTATTAGTGTCCATCAATGCCACCTGTCAGTGCCCATCAGTGCCCATCAGTGTTGCCTGTCAGTGCCCATCAATGCTGCCTGTCATTGCCTATCAATGCTGCCTGTCACTGTCCATCAGTGCCCCACCTATCAGTGCCACCAATCAGTGCCCATCAGTACTGCATATCAGTGCCGCCCATCACAGCACATCAATTCCACATATCCATGCCCATCAGTGCCAACTCATCAGCGCCCATCAGTGCCGCCTCATCAGTGCCCATCAGTGAAGGAGAAAACAAAATTTTATAACAGAAACTAAGAAAAACTTTTTTTTTTTTAAATGTCAGTCTTTAGTTTGTTTTTCAAAAAATAAAAACCCCAGAGTTGATCAAATACCACCAAAAGAAATCTCTATTTGTGGGAAGAAAATTTAAAAAAATTAGTTTGGCTCCAGTGTTGCATGATCGCGCAATTGTCATTCAAAGTGCAACAGTGCTGGAAGCTGAAAATTGTCCTGGGCAGAAAGGGGGGAAAGTGCCTGGTATTGAAGTTGTTAAAAAAGGAAAAAAAATGTCCTGCAGTGTACATCCATCTTCAATCATTGCGCTCCACATACCCGAAAAATAGAAGAAAAAAAAAGCTCCTCCTCGATGGAAGGCCTCCCGGTGACTGCTGTCTCTTGGCTGTGACAGCTGTCATATAAGCAAAGGGTGCGCCACCCGATGTAACCGAGTGACCCCTCCCCATGTGATGTCATATGACATCATAGGGGCGGTGTCATCCAGTTACATCAGTGGGTGGTCCCACCCCTGTCTATATAACAGCTGTCACAGCCAAGAGACAGCAGTCGCCGGGAGGCCTTTTGACACTTTTTTGGTGAATGTACCTGATATCCATTCACATGGGGGGGTCAGGATCTGGGGGCCCCCTTTAACATCCAGATTCCGATAAGCCCCCCCACCAACAGACCCCGACAACCAATGGCAAGGGTTGTCGGGAAGAGGTCCTTGTCCTCATCAAGCACCCTCCCCATGTTGAGGGTATGTGGCCTTGTATGGTTCAGGAGGGGGGCGTTCGCTCGCCCACCCATCCTGTCCTCCAGGCTGCATGCTCCAATAAGGGTCTGGTATGGATTTTGGGGGGACTCAACGCCAATTTTTTTTTAAAAATTGACGTGGAGTTCCCCTTAAAATCCATACCAGACCCAAAGGGGGGGGGGGGAACCACACGCCATTTTTTTCCTTGATTTTTTCATCTATATTGCCAGGAGCCTGCAATACATTACAGCCATAAGTAAGTTTAAATGACACTGTTATATACAAATGACAAATTACACTGCTCTGTTCTATACATTGCACATATGTGCCACTTTACAGGCAGACCAAGTGGACCCCCAGGCATTGTATTTAAAGGAATATTTTAATTTTATTGTTTCACTTTATGCATTATTAAAATCACTAATCCTGAAAAAACTGTCATTTTAACCACTTGCCGACCGCCTCACGCTAATATACATCAGCAGAATGGCACGGGCAGGCAGAATCACGTACCCATACGTGATCTGCCTCCCGTGGGTGGGGGGTCCGATCAGACCCCCCCGGTGCCAGTTCCCGGGCGATGAGAGGTGAGGGGGAGGCCATCCATTGTTGGCCACCCCCTCCCGGTGAATGAAAATGCTTCCTCTCCCTCATCCAAGTAAGTGCACCAACACTACACTTCCAGTAGAACATGCCAGGCACACTTTTCACCCCCCGATCACCCCCCTGTACCCCCTGTCACACTGACACCAATAGCAGTTTTTTTTTTTTTGCATTGGTGTCAGTTTGTGACAGTTATAAGTGTTAGGGCAGTTAGGTTAGCCCCCTTTAAGTCTGGGGTACCCCCCTTTAGGTCTAGGGTACCTCCCTAACCCCCCCTAATAAAGGTTAACCCCTTGATCACCCCCCGTCACCAGTGTCGCTAAGCGATCGTTTTTCTGATCGCTGTATTAGTGACACAGGTGACGCTAGTTAGGGAGGTAAGTATATAAGTTCGCTGTCAGTGTTTTATAGTGACAGGGACCCCCATATACTACCTACTAAAGGATTTAACCCCCTGATTGCCCCCTAGTTAACCCTTTCACCAGCAATCATCGTATAAGTGTTACGGGTGACGCTGGTTAGTTAGTTTGTTTTTTATAGTTTATTATAGTTTTAGGGCACCCGCCGTTTATTACCTTATAAAGGTTTAACCCCCTAATTGCCCGGCGGTGATATAAGTTAAGTTTTTAGGATCAGATAAGGTCTGCGTCACCCCAGGCAGCGCCAGGTTAGCGCCAGTACCGCTAAAACCCACGCACGCAGCATACACCTCCCTTAGTGCTATAGTATCTGAACGTATCGATATCTGATCCGATCAGATCTATACTCCCCAGCAGTTTAGGGTTCCCATAAACACAGTGTTAGCGGGATCAGCCCAGATACCTGCTAGCACCTGCGTTTTGCTCCTCGGCCCAGCCCATCCCAGCCCAGCCCACCCAAGTGCAGTATCGATCGATCACTGACACTTACAAAACACTAAGCACACATAACTGCAGTGTTCGCAGAGTCAGGCCTAATCCCTGCGATCGCTAACAGTTTTTTGGTAGCGTTTTGAAACAGTCGCTAAGTCAGGAGCTTTTTTGCCTGTGAGTCTCACTAGTGTACCCCTAAATTTATAGCCCAAAATGGCAAATCGAAGGTACACTAGTGAAGAGGCCTACACATTTCTGAACATGACAGATAGTGAAGAGGAAGTCACTCATCTGTCAGATTCAGGCTCAGAATACGATCCTGTAGAGGACAGCGGCTCCATGACAGATAGCTCTGACGACGGAGTTGTGGTCCCTGCTAAGGTCAGGCGTACCAGACCCCAAACTTCTTCTGTCCTTGAAGTGCAAGAACCGCAGGGCTCTCGTATGGAGCAGAGAAGTACTAGCGCCGCTATTCCTTCTGGTGAACTGGCAAGCACCAGCGGCCTAGTACACCCTGGTCGTACATCCAGCACTGCAGTAACACTTGGTGACGTGGCGAGTCCCATAAGTGCAGTTCAAGCTGGCGAGGTGGCAAGCACAAGTAGTGTCCCGCTGCCACCAAGAAGATGAACACAGGCCCGTCGTGCCCATAGTGCCCTTCCTGCTGCATTCTCCAATCCAAATTGAGAACCCACCACTTCTGCAGCACCCGTACTTTCCCCATTCACTGGCCAACCCGGAATTCAGGTGGAAACAGTTGACTTTACACCGCTGGATTTTTATTCGCTGTTTTTCACCGAAGATCTCTATAGATCTATTGTGGACCAAAGCAATTTGTACGCTGGTCAACACATCACCACTATTCCCCAGTCCTCCCTTGCCAGAGATTGGAGACCATTTACGGTTTCCGAATTTAAGACCTTTCTGGGCCTTTCCCTCCTCATGGGCTTAAATAAAAAGAGTGAGTTGCGGTCATATTGGTCCACTGACCCAATTCACCATATGCCCGTGTTCTCTGCCTCCATGACCAGGGCACGATATGAGCAGATTTTGCGGTTCATGCACTTCAACGACAATGAACTCTGTCATCCTCGTGGGGACCCTGGATACGATCGGCTCTACAAAATTCAGCCCCTCGTAAACCACTTCAACCAGCATTTTGCAGACTTGTTTACTCCCCATCAAGTTGTCTGCATTGATGAGTCCCTGATTACATTTTCTGGCCACTTGTCATTCAAACAGTACCTTCCCAGCAAGTGTGCCAGATACGGGGTCAAGGTGTATAAGCTCTGTGACAGGGCCACAGGCTATACATGTAGATTTATGGTTTACGAGGGCAAAGATAGTCACGTAGAGCCGACAAACTGCCCTGACTACATAGGAAGCGCTGGCAAGATAGTGTGGGACTTGGTGTCACCCTTATTCGGAAAGGGGTACCACTTGTACGTGGACAATTATTACACAAGCGTGCCACTTTTTAGTCACCTTTTTGATCAACAGATTGGAGCATGTGGCACCATGCGACCTAATTGCCGGGGCTTTCCCCAGGGGCTTGTAGATTCCCGTCTTAGGCTAGGGGAGAGAGCCTGCTTGCAGTGTAATAATTTGCTCGCTATGAAGTGGAGAGACAATAAGAATGTTTTCGTTCTTACCTCTCTTCATGCAGACACGACGACCCAAATTACTAATGTGACTGGTGTTGTGGAGAAACCCCACTGTGTCCATGAATATAACCAAAATATGGGAGGGGTGGACCTCAACGATCAGATGTTGGCGCCGTACCTAGTTGCCCGTAAGGCCAGACGCTGGTACAAAAAAGTGTCTGTTTATTTATTTCAATTGGCTTTTCTGAATGCTCATGTGCTATACAGAGCTTCAGGAGGGACTGGATCCTTCCTTAAATTCCAGGAAGAGATTGTCAGAGCCCTTCTGTTTCCAGACGGTGCTCCACCTCACCTTCCCCAACCAAATGCAGTAAGCCGGCTGCATGAGAGGCCTTTTCCTTATGTCCTCCAGAGTACCCCTACCCAACGAGCCCCCCAAAAAAGATGTTGTGTCTGCAGCAAGCGCGGATTTAGGCGTGACACCCGGTATTGTTGTCCCTCCTGTCCTGACAATCCTGGTCTATGCATTGGTGAATGTTTTGAACGCTACCATACACTAGTTGAGTATTAGCGTAGGGTATAGCACTGCACAGACTAGGATACACTTTCACAGGGTCTCCCAAGATGCCATCACATTTTGAGAGACCCAAACCTGGTACCAGTTAAAGTTAAAGTTACTAAAAAAAGTGTAAAAAAAAAATAAAAAAATACAAAAAAAAAATACAAAAAAAAATAAAAAAAATAAATAGTTGTTGTTTTATTGTTCTCTCTCTATTCTCTCTCTATTGTTCTGCATTCTATACTGCAATGTTTTATTGTTATGTTTTTATCATGTTTGCTTTATAGGTATGCAATTTTTTTATACTTAGTTTTTTTATTGTTAACCACTTTTTTTTTTTCAGGTACGCCATTCAGCTGCAGAGCGGATTTATTTATCTTGACAGCAACAGCGTTTGCTCCCACGATACATAAAGCCGTGACTCCAGCGCTGTCGGAGGTGATTTCACCACCACAGTTACATACTTCAGCATAAATCCTGAAGCGTGGGGGCAGCAGTGGGTGGAGGAGCAATTTGCTCCTGCCTTTTGCGGGATGATGCCCCTATGCTTTGGCATATATATATATATTTTAGGTAGGCACAGGTTGCATTAAATGTTTTATTTTTTACTATGTTATTTTTGTATTTGCTTTGCAGGTATGGTAAGTATTACTGTTATACTGTAATGTTACTTTGTTTTTTTGTTAATCATCATTTGCTTAGCAGGTACGCCATTCAGTTGCAGCGCGGATTTATCTATCTTGACAGCAACAGCGTTTGCTCCCACGATATATAAAGCCGTGATTCCAGAGCTGTCGGAGGTGATTTCACCACCACAGTTACATACTTCAGCATATATGCCGAAGCGTGGGGGCAGCAGTGGGCGGAGGAGCGATTTGCTCCTAACTTTTGCGGGAGGATGCCCCCATGCTTCAGCATATATATACGGTGCATGTATGCCCATCATTAGAAGTGGGTGGAGGAAGGGAGGTATTCTAATGGTGGGCATACCCACCGATCAATATATTTTTTTCGTTCAGCCCACAGGCTGCATGAAAAAAAAGTTTACAATATATGCCCAACAAGGAAAAGCAATGTACTGGTATGTTGCTGGACTTTGAGTGGTTATACCAGAATGATGCCTGCAGGTTTAGGTATCATCTTGGTATCATTCTTTTCAGCCAGCGGTCGGCTTTCATGTAAAAGCAATCCTAGCAGCTAATTAGCCTCTAGACTGCTTTTACAAGCAGTGGGAGGGAATCCCCCCCCCCACCGTCTTTCATGTTTTTCTCTGGTTCTCCTGTCCCAACAGGGAACCTGAGATTGCAGTCGGTGATTCGGCCAGCTGACCATAGAGCTGATCAGAGACCAGAATGGCTCCAAACATCTCTATGGCCTAAGAAACCGGAAGCTACAAGCATTTCATGACTTAGATTTCGCCGGATGTAAACAGCGCCATTGGGAAATTGGGAAAGCATTTTATCACACCGATCTTGGTGTGGTCAGATACTTTGAGGGCAGAGGAGAGATCTAGGGTCTAATAGACCCCAATTTTTTTCAAAAAAAAGTACCTGTCACTACCTATTTCTATCATAGGGGATATTTACATTCCCTGAGATAACAATAAAAATGATTAAAAAAAATAAAAATGAAAGGAACAGTTTAAAAATAAGATAAAAATTCAAAAAAATAATAAAGAAAAAAAAAAGCACCCCTGTCCCCCCCCTGCTCTCGCGCGAAGGCGAACGCAAGCATCGGTCTGGCGTCAAATGTAAACAGCAATTGCACCATGCATGTGAGGTATCACCGTGAAGGTCAGATTGAGGGCAGTAATTTTAGCAGTAGACCTCCTCTGTAAATCTAAAGTGGTAACCTGTAAAGGCTTTTAAAAATGTATTTAGTTTGTCGCCACTGCACGTTTGTGCGCAATTTTAAAGCATGTCATGTTTGGTATCCATGTACTCGACCTAAGATTATCTTTTTTATTTCATCAAACATTTGGGCAATATAGTGTGTTAGTGCATTAAAATTTAAAAAAGTGTGTTTTTTTTTCCCCAAAAAATGCATTTGAAAAATCGCTGCGCAAATACTGTGTGAAAAAAAAAAATGAAACACCCACCATTTTAATCTGTAGGGCATTTGCTTTAAAAAAATATATAATGTTTGGGGGTTCAAAGTAATTTTATTGCAAAAAAAATATTTTTTTCATGTAAACAAAAAGTGTCAGAAAGGGCTTTGTCTTCAAGTGGTTAGAAGCGTGGGTTATGTGTGACATAAGCTTCTAAATGTTGTGCATAAAATGCCAGGACAGTTCAAAACCCCCCATGACCCCATTTTGCAAAGTAGACACCCCAAGCTTTGCTGAGAGGCATGTCGAGTCCATGGAATATTTTATATTGTGACACAAGTTGCGGCAAAAAGACAATTTTTTTTTTTTTTGCACAAAGTTGTCACTAAATGATATATCGCTCTAACATGCCATGGGAATATGTGAAATTACACCCCAAAATAAATTCTGTTGCTTCTCCTGAGTACGGGGATACCACATGTGTGAGACTTTTTGGGAACCTAGCAGCGTACGGGACCCCGAAAACCAAGCACCGCCTTCAGACTTTCTAAGGGCGTAAATTTTTGATTTCACTCTTCACTGCCTATCACAGTTTCGGAGGCCATGGAATGCCCAGATGGCACAAACCCCCCCCCCCAAATGACCCAATTTTGGAAAATAGACACCCAAAGCTATTTGCTGAGAGGTATAGTGAGTATTTTGCAGACCTCACTTTTTGTCACAAACTTTTGAAAATTGAAAAAAGAAAAAAAAATACATTTTTCTTGTCTTTCTTCATTTTCAAAAACAAATGAGAGCTGCAAAATACTCACCATGCCTCTCAGCAAATAGCTTGGGGTGTCTACTTTCCAAAATGGGGTCATTTTGGGGGGTTTTGTGCTATCTTGGCATTTTATGGCCTTCGAAACTGTGATAGGTAGTGAGGAGTGAAATCCAAAATTTACGCAGCAGAATGTATTTTGGGGTGTAATTCCACATATGCCCATGGCATGTTTGAGCAATATATCATTTAGTGACAACTTTGTGCAAAAAAAAAAAAAAAATTGTCACTTTTCTGCAACTTGTGTCAAAATATAAATTATTCCATGGACTCAACATGCCTCTCAGCAAATAGCTTGGGGTGTCTACTTTCCAAAATGAGGTCATTAGGGGGGGGGGTTGTGCCATCTGGGCATTTTATGGCCTTCAAAACTGTGATAGGTAGTGAGGAGTGAAATCACAACTTTACGCCCTTAGAAATCCTGAAGGTGGTGCTTGGTTTTTGGGGCCCCGTACGCGGCTAGGCTCCCAAAAAGTCCCACACATGTGGTATCCCCGTACTCAGGAGAAGCAGCAGAATATATTTTGGGGTGCGATTCTACATATGCCCATGGCCTGTGTGAGCAATATATCATTTAGTGACAACTTTGTGCAAAAAAAAAAATTGTCACTTTCCCGCAACTTGTGTCAAAAAATAAAATATTCCATGGACTCAACATGCCTCTCAGCAAATAGCTTGGGGTGTCTACTTTCCAAAATGGGGTCATTTGGGGGGGGTTTGTGCCATCTTGACATTTTATGGCCTTCAAAACTGTGATAGGTAGTGAGGAGTGAAATCAAAAATTCACGCCCTTAGAAATCCTGAAGGCGGTGCTTGGTTTTTGGGGCCCCGTACGCGGCTAGGCTCCCAAAAAGTCCTAAACATGTGGTATCCCCGTACTCAGGAGAAGCAGCTAAATGTATTTTGGGGTGCAATTCCACATATGCCCAAGGTCTGTGTGAGCAATATATCATTTAGTGACAACTTTTTGTAATTTTTTTTTTTGTCATTATTCAATCACTTGGGACAAAAAAAATAAATATTCAATGGGCTCAACATGCCTCTCAGCAATTTCCTTGGGGTGTCTACTTTCCCAAATGGGTTAATTTGGGGGGGTTTGTACTGCCCTGCCATTTTAGTACCTCAAGAAATGACATAGGCAGTCATAAACTAAAAGCTGTGTAAATTCCAGAAAATGTACCCTAGTTTGTAGACGCTATAACTTTTGCGCAAACCAATAAATATACGCTTATTGACATTTTTTTTACCAAAGACATGTGGCCGAATACATTTTGGCCTAAATGTATGACTAAAATTGAATTTATTGGATTTTTTTTTATAACAAAAAGTAGAAAATATAATTTTTTTTTCAAAATTTTCGGTCTTTTTCTGTTTATAGCGCAAAAAATTAAAATGGCAGAGGTGATCAAATACCATCAAAAGAAAGCTCTATTTGTGGGAAGAAAAGGACGCAAATTTTGTTTGAGTACAACATTGCATGACCGCGCAAATAGCAGTTAAAGCGACGCAGTGCCAATATGTAAAAAGTGCTCTGGTCAGGAAGGGGGTAAATCCTTCTGGGGCTGAAGTGATTAAAAACTTTTTTTTGCATTGATACATGTCCCCTGGGGCAGTATCTGGGTCCCCATACACTTTTTATGGCAATAACTTGTATATCATCCTTTAAAATTAGCACTTTTGATTTTTCATGTTCATGTCTCATCGACTTTAACCACTTCAGCCCTGGAAGTATTTGCCCCCTTCCTGACCAGAGCACTTTTTGTGATTCGGCACTGCATCGCTGTAACTGACAATTGCGAGGTCGTGCGACGTGGCTCCCAAACAAAATTGATGTCCTTTTTTCCCCACAAATAGCACTTTCTTTTGGTGGTATTTTATCACCTCTGCGGTTATTTTTTGTGCTATAAACAAAGAAAGAGAGACAATTTTGAAAAAAAAGCAATATTTTTTACTTTTTGCTATAATAAATATCCCCAAAAAATATATAAAAAGAGATTTTTTTTTCCTCAATTTAGGCCGATATGTATTCTTCTACATATTTTTGGTGGAAAAAAATGCATTAAGCGTTTATTGATTGCTTTGCGCAAAAGTTATAGCGTCTACAAAATAGGGGATAATTTTATGGCATTTTTATTAATAATTTGTTTTTACTAGATCTGGCGGCGATCAGCGATTTTTATCATGACTGTGACAATATGGCAGACAGATCAGACACTTTTGGTGCTATTTTGGGACGATTCACATTTAAACAGCGATCAGTGCGATTAAAAATGCACTGAATACTGTGTAAATGTGACTGGCAGGGAAGGGGTTTACCAGGAGGGGGCGCTGCAGGGGTGTGTATCCTAGGGAGTGATTCCAACTGTGGGGGGGATGGGCTATGTGTGACATGACACTGATCACCGCTCCTGAATACAGGGAGCAGTGATCAGTGTCCTGTCACTAGACATAACAGGGAAATGCTTAATTACATCACCATTTCCCAATTTTTCCTCTGTGAGACGATTGCAGGTATCCCCGCGGACATCAAATCTGCGCGACCAGCGGTCGGACTCACGGAGCTCGCGGCTGCTGTCCGGACCTCACGAGATCACCTACAGCTACGTGATTTCGCACAGCGGAGCCAACCTGCCGCAGTATAAGTGGCGGCTGGTCCACAAGCGGTTAATAGGGTCCGCATGTTCGCTCAAACTTTTTGCCTGCTCTAGCGTGAACCGAACCGGGGGTGTTCGGCTAATAAAGTATAATCTTGTAACAGAGTGGATCACAGGATTTCTTATGATTTTACAACCACATTAACTGGGGCTTATTTTTGGGATGGGGCTTAATTTACAAGCATCCTGAAAAATAATGCTAGGTCTTATTTTCAGGGTTGTTCTTACTTTCGGGGAAATACAGTAGCAGGAATTTTGTAAGTTATGTTGTATTTGTGTCCACTAATAATGATTTTAGTGTATTTTTAGTGAAAATAGTGATTTGATAAACATTTGTGCAAATATCACAGGGCCTAAAAATTCAGTAGCACATTTTTTTTTAATCTACAGGTCATGTGCTTTCAGAAGATGTATGGTTTGGGGGGTCTTTTACGAATTCTGAAAGCTGCAAGTAAAAAATGATAACCTCAGATTTGATTGTAGATTGTGTAGATTGTGTTTATTTACAGTTCTGCACGCGTCAGTTTTTACCATTTCATAAAAAGGCTCAATTTAAAATTTACAAATATCTGTTATGTTTTAACACAATACAGTTTTAGCTTTTATATTTAGTAGGAATTGTGTAAGTTTTGCTGTGTTTGTGCCCTTGAATAATGATTTTTGTGTATTTTTAGTGAAAATAGTGATTTGATAAACATTTGCACAAATATCATGGCGCTTTAAAAATCTGTAGCACCTTCTTTTTATTCTACAGGCCATGTGCTTTCATAAATTGTATGGTTTGGGGGTCTTTTAAAAACTCTGAAAGCTGTAAATGAAAATATAAACCTTCATATTTTTATAGAAATTTGGTTATTTACAATTTTGTGTACGTTTGATTTTCACCATTGAGCAAAAAGGTGCAATTTAAAATATACAAATATTTCTTATTTATTAACTCAATACAGGCTAAGCTTTTATATTTAGTAGGAATTTAATAGGAATTTTGTAAAATTTGCTGTGTTTGTTTCTGCTAATAATGATTTTTGTGCAGTTTTAGAGAAAATATTGTTTTGATAATTATTTATGCAAATATGACAGGGGCCTAAAAATCAGTAGCACCTTCTTCTTATTATACTGGTCATGTGCTTTCAGAAAATGTGTGTTTGGGGGGGGGGGGCTTTCACAAAGCTGAAAAAGCTGTAAGGATATAAAATGGAAAGATTGCAAAAATGGTCTGGCCACCTGAGTTTAGTGCCCCGTACACACGGTCAGACTTTGTTCGGACATTCCGACAACAAAATCCTAGGATTTTTTCAACGGATGTTGGCTCAAACTTGTTTTGCGTACACACGGTCGCACAAAGTTGTCGGAATTTCCCATCGCCAACCACGCGGTCACGTACACCACGTACGACGAGACTAGAAAAGGCCGGTTCAGAACCAAGCGCGGCACCCTTTGGGATCCTTTTGCTAATCTCGTGTTAGTAAAAGTTCGGTGAGAGACGATTCGCGCTTTTTCAGACTTGTGGCTTTCAGATCGTTTTCTGCCATTCAGTTTGTGCTTGTGGGTTTGTATCTGCTCTTCAGTGCATGCAGCAAGTTCCGCGTGACTTTAATTAGTCATTGTATTCTTATTCGTTCGTTACTGTTTTTCAGGTCGCTCTTCACAGGCCTTGCTGTTCTTCAGTGCGTTCTGTTACTTCGTTCTGAGCAGCCGACCGTTTTCTAGCCATGTTGCATATGCGTACTCCTCGTAGAGTTCGTGCTGTGCGGGGGCTTGGTGTTGGGGTCCTGACCTTGACACAAGTCCAGTCCATGAACAGAGTGGGGAGGAGTTCATGGACCAAGAATTGGTTGCTTCAGCGTGACCAGTTTTCTCATATGCCTTTGCTCCGTGAGATCCGTGAGAATAATCCTGATGATTTCAGGAACTTTCTCAGGATGACTGACCCCGTGTTTCACCGTCTGTTGGCTTCGCTGACCCCTTATATTAGCTGGCAGGATACCTGCATGAGGCTAGCCATCACTACGGAGCAGAGGTTGGTCACTACCCTGCGGTATTTGGCGACAGGGAGAAGCCTGCAGGACTTGAAGTTCTCGACAGGCATCTCCCCCCAGGCTCTGGGGATCATTATCCCAGAGACCTGTTCTGCCATCATCCAGGTCCTGCAGAAGGAGTATATGAAGGTAAGATTTTTATCCTTTTATATCACATTTTATTGTATTGAATGTTTGCTAATGTATTGTATTTCTTTCCTCATTCCCTAATTACCATGATTGGAATATGCTGTGAATGTCCCCTTTGTTCTCATGCATGCAGGATTTTTATGTAATTATTATTTTAGATCCTTCATACATATTTGCCCTTCAATAACCTCCCCAACATGGTGTCTCCTGGCCCTATATTCACCTCATGTAGTCACTTAACAATGTATTTTTTCTGCTCCATAGTAGTGCTTTACCACAAACACCCCCTAAAATGTTTTGAAATGTTATTTTTGCTTTAAATTCTGCAGAGTTCCAGAGGCTATTTTTGGTGGTGTCCCCAAATAATTTTTAGTAACTCTCCCTCCCCCAACTGCTAAGTCAGCTGATCCCAATTCTCTATCTATCCTCAATCATCTATCTGCTGACTTTTCCAAACCCATACACACTATACCCATCTCTTTAGTGCTCAGATTTATGGATGAATTCCCCAAAGCATGTAGTGCAAGGGCCTGTCTGTATACTTTCAAATGGTACTGTTTAAAGTTTTTGGCTCCTATTATTATCTTGATAGGAAATAGCAGAATGTCCAAATGTCCTCAAATGTGTACAATGTGTATTTCTATCTTTGTATTATGACACTTCTTACCTGTCCAGGGGGCTGCCAATAGTGTAACTAAGGAGGGGCTGTTCCAAGTAATACCCATTATTTAGGCATTCATCTCTCAATGAAGTGAAGAGGGTTACCTGTCCAAGATTTCCACACACCCCATAATGTTAGAAATGGCCCATGAGGGGGGGGGGGGGAATATGATAGGTGTACCTTATACTTTGGCGGTTAAATTCCCCTTAATAAATGCTATCTGGAGGTTGACCCATAATGTTTGTGTCTAATCTGCTTGCCATGTTTCTGTGAAAAAATAGTAATGTTTATTGTTTTTTCCTCAACAGTTTCCTTCCACGCCACAGGAATGGCAGACTGAGGCCTCCCACTTTGCCCAGCGGTGTGACTTTCCTAACTGTGGAGGGGCAATTGATGGGAAACACGTCCACATCGTCCCACCACCCAACTCGGGGTCATACTATTTCAACTATAAGGGGTTCAATAGTATAGTGATGTTGGCGGTGGTGTTGGCTAATTACGACTTCCTGTATGTGGACGTGGGGAAGAATGGCCGGATGTCCGATGGTGGACAGTTTTACAGGCATCTCCAGAATGGCAGCTTGGACTTGCCAGCTCCAGAGGACAATGTGGAAGGACTCCCATTCGTGTTCATTGCTGATGAAGCGTTTGCGCTGGGGGACCACCTGATGCGGCCATTCCCCATGAAGACCCTCACCCCGGAACAGAGGGTTTTT
This sequence comes from Lithobates clamitans, assembly GCA_037952925.1. Lineage (NCBI taxonomy): Eukaryota > Metazoa > Chordata > Amphibia > Anura > Ranidae > Lithobates > Lithobates clamitans. Next base: position 2,555,671 of record JBBGZY010000317.1, read on the forward strand.
AATTACCGGATGGCCAGAGCCCGAAGAGTGGTGGAGAACACATTTGGAATCCTGGCCAGCCGGTTCTGCCTATTTCTGACACCCATCCATATGGCGGAGTATAAACTGAACCATATTATACTTGCGTGCTGTGTTCTCCATAACCTTTTAAGGAAACATTCGGCCAACTATGCTGGCTCAGTTGGGCCTGAGGCCGGAATGATACATCAAACCACACTGACTGCACTTGAAAGCGGCCGTCCTGGCTTGCCCTCCCTGAGTGCCCATGATGTCCGGTTACGCTACCTGGAGTTCTTTGCAGGTAGGGGGGCCATCAATATGCCAGCAAATATGTGAAGCCTTTTTATAATAAAAAACAAAAAGAAATTCTTTGTGGACATTTACTGCTTGTGTTTGTTTTAGCTGACCCTGACAGAAATGTTTTGAGTGCAGAAAATGGCGTGATTGTGTAACCTTATACAAAGCACTGTTGGCTGTTATTTACTAAATGCAAAAACACATTTCACTACAAGTGCACTTGCAACTGCACTGAACCTGCACTTGTAGTGCAAAGTGGATTTGCCCTTAGGAAATAACCCCCATTTTTGCTGAAAACAGCAATTACATCACCCCAAAAGTGTTGTAGTGTTGAGACAATAATCCACACATTCTTGATTAACCAACTTTTTTATACCTGCACAATCACATGTGCATTTACCAAAGGTTTTTAAAACAAACCAACATGTTTGTTGTATAACAATTTTTGGGGTGGCATTATCAAAAATAGAAATGTCCATTTACGATAAAACAGGCCTGTGTAAAACCAACAAGAAAGACAAAAAACTTGAACTTACAAAGTTCACATTAGGTAAAACCTGAAGGCAATATCAGACATCAGTATTTAGGAACTGTGTTTGATATTGCGTTCAGATGGGTGGAAATCACCCCTGGAAAATCCAAATTTGGAAGATGCACACCAATTTACGAATGTCAACATGTACTAGCTGCCATCACGGGGGATCAAGGGACGTGTTTTCAGGGAGCAAGCCCTTCCTCACCGCTGCTTTATAATTGATCAAGGGGTTGCACCCCCAAAACGCGTCCATTGATCTCCCGTGATGGCAGATAGCACATGTTGGCACACTCTGTGCATCCTCCAAATTTGGCTTTTCAAAACATTGCAAAAAGATTTAAAACATTGGACCACAATCCAAAAAGTGATTTTGTGGGGTTTTAAATTCGCCCCAAAACATCAATGATGTTGTTATTTTTTTGAATCACATCATTTTATTTTTTTATGGATGTTTTGCAATTCGATATTACACCCCATGATCTCCCCGATAAGGATCTGGACACTTTCAGATGTGAAAGGATCTCGATCCCTCACATCACGATCACCTAAAAAGAGAGAAACCAAACAAAAACAGGTATCAAAAATCTGCCAGCATCCATCTCTTACCTGAGTCTGTGGTCGCAGACACTCACCTGTTGTGGTGCCAATTTCCACCACATCTTCTTCTTCCTCCTGCTCTTCTTGGGTTGGGGGTATTTCACCTTCTTCCATAGGTGGGGGGTCTGTGGTCTCCTCGGATGAGGGGTGTCCTCCGAGTCTTTTCTCCCCTATGTAAAACAAAAATGGTATAATTAGCACACAGATATTTGATGGCAGAACTATAAATAGGAAACATTGCTTGGAAGTGGGGTACAATTGTCTATTTTAGCCGAATTCCAAGATGTATTTTTTTTATTGCCCTTTGTCAAGCTGCAATACTTTACCTGTTTAGTACAAGCTTCACAGATGTAGCCCCCCCTATAGTATACACTGGAGCACCTGTGTGGCCCCCCTAATAAAAATGGTGTTCTTGTGTCCCACACTAGTGCTCCAGTGTCCAGATGTGAAAACAGCTGCTCAGTGTCCTCTCATTACACAGAATCTAGTTTGCATTTCATTCTAGTAACAAACCCATCTACACAAACAAATATTTGGCATCCAAGTAGGCCCTAAAAAATGTGAGAAAATGCATATGGCCTAAACAATGGTGTTTTAGAGGCCGAAAGAAAAATGTTTGATACTAGACATGTGCATAACGTTTCGTTCCGAATCGAAATTCGGACGAATTTTTCATTATTTGGAAATTCGGATGCATCCGAATTTCCGAATTAGAAAAGTAAAGAATTTAAACGAATCCGAAAAAAACGGACGAATTCGAAAACATATTCGAATCCAATTCGAAAACATATTTGAATCGAAGACAAATTCAAATCAAATTCGAAAAAAATAGAAAACGTTTTTCTAAAAAAACCAATAAGTTAGAATATAAAATAATAAAGCAATAGAATGAATATATATATTATTTATAATTATTTTTTTATTATTATTCTCTTCTATTTATTTTTATGCTTTTCTTTTCTATTATTTTCTATTCTATAATAGTCTTTTCAATTCAAATTCAAATTCATTCTATACGAAATTCGAATTTCGGAACATGGCTTCTGAAGTTTGAATTTGAATAATAGAAAAGAAGCCTAGAAAAACAATAGAACAGAATAGAAGAAAATATAATATATATATATTATATTTTCTTCTATTCTGTTCTATTGTTTTTCTAGTCTATTCTTTTCTATTATTTTCTATTCTATTCTAATCTTTTATATTCAAATTTGATTTCGGTCTATATGAAATTTGAATTTTGGAAGATGATAGAGATATATATATATATATATATATATATATATATATATATATATATATATATATATATATATATATATATATATATATATATATATATATTTATGGTTGGAGCCCTATGTCCGGTATGTACATGGATACCACTTACAGTAAAGATAGGACTTACCATCGGAAATAGACCTGAAAGTGTGGACTTACCATATGAAATGGACCTGAAAGTGTGCCTTGGTCTAATGGCCGGTATGCCAAAATAAGGGGGCATACCCTGGTTTAAGAAATGATTATTCTGTAAGAGAAATGAATGAAATGAATAGTTTGAGAAATGCTGTGAAATGGGGATGGGAGGGTGGGTATCGCGCACAGGAAACCGACAAGCACCACAGGTGAGCGGGCTGCTTAAGTACCCCCCGGGCTCCTCCCATAAATTCAGGCCACCATACTGGCCTTCCTACTTATGGTTGGAGCCCTATGTCCGGTATGTACATGGATACCACTTACAGTAAAGATAGGACTTACCATCGGAAATAGACCTGAAAGTGTGGACTTACCATATGAAATGGACCTGAAAGTGTGCCTTGGTCTAATGGCCGGTATGCCAAAATAAGGGGGCATACCCTGGTTTAAGAAATGATTATTCTGTAAGAGAAATGAATGAAATGAATAGTTTGAGAAATGCTGTGAAATGGGGATGGGAGGGTGGGTATCGCGCACAGGAAACCGACAAGCACCACAGGTGAGCGGGCTGCTTAAGTACCCCCCGGGCTCCTCCCATAAATTCAGGCCACCATACTGGCCTTCCTACTTATGGTTGGAGCCCTATGTCCGGTATGTACATGGATACCACTTACAGTAAAGATAGGACTTACCATCGGAAATAGACCTGAAAGTGTGGACTTACCATATGAAATGGACCTGAAAGTGTACCTTGGTCTAATGGCCGGTATGCCAAAATAAGGGGGCATACCCTGGTTTAAGAAATGATTATTCTGTAAGAGAAATGAATGAAATGAATAGTTTGAGAAATGCTGTGAAATGGGGATGGGAGGGTGGGTATCGCGCACAGGAAACCGACAAGCACCACAGGTGAGCGGGCTGCTTAAGTACCCCCCGGGCTCCTCCCATAAATTCAGGCCACCATACTGGCCTTCCTACTTATGGTTGGAGCCCTATGTCCGGTATGTACATGGATACCACTTACAGTAAAGATAGGACTTACCATCGGAAATAGACCTGAAAGTGTGGACTTACCATATGAAATGGACCTGAAAGTGTGCCTTGGTCTAATGGCCGGTATGCCAAAATAATGGGGCAAAAACATTCAGGTAGGGTTATGATTTTATTGATTTTCAATTATTTATTGAGCCAATTTGGAGAATGCCTGTGCCATCTCTGTTTGTGGATTGGGGATATACCGGGCGAAGCAGGCTGACTTCCACCTGCCCAGTCTTTTAATGATGTGGTCTGGAACCCCGTGGCGGGACGCCGCGGAGGCTGCTCCGATGCGAAAAGAGTGTCCGGAATACTGACTAGGGTTAAGATGAAGATTGCGGAGAAGTATTCTTATGTGTTCCACAAACTGAGAGGCGTTTAAGGGTTTAACTGGGAACGGTAGAAGGGGACTGCTGTCTGGTTGTTCAGGCAGGAGTGACAGGAGCCGGTTGAGTACGGCGACTGGACACCAGCTGTTGTTGGTTTTGTAGAGGTGAATGTTCGCTCCTGAGCCCGTTTGCTGGGTTTTAGAGACCTCGAGGTGCAGGATGAAGTGGTCTTGGTATCTAAGTAAGTGTCGTCTGCATAGTACTCGGTCTGTGGATTTGTTAGAGGTGAATTCGCCAGGGCGCAAGAACCCATAGTACGCTAGATATATCGCTGCTTGTAAGACCGTGCTGCGGAGCAGACCGAATGGCGAGGTAGCCAGAATAGTTGACATGTCCCTAAAGATGGGTCCCGTAATGGGCAAGCGCTTAGTGCTGATGACTGGTTGTTGTTTCTGAATTCCCCTTAGAACGGCTCGTATAGCGTGAGATGAGAATAGTGAAGATTTCGTGGGGTCTTCAAGCGCCATAAAATGTTGAATGCCGGCTAGGTATAGCCGGATGGTATTGTAGGATAAGGCCAGCTGCGTGTGGCAGTGTGCAGTGAAGGCCAGTACCTGCTTGATATCTGTTGGTCCTTTACGGCAGGACGTGAGGAATTTGTTAAAGGCCTTCCAAGCTGTCTGGTAGGCTTTAAGTGTGTTGTAGGAGAGGGAATGATTTATGAGTTGTGTAGCTCCGTGTAATTGTTGAACTAGTCCAGGGTCAGTTGTGACCAGACAGGGATAGGGGCCGACACTGGATCGGCATCGGGAACCTGTTTGAAAAAGGAGGAATAATTGAAACGTGACAGTGCGTCAGCTGCTGAGTTGTATCTGCCGGGAATAAATGCACAGTGTATATTGAACTGATGTTGTAAAGACAGTTGTACCAACCTGCGCAGGAAGGACATGACTGCTAGGGACTTGGACCTGCCTTTGTTGATGATGTCTGCCGTGGCCTGGTTGTCGGTGCTAAAGACTACAGTTTGTCCTGTCCAGTGGTGGCCCCAGAGTTGTGCGGCTGCCACTATGGGGTAAAGCTCAAAGAGGGCAGATGTTTGGGAAAAGCCGGGTATCAATAGTATCTGTTGAGGCCAGGGTCCTGAAAACCAATGATGGCCAAAAATTGCCGCGAAACCTGTGGAGGCTGCGGCGTCCGTTACCACCTGGGGTGAATGGACCGAAACTATAGGTATGAATAGAGATATGCCATTCCAGGCGGACAAGAATTCCTCCCACATGGATAGGTCCGCTATGGCTGCGGAGTCTAAATTCAAAATCTGATCAGGGTCTTGAGTTTCCGACAGAAATCTGAGTAGGCGTGATACAAATGTGCGGCCTTGTGGAATAATTCGCATAGCGAAGTTGAGCATACCCAGGAGGGACTGCAACTGTTTTTTGGTACAGTCCTTGGTGTGTGTAAACTCGTGAAGGACTGCCCTAATGCGTGTTAGTTTGTCGAGGGGGAGACTGGCTTGCATTGCGCAGGTATCCAAGCTGACCCCGAGAAAAGTGATGCTATTTGCTGGGCCATCGACTTTGTGCTCGGCAATAGGAACATTGAGGTTTCCAAAAATTACCCTAAGTTTGTCGAGATCTCCTGGGGGCTTGCTGGGTGGTTCTATCAGTAGGAAGTCATCTAGATAATGGATGACTTCATGGCATTGACCCTTGTGTAATAGTATCCAACCGAGGGACTGGGCGAACGTGTCGAAGAGCCACGGGCTACTCTTCGAACCGAAGGTGAGCTTTGTAGCAAAATAATATGCTTCCTTCCACTTGATGCCATGCCAGCACCAAAGGGATGGGTGGATGGGCAGGAGCTTGAAAGCATCCGAGATGTCGGCTTTGGAGAGCCAGGCGCCTGTGCCTGCTTTGATGATCGCTTGTATTGCCATGTCCACGGAAGAATATTTTAGGGAAAACTCCTCGGAGGGGATCAGGGAATTGAGACTGGGTATGTGGGAAGAATGAGGCGCAGACAAGTCGTACACCAAACGCAATTTATTCGAAAACTTGCCCTTGACAAGCCCAATAGGGCTGACTCTCCATGTGCTGAAAGGGGGGCAACTGAAAGGGCCTATCACGTAACCTCGATCCACCTCTGCCTGCAAGAGCTGATCTATGGCTTGTTCGTCAATGGCTGCCGAACGAAGATTGGCACATTCGTGAGTAGTGTGGGGTAGTGAAATGAGGCCGGTGTGAAAGCCTGCTGTGAAGCCTTGGATAAGGAAGGTGGCCAGGGAAGGGGTGGGATGTGAAGTGAGATACCATCCTAACCATAAGAGGTTGATCCGGCTTAGTCACGCCTTCTTGTGTTGCTTGACTTCACACAAAATCCTAGGGTGTGCTCTATGACATAAGGTGCAGAGGTGAAGTAGACGGCACTGGCTGAAGTTGCAGGACCCATGATTAAAGTTATTACAGATGGCTGCCCCTCCCACGGTTCGGACTGGGCGTCCGAGTTTGTCCACCTGAGGCGTTGGTTCAGGGATCGGCTGACCCTGTACTGAACCTGAGGTAGAGGGAAACTCGAAGGGCCGTCTGATTGCCGTATTGGCGCACCAGGTGGCAGTGTGGGTGGAAGACTGGCAAATCGCACACAGAGGTGAGCGTAAGCCGGCAAAGTGGCGGCAGAAGAGCTCTGTGTCCATGAGACTCCAATCTGTCGTGATCTGGAACTGTATGAGTCTGGCCGCGGCCTTGGCTGAAAAGGAACGATGGTAATCGTAAAAGGCAAAACCTCCATACTTGTGGCCCAAGTCTACCACAGTATGGAGATACAAGTCCAGCTCTTCCCGCCTGCTAGGGGTGGCTGAGCACAGGACATCTCTGAGCATGCCAAAGGCCAGGGTAAACTCTGAGACTGTTAGCTTGCGGTTCAATCTGGGGTCTTTGGCTTTAAGGACCACTGATATGTCACCCCAGGAGTAGGCTTTATTTTCTGCCAAATCATGCACGGAAATGAGGAGAGAGGCCAGGTTGACGTCCTTGCCGTCCAAGATGTCCTTCCTGATACTGGTTGGGACCAGGTGGGAGGGGTAGACAATGTGGCTCGAGCCTGAGGTACCTGCAGGAAGAGGTGTCAAGCTTTGAGTTGCCGTTGGGTCGGGGACAGCCGTGGCCGGTCGGGCCTCCAGAAGTGCAACCCTGGTTTGGACGTCTGCAACTGAGGTGGATAGAGATGACACCATCGTGTGTAATTGCGAAATGGCCGATGATATCGACTGAAGGGATGCCTGTTGGGTACTGGGTCCTGCTGCTGGTGGGGGAAAGAGGAGTTTGAAAAGCTCGCCTTTCCTTGCTGTGGCAGGGAAGGGGACACCTCTGCGTCTGAGCTCTGCCGTCAGTTTGGGGATAGTCCATCCCCTAAGGGATTGCACGCTGCCGCTTTCTGAGACCGGAGAAGGTGACAGAGGGGCCGTGAGGTCTTCGCTGCCGGTCTGAGACATGGTTGCTCTGGTGAGGATTCTCTTGAGCTTTTATTTCCTGGTTGACTGTAACCTATTAGGGGTGAGATGAATTTCAAGTTTTTCCTTTGATCCGCTGAGTCATACTTACCCGACTTATTCTCCCATTTTTCTTTTTTTTTTTTTTTTTTACCTGGGGGGATATCGTCCAACCTGGTGCAGGGTGGACCTACTGAACTTTGACTGACCTGAGAAAAACGAAAAGGTGACAATTCGTGAAGGGATTGCTAACTGATTTTTTGAAGCAACGATTTGTATGACAATGAAAATGATTCGAAATGTTTGCCTTGATTATGAATGGACTCCATGACAGAGGTCCGGCCTGGTCGTCATCATTGATTCGACCGAGAACCGGGCTCTGGAGCATGTATTGAAATGAGGCAAGTGAAAACATTGGTGCACCCGGGACGAACTGGTGCCTGTTCGATGCATCTGGATTCGAATCGGAGCACCGTATGAAATGAAATGAGAGAAATGATTATTAGACCGAGGCTTGAATTGGTTGTGCCGTGTTTGCGACTGGCAACCAACCGAGCTCTGGTATAGGTATGAAATGCTGTCGGAACCAGCAAGGCATTCCGTAAAGAATCGGTGCATGTCAGATGCGACTGGTTCCGGAACGGTGATGCGTTGTGGGAGTTAAATGGTAGTAACTGCATGGCAGAGACATGGATGAATCCCCCGATGTCTGCGACTAGCTATGATCCGGACTTTGAAGCGTGTATCAGAAATGAGGCCGAGCCCTGGGGTACGCCGTAATGAATCGGTGCATTTCCATGCGACTGGATTCATGTCTGAACGTGATACGTAGAAATGAAATGATAACCATGACAGAAGGTACGAATTACTGATAAACGTAACTCTGGAGCATGTATAGAAATGAGGCCAGTCCTGGGGCACGCCGAGACGAATCGGTGCATTGCCATGCGACTGGATTCATGTCGGAACGTGATAGGTGGAAATGAAATGATAACCATGACAGAAGGTACGAATTACTGATAAACGTAACTCTGGAGCATGTATAGAAATGAGGCCAGTCCTGGGGCACGCCGAGACGAATCGGTGCATTGCCATGCGACTGGATTCATGTCGGAACGTGATAGGTGGAAATGAAATGATAACCATGACAGAGGTATGAATGACTGAAAACGTAACTCTGGAGCATGTATAGAAATGAGGCCAATCCTGGGGCACGCCGAGACGAATCGGTGCATTGCCATGCGACTGGATTCATGCCGGAACGTGATACGTGGAAATGACATGATAACCATGACAGAGGTACGAATGACTGACAAACGAAACTCTGGAGCATGTATAGAAATGAGGCCAATCCTGGGGCACGCCGAGACGAATCGGTGCATTTAGCATGCGACTGGATTCATGTCGGAACGTGATACGTGGAAATGAAATGATAAGCATGACAGAGGTACTAATGACAGACAATAACGTAACTCTGGAGCATGTATAGAAATGAGGCCAAATAACTGGGGCACACCGGAACGAATCGGTGCATCTTTTTGATGCGACTGGATTCGAATCGGAGCACAGTAGGTGACTGAAATGAGAAATGTTTTGAAATGATTTGAAATGTCAGAAATGAGTTCTAGAATGTTTCAGAAATGAGAAATGATTGGTATCGAACTGACTTGATCCGATAACTTGCAAATTGCGACTTGCTATGGCTGTTTACTGATGCATATTTTTAAACACCGACATGCTAGAAATGAAGCGACGTCTGCGTCGCGGTGCTGTCGAAATGGTAACATATCGAAAGTACGAGCGATATACATTGCAATAGTGAAGTGCGAGTAACGAAATTTGAAAGTACGGTTTAGTGACATGACATGAAACGAAAAATGCGATATACATTGCAGTTTATGAAAAAGCGAGTGAAACGAAAAATTTTGAAATTACGGTTTAGTGACCTGATATGAAAACGAAAAGTCCGACGGGACCTTACCTGCGACAGCCAAGCCAGCCGCGTGGTACAAACTACGAACGAAAAACGCGGACTTCGAAAGTTTTGAGAACGGTATCGAATACGGAATTTTTGCGAGGCAAGAACTTGCGGACGCTGGTATATCGAATAGTCGGCCTAGTGACGTGTATCGCGCACAGGAAACCGACAAGCACCACAGGTGAGCGGGCTGCTTAAGTACCCCCCGGGCTCCTCCCATAAATTCAGGCCACCATACTGGCCTTCCTACATATATATATATATATATATATATATATATATATATATATATATACTGGCCTGAATTTATGGGAGGAGCCCGGGGGGTATTTAAGCAGCCCGCTCACCTGTGGTGCTTGTCGGTTTCCTGTGCGCGATATACGTCACTAGGCCGACTATTCGAATACCAGCGTCCGCAAGCTCTTGCCTCGCAAGTTCCCGTATTCGTTATTTCCGTGCTCAAACTTTCGAAGTCCGTGTTTACCGTTCGTAGTTCGTACCACGCGTCTGTCTTGGCTGTCGCAGGTAGGGTCCCGTCGGACTTTCTTTTACGTATCATATCATGTCACTAAACCGTGATTTCAAATTTACGTATCACTCGCATTTTACAAACGTAACCGCAATGTATATCACTCGTACTATCGTTATGTTACCATTTCACCTTACTCGAGAAAACCACCGCGACGCAAACGTCGCTTCGTTTCTAGCATGTCGGTAATTTAATATACGTCTGTAGACAGCCACAGAGAGTCGCAATTCTCAAATCTATCGGATCAAGTCAGTTCGATGCCAATCATGTCTCATTTCTGAAACATTTCTAAACTCATTTCTAACATTTCAAATCATTTCTCATTTCAGTCACCTACCGCGCTCCGATTCGAATCCAGTCACACCTAAAAGATGCACCGATTCGCTCCGGTGTGCCCCAGTAGTTACGGCCTCATTTCAGTACATGCTCCAGAGTTACGTTATTTTCAGTCATTCGTACCTCTGTCATGGTTATCATTTCATTACCACGTATCACGTTCCGACATGAATTCAGTCGCATGGAAATGCACCGATTCATCTCGGCGTGCCCCAGGGTTGGCCACATTTCAGTACATGCTCCGGAGTCCAATTCGTAGTCAGTCGCTACAACAGCACGACCGATTCGCGCCTCCGTCATGGCAAACGATATGTTACACCTGCACTTACCGCGCTCCGCTTCGAATCCAGTCGCATCTTCCATGCACCGATTCGTTACGGCGTGCCCCAGGGCTCGGCCTCATTTCTCAAACATGCTCCAGAGTCCGGATCATAGCTAGTCGCAGATATCGGGCGACTGATCCGTGTCTCTGTCATGCAATTACTACCATTTCACTCCCACAGCGCATCACCGTTTCGAAACCAGTCGCATCTGAGATGCACCGATTCGTCACGGAATGCCTCACTTGTTTCGGCCGTATCCATACCTATACCAGAGCTCGGTTCGTTGCCAGTCGCAAAATACGGCACAACCAATTCGAGCCTCGGTCAAGGTAAACATTTCTCTCATTCATTTCATACTGCGCTCCGATTCGAATCCAGATGCATCAAACAAGCACCGATTCGTCCCGGTGTGCACCAATGTTTCTTCAGTTGCCTCATTTCAGTACATGCTCCAGAGCCCGGTTCACGGTCGGATCAGTCACGACACGACCAGGCCGGACCTCTGTCATGCAGTTCATTCATTTCATAATCAAGGCAAACATTTCGAATCATTTCATTGTCACAAGATTGCAAGCACCATACAAATCGTTGCTTCAAGTTAGTTAGCAATCCCTTCACGAATTATCACCTTTCATTTTCTCTAGGTCAGTCAAAGTTTAGTAGGTCCACCCTTCACCAGGTTGGACGATATCTCCCCAGGTAAAAAAAAAAAAAAAAGAAGAATGGGAGGATAAGTCGGGTTAGTATGACTCAGGGGATCAAAGAAAAAACTTGAAATTCATGTCACCCCCAATAGGTTACAGTCAACCGAAAAATAAGAGCTCAAGACAGGAGATTCTCACCAGATCAACTATGTCTCAGGCCGGCAGCGAAGACTTCACGGCCCCTCTGTCACCTTCCCCGGTCTCAGAGAGCGGCAGCGTGTAGTCCCTCAGGGGATGGACTATCCCCAAACTGACGGCAGAGCTCAGACGCAGAGGTGTCCCCTTCCCCGCCACAGCGAGGAAAGGCGAGCTCTTCAAACTCCTCTTTCCCCCACCAGCAGCAGGACCCAGTACCCAACAGGCATCCCTCCAGTCAATATCATCAGCTATCTCACAATTACACACGATGGTGTCATCCTTGTCTACCTCAGTTACAGATGTCCAAACCAGGGTGGCACTCCTGGAGGCTCGACCGGCCACGGCTGTCCCCGACCCAACCGCGACTCAAACCTTGACACCCCTTCCTGCAGGTACCTCAGGCTGGAGCCCCATTGTCTACCCCTCCCATTTGGTCCCAACCAGTATCAGGAAGGACATTTTGGACGGCAGGGACATCAACCTGGCCTCTCTTCTTATTTCCGTACACGACCTGGCAGAAAATAAGGCCTACTCCTGGGGTGACATATCGGTGGTCCTTAAAGCCAAAGACCCCAGATTGAACCGCAAGTTATCGGTCCCAGAATTTACCCTGGCCTTTGGCATGCTCAGAGACGTCCTATGCTCAGCCACCCCCAGCAGACGGGAAGAGCTGGACTTGTATCTCCATACGGTGGTAGACTTGGGCTACAAGTATGGAGGATTTGCATTTTATGATTACCACCGTTCCTTTTCCGCTAAGGCCGCCGCCAGACTCACACAGTTCCAGACTACGACAAATTGGAGTCTCATGGACACAGAGCTCTTCTGCCGCCACTTTGCCGGCTTACGCTCACCTCTGTGTGCGATTTGTCAGTCCTCCACCCACACTGCCACCTGGTGCGCCAATGCGGCGATCAGACGGCCCTTCGAGTTTCCCTCTACCTCGGGTACAATTCAGGGTCAGTCGCCCCCTGAACCAACGCCTCAGGTGGACAAATTCGGACGCCCAGTCCGAACCATGGGAGGGGCAGCCATCTGTAATAACTACAACTACGGGTCCTGCAACTTCAGCCAGTGCCGCCTACTCCACATCTGCACCTTATGCCAAAGAGCACACCCAAGGAATTTGTGTGAAGTCAAACAACACAAGAGGGCATGACTAAGCCGGATCAACCTCTTATGATTAGGACTGTACCTCACCTCACATCCCACCCCTTCCCTGGCCACCTACCTTATCCAAGGTTTCACAGCAGGCTTTCACACCGGCCTCATTTCACTACCCCACAGTACTCACGAATGTGCCAATCTTCGTTCAGCAGCCATTGACGAACAAGCCATAGATCAGCTCTTACAAGCAGAGGGAGATCGAGAGTACGTTATAGGCCCTTTCACTTGCCCCCCTTTCAGCACATGGAGAGTCAGCCCTATTGGGCTTGTCAAGGGCAAGTTCACGAATAAATTGCGTTTGGTGTACGACCTGTCTGCGCCTCATTCTTCCCACATCCCCAGTCTCAATTCCCTGATCCCCTCCGAAGAGTTTTCCCTAAAATATTGCTCCGTCGACATGGCAATACAAGCAATCATCAAAGCAGGTACAGGTGCCTGGCTCTCCAAAGCTGACATCTCGGATGCCTTCAAGCTCCTGCCCATCCACCCATCCCTTTGGTGCTGGCATGGCATCAAGTGGAAGGAGGCATATTATTTTGCCACAAAACTGACCTTCGGTTCGAAGAGTAGTCCGTGGCTCTTCGACACGTTCGCTCAGTCCCTTGTTTGGATACTGTTACACAAGGGTCAATGCCAAGAAGTCATCCATTACCTGGATGACTTCCTACTAATAGAACCTCCCAGCAAGCCACCAGGAGACCTCGACAAACTTAGAGTGATATTTGGAAACCTCAATGTTCCCATCGCCGAGCACAAAGTCGACGGCCCAGCACACATCATCACCTTTCTCGGGGTCAGCTTGGATACCTGCGCTATGCAAGCCAGTCTCCCCCTCGACAAACTAACACGCATTAGGGCGGTCCTTCACGAATTCACACACACCAAGGGCTGTACCAAAAAGCAGTTGCAATCTCTCCTGGGAATGCTTAATTTCGCCATGCGAATTATTCCACAAGGCCGCACCTTTGTATCATGCCTGCTTAGATTCCTGTCAGAAACCCAAGACCCCGATCAGATCTTAAATCTAGACTCCGCAGCTATAGCGGACCTATCTATGTGGGAGGAATTCTTGTCCGCCTGGAATGGCATATCCCTATTTATACCCACGGTTTCGCCCCTGTCACCCCAGGTAGTGACAGACGCTGCAGCCTCCACAGGTTTCGCGGCAATTTTTGGCCACCATTGGTTTTCAGGACCCTGGCCTCAACAGATACTGTTGATACCCGGTTTTACTCAAACATCTGCCCTCTTTGAACTTTATCCCATAGTGGCAGCTGCACAGCTCTGGGGCCACCACTGGACAGGACAAACCGTAGTCTTCACCACCGACAACCAGGCCACAGCAGACATCATCAACAGAGGCAGGTCCAAGTCCCTAGCAGTCATGTCCTTCCTGCGCAGATTGGTACAACTGTCTTTACAGCGTCAGTTTAATATACACTGTGCATTTATTCCCGGCAGATACAACTTAGCTGCTGACGCACTGTCACGTTTTAATTACACCTCCTTTTTTGAACAGGTTCCAGATGCCGAACCAATGTCGGCCCCTATCCCTGTCTGGTCACAACTGACCCTGGACTAGTTCAACATTTACACAGAGCAACGCAACTCATCAATCATTCACTCTCTCACAACACACTCAAAGCCTACCAGACAGCTTGGAAGGCGTTCAATAAATTCCTCACATCCTGCCGTAAAGGACCAACAGATGTCAAACAGGTACTGGCCTTCACTGCACACTGTCACTCGCAGCTGGCCTTATCCTACAATACCATTCGGCTATACCTAGCCGGCATTCAACATTTCTTGACGCTTGAAGACCCCACAAAATCTTCACTGTTCTCATCACACGCTATACGAGCCATCCTAATGCCGCGTACACACGGTCGGACTTTTCGTCTACAAAAGTCCAACGGACGCTGACGGACTAAAGTTGGCTGGTAATCCGATCGTGTGTGGGCTGCTTCGGACTTTCAACGTACTTTTTTAGCCTCAAATCCGACGTACTTTAGATTTGAAACATGCTTTAAATCTTTACGTCGTAACTACGACGGACCCCGAAGTCCGCTCGTCTGTATGCTAGTCCTACGGACAAAAAAACGACGCATGCTCATAAGCAAAAACTAAACGGAAGCACTCGGTCTAGTAAAACTAGTGTTCGTATTGTAGGTAGCACATTCATCACGCTGCAAAATCTGTGATCGTTGAATGCAGCGCATTTTATTTCTTCTTTACGAATGCTCTAAAGAACGAAGGTGTTTTGCTGTTCATAATCAGAGTTCTCCCAAACTGATTTCTGAATTCTTTTTCTCTTTGATCTCATGAATGATATAGTATGCTTTTTATAAACAATGTTTCCATACTAATAATACTTTTTCCCTTTTTTTTTTTTTTTATGTTTGTAAAGTTACCACAAAGAACCCATTATTCTTTTTTTTTTTTTTTTCTAGTGATTATTTTTTAATTTTTAGATAAAGTTAACCCAAAGCACCGTTTTTGTTTATGTATATATTTTTTTTTCAAGACTTACCACTTGAACATTCTTAACATTAGTAATGTATTTTTGGTGTTTTTTTTTAAAACTCAATGAGATTGTTGTCCCTTGTTAATTTAACATTGTGTGTAAAATCAATGATTTAAAAGAAAACACATAAAAGTCTTTTGCTAAACTCAAAAAAGATCCATTTATTCATGGTCAAAATAAAATAAAGAGGAAGTCAACGCTGGAAAAAGTCGGTGTACAAGAAAATTGGGATCTTGAGGAGTCCATATAAGAGGGAGCACAATCTGGTCCAAGAATCCCAGAGATCAACAGCACCAGCAGATGATCTAGATGTCCCCAGACTGTGGTCCTACAACAGCCTGCGTCTTCTGTCAGACCAGACTGAACCCAGGTCATCACTTTCTTCTCTTCCCTGCAGCCTTTCCTCCACGCTGCCCTGCAGCCTTCCCTGCAGCCTTCCCTGTAGCCTTCCCTGTAGCCTTCTTTTGAGGCTGTGGCTCTGGTGTTTCAGTTGTGGCAGGAGGAGGAGGAGGAGGAGGAGGAGGAGGAGGAGGAGGGGGGGGGGCTGCCTCATGTAGTTGGGTGTTTTTGGTTAGCGTGCCCTGCAGCCCCTTATGGATTGTTTCCCCAAATAGGCGCTCACAAATGAGGCGCTGCTCCCAATCCATCTGAAGAAGCCTGCTGGCTAAGTAGCAGCCATAGGCTTCTTCCGCTTCTGGGGGGCTTGTTAAAAAACGGGTGGCCTGTTGCATGAGGCGCAGGGATGCGTCCTGTGTGACCATCCCCTTCTTGGCCCTTTTTTTGGGAAGGTGGAGGGGAGGCACTTGGGATTGGGTGAGGCTCCTACTGGGCCCAGCCACCTCACTTGGCCCAGCCACCTCACTTGGCCCAGCCACCTCACTTGGCCCAGCCACCTCACTGGGAGCAGCCACCTCCTGCCTGACACTGGGCCCAGCCTCCTCCAGGATGATGGTGAATCCGGCCTCCTCCAGGCTGTCCATGGGCCCGGTCTCCTCCTGCCTGCCACTTTCCCCACATTCCTCCTGGATGGACTCATCCTGTGTATAAAAAAAGGACAATAGTTTTAGTTTCTTTTTTTGGGTTCATCAATGACACACAGTTTGCTTCTCATGACTAGCAAATTCAATGTGAATACATCTCTTTAATAAAAGAGTCTAATCAGACACCCTAATTATTTCAAGCAGGTGCCAAACATATTTAGTCACTACTATCATTTGATATGTATACACAATTTGGAGTGCTAAATTATTTGAGACAATTATAACATCCAGTTAACATCATTAATATTAGTACAGTAAATCTTTGTTAAAATAATTTACCTGACTCCAGATGGTCATATCCGGTTCATCCAGGATGGAAGACCCAGCTTGCTCCTCATCAGCCTCTGCTGGGGTGGAGGGAAGGGTGGAGGGAAGGGTGGAGGGAAGGGTTGAAAGTGATGCCCTGGCTTCATTCTGGTCATCAAGAAAACGGAGTTGTTTGTAGTACCACAGCCTGGGTACATAAACATCATCTGCTGATGCTCCTGATCTCCTTGATTCCTGGATCTTCCTATGCTCCCTTTTATACATGTTCCTCAAGACCCCAATTTTCTTGTACACTGTCTCCATTGTTGCTCCAGGGATGGTCTCCTGGACAAAGGACAGAAGTCTCTCCAGCGTTGACTTCCTCACATGCTTGTTATAATACTGAGGGTGTTTCACCTCCCACAAATTCCTCATCTCTCGATACTTTGAAATAAAAGAAGTAAGGAACTCTGGATCCTTCAATAGGGGATTCATTATATCTGGAAAAGAGAAAGTCACAAGACCAAAAAAACTTATTATATGTTTCTGCTAACCCCTCATCATCTTCTCCCTATGTAGGCCTCATCAATCTATCAAGCCATATAGGCCGCTTGCTACAAAGTCATGACCATAAACCCCCCCCAAAAAAAATATATATCTCAAATTACCTTCGTTTTGGAACGTCCTGGTCCACTATCACCTACGCACAGAACGTACGTACGACACGCGCGAAAGGCCCTCCTTTATACACTACGCATGTGTGAAACTCCGCCTGCGTCGCCCGCCCCTGACGTTCGAAATGAACTCATGTTCTCCGCCCCCTAATTTGACGCACAGAACGTACGTACGACACGCGTGAAAGGCCCTCCTTTATACACTACGCATGTGTGAAACTCCGCCTGCGTCGCCCGCCCCTGACGTTCGAAATGAACTCATGTTCTCCGCCCCCTAATTTGACGCACAGAACGTACGTACGACACGCGCGAAAGGCCCTCCTTTATACACTACGCATGTGTGAAACTCCGCCTGCGTCGCCCGCCCCTGACGTTCGAAATGTACTCATGTTCTCCGCCCCTTTTTTGTTACGGCGCGTAGTGGAGTTAAAGAATGGCGGAGACACCTGAAATGTTGACGACCTCAGGTAGTGGAGACAGCCCGCAGGCTGGAACGTCTGGAACGTCAACCAAATCTGTGAGGCCTAGATTTAAGGCCTCTAATATGAGTTTCAAAGAGATGGTGGAGATGGTGGCCATTCTTCGCAAAGACGACTATGATGGCAATTATGGGCCGTACGCACGGCCAAATTTGCGCAAGGCCAAAATCATGGCAAAGGTCGTGGACACTTTGCAGGCATCATTTGGGGTCCAGCGCTCCAAGGATCAATTGCGCAAAAGATGGTCTGACCTGAAAATCAGGGAGCCGGATCAATACCGACGTATCCGGAAAGTTCTTAAAAAAAGTAAGTACTTGTCGTGTTTTTCTCTTGTGTTTATTACCTTGTATACTGCTCCATGTGCTTTTCCTTTCTATACGATTTTTGTTCATCGTTCTAAACGATCTTTGAAGAAACCTCGTTACATATCCATATCTATATATCTATCTCTCTATCTATCTCTATCTATCTCTCTATCTATCTCTCTATATCTATCTCTCTATATCTATCTCTCTCTCTATATCTATATAGATAACAATATAAATATATAAAAATATAAAAATATAAATATATAAAAAAATATAGAAATATATATATATATAATATATATATATATATATATATATATATATATATATATATATATATATATATATATATATCTATATATATATATATATATATATATCTATATATCTATAATATATCTATATATATATATCTATTATATATCTATATATATATATATATATTATATATCTATATATATATATATATATATATCTATAATATATCTATATATATATATATATCTATATATATATATTATATATCTATTTTAAATTCTCTTAATTTTTTGGATTTACATTTAGTTAGATATTTAGAGATTTTGTTACAGATATAGAGAGAGATCAAAAGATTATTAACTATATTTTGAGATATTGATATCTATCTATCCGGTATGTCTTTATAATTTGAAATATTGAACTAAAATAGGAACTCTACACAAACCACTTCACTACAAATGTTGGAAAATTATTATGTCCTAAAATATCTGTGTGCTAATTAGATTACTAATTTTTTGTTTCACATAGGGGAAAAATCACTCAGCCAACCAAAAGAACACAGTCCACCCCAAGCAAAACAGGATTGGGCAATCAGTCCAAGTCCCATTGACGATGTGGAGGAAGGAGAGGTGGGCGACATGGGCACCCCACCAGGTGAGTGTCTGACACACCAGCTTACGTTAATCTATGCATGGCTGCCTTTTGTTTAATTGAATTTGTCTACTCTATTTTAGGGGATCTGCTTCATTCAAGCAACAGTGACACCCCCGAGGATGTGGAGGAATTAGGCTACATGGCCACCCCACCAGGTCAGTGTCTGAGACAACAGCTTTAGTTCTGGTAAGGTAAACTATGTATGTGTGCATATTTGTAAAGACATTTTTTGGTTTCATTCCACTTTAGGAACAACAAGAAGTGACCATTTCACCTCGGAAAGTGCCCAACGTCTAATTGGTCAAATAATGGGCTGGAATCAAGACATGGATCAAATGCGTAATAGGCTGGATCGTATGCAGCAGGAAATGAAGGACATGATTGATGTTTTGGGTCGAATCTAAATGCCCTTTTTTAAACCCCAAAACATCAATCATGTCCTTCATTTCCTGTTTTGCTGACCCCATTCTGGGCCTTCTCTTTGTTTGGCCTAACATAAATGGCTGTTTAACCTAATGTCAAAAAGGAGGGCTGTCAAAAATCCACAAAAAAATAAAAATTGATTTTCTAAAAAACAACCAAAACAAAAAAAAAAATTGATTTTAAAAAACCCAAAAAAAAGAAAAAAAAGTGATTTTAAAAAACCCAAAAAAAAATAAAAAAAAGTGATTTTAAAAAACCCAAAAAAAAATAAAAAAAAGTGATTTTAAAAAACCCAAAAAAAAATAAAAAAAAAGTGATTTTAAAAAACCCAAAAAAAAATAAAAAAAAGTGATTTTAAAAAACCCAAAAAAAAATAAAAAAAAAGTGATTTTAAAAAACCCAAAAAAAAATAAAAAAAAGTGATTTTAAAAAACCCAAAAAAAAATAAAAAAAAGTGATTTTAAAAAACCCAAAAAAAAATAAAAAAAAGTGATTTTAAAAAACCCAAAAAAATAAAAAAAAAGTGATTTTAAATAACCCAAAAAAAAAAAAAAAATTAATGTTCAAAAACCAAAAAAAGTAAAAAAAATTGATTTGAAAACACCAAAAAAATTAAGAAAATTAATGTTAAAAAACCCCAAAAAAAAAAAAAAAAATGATTTTAAAAAACAAAAAAAAAAAAAAAAAAAGAAAACTTGCTTTTAAAAAAAAACAAAACTTGATTTTCCAAAAACAAAGCCTGTTTTTGAAAATCCAAAAGCCCAAAATATTTTTTTGTGGATTAGGTAGAAATATTTCAATATAATTATATTTTGCTACATCATTAAGATACCATTATATTTTTGTCTCGGAACATTTTATACTAAATGCAGAACTGAATGCATACCAACCATTAATAAAAACATCTCCTTTTATAGGATTTTAACAAATGTGTGGTTTGTTATTTCAAGGCTCAGTATCAGTTTGGTTATAATTGTCAAAAAGTTGTTTACAGTGGCAATGGAGCTTATTTAGACATTTTGAAAATTCTAATACAGTTGGCACTACAACTGCTCGACCATAACCTAGGAGACAGCCCAAAAGAAAGGCAAGCAATAAATATAATGCCAGATTTCAGCAATATTTTTTTTATTGTAAAAAAAATTATATATCCTGGCCCATTGCAATGGCCCCCCTACCCATAAAATAATCAACATATTGCTGTCTAACCTGACGGGAACTTTGGGGGGCCAAGCCAGTACGGACAGTATCCAGGCCTGTAAGGTTGGCTTCTATTTGTCCGGCCTCAGGCCCAACTGTGCCTATATAATTGGCAGAATGCTTATTTAAAAAGTTGTGCAGAATGCAGCATGATAAAATTATAAAATTAAGTTTGTATTCCGCCAAATTAATGGCTGTTTGAAACAGGCGGAACCGGCTGGCCAGAATTCCAAACGCATTCTCAACCACTCTTCTAGCTCTGGCCAGCCGGTAATTAAAAACCCTCCTCTCCGGGGTGAGGGTTCTTTGGGGGAATGGCCTCATGAGGTGCTTGCTCAGAGCGAAGGCTTCATCGGCAATGAAGACAAAGGGGAGTCCTTCCACGTTATCCTCATCAGGTGGCAATCCCAGGCCACCACTCTGGAGACGCTGGCAGAACTCCGTCTGGGCAAATACTCCTCCATCCGACATCCGGCCATTCTTCCCCACGTCCACATATAAAAAATCATAGTGTGCCGACACCACCGCCATTAAAACAATACTGTGGAACCCCTTATAATTAAAATAATATGACCCCGAATGGGGTGGTGGCACAATGTGGACATGTTTCCCATCTATAGCCCCTCCACAATTGGGAAAGTCCCAACGGCTTGCAAAATGGGATGCCACAGTCTGCCATTCCTGTGGCGTTGAAGGAAACTGGGGAATCAAACAAGAAAACAAAAATCAATTAATTTGGAAGCTAACATTGCAAGAAAATTAGACAATTAAAAACATTATTCCCCAGCATCAGTATAACATTCAATAATTTAATTCTTCTGGAATAACTAATATGGAAAAAGGCACACTTATCAGATTGCTCACCCCCTCTGATAGAACATTGATTACATTTTAGGGGGTTGTGAAATCCCCAAAAAAAATTACTTTAACAACACGCAGGAATTTAGGGATAACAAAGGCTACAAGACTGCAGTTGTCGCACTCTGCAGGTGCAGTTGCAAACCAGCTTACAGTAAATGAGGTAATGTCAAAAGGCATTCATGTTGTAAACAGTACACAATCACATGCAAGGGCAATTAATGAAAACACTTTGAGGCTTGCATATGATTTGATGATGGAAATCAGCAGAGCTTCTGCTCATTTACTAAAGCAATGGAACAAATGCACTTGTAGAGTGCACATGCATTTTGCAAAGTGCAACATAGATTTGCTTTAGACAAATCAACACCACAGAACATTCAAGCAAATTTTAACGAGGGTGGGGGTGGGGGGGTTGTGAAATCTAGCTAATTGCTAATTAGCAGCACACTATTTGGAGTGAGTTCAGGTGGGGGTGGGGGGGTTGTGAAATCTAGCTAATTGCTAATTAGCAGCACACTATTTGGAGTGAGTTCAGGTGGGGGGGGGGGTTGTGAAATCTAGCTAATTGCTAATTAGCAGCACACTATTTGGAGTGAGTTCAGGTGGGGGGGGGGGGGTTGTGAAATCTAGCTAATTGCTAATTAGCAGCACACTATTTGGAGTGAGTTCAGGTGGGGGGGGGGGGGGTTGTGAAATCTAGCTAATTGCTAATTAGCAGCACACTATTTGGAGTGAGTTCAGGTGGGGGGGGGGGGGGTTGTGAAATCTAGCTAATTGCTAATTAGCAGCACACTATTTGGAGTGAGTTCAGGTGGGGGGGGGGGGGGTTGTGAAATCTAGCTAATTGCTAATTAGCAGCACACTATTTGGAGTGAGTTCAGGTGGGGGGGGGGGTTGTGAAATCTAGCTAATTGCTAATTAGCAGCACACTATTTGGAGTGAGTTCAGGTGGGGGGGGGGGGGGGTTGTGAAATCTAGCTAATTGCTAATTCTAAGCACACTAAATACACTCCAACAAAATACATTCAAAATGAGTAGACTAGGTGGATATGTTCCCATCACTTCATGCTGGGAAGGTTATTGAAGGAAACTATACATGCATGACAAAAAATAACAGGAAAAAATCCCAGCATGTGTGAGGATAAAAAGGGGACATTCACACTATATTGCAATGATGGGAAGTAGTGTTTGAAGCAAGAAATACATTACTTTATCAAAGATTACATAAAAGAACATGTGATGCTAATAAACTAAAAATAGCTTACCTTAATATAGTCCTTCTGCAGGACCTGTATGATGGCAGAACAGGTCTCTGGGATAATGATCCCCAGAGCCTGGGGGGAGATGCCTGTCGAGAACTTAAGGTCCTGCAGGCTTCTCCCTGTGGCCAAATACCGCAAGGTAGCGACCACCCTCTGCTCCGGAGTGATGGCTTGCCTCATGCAGGTATCCTGCCTGCTGATATAGGGGGTCAGCAAAGCCACCAAACGATCAAAAACGGGGTCCGTCATCCGGAGAAAGTTCCTGAAATCCTCAGGATTATTCTCACGGATCTCACGGAGCAAAGGCATGTGACAGAACTGGTCACGCTGAAGCAACCAATTCTTGGTCCATGAACTCCTCCTCGCCCTGTTCATGGACTGGTCTTGGGCTGAAGAATAAACTACAGCACCAAGCACATACAATGCACGAGCTCTACGACGAGTACGTACAGGTAACATGGCTTCAAAACGGTCGGCTGGTCAGAACGCACTAAACAGAACGCACTGAAGAACAGCAAGGCCTGTGAAGAACGACCTGAAAATCAGGAACGAGCGGCCAATAAAACAAAGATTTCTCAATGCCAACTGACCAAACGCACTGAAAAGCAGATACAAACCTCACAAGCACAGACTGAACACCAGTTAAAACGAACTGAAAAATACGAGTCTCACAAGCGCGAATCGTCTCTCACCAAACTTCTACTAACACGAGATAAACACGAGATTAGCAGAAGGAGCCCAAAGGGTGTCGTACGGGCTATTGAACTTCCGTTTTATAGTCTCGTCGGACTTGGTGTACGTCACAGCGTACTAAACTGGCGTACTTTTGTGTGGTCGTGTGTGGGCAAGTCCGTTCGTAAGAAAGTCTGCCCCAAGTCCGCCGAAGGTACGCCGGAAGTATGTCGGACAGACTGTCCGACTTTTGTAGCTGCAAAGTCCGACCGTGTGTACGCGGCATTAGGAATGGGACCTACTAACTGAGAGGTCCAAAAAACACTCTTTCCCATCAGGGATTAATCTCAAATTCCCTTAATGCAACTTAATGTCATTTGTGCAAGTGAGCTCCAAAATAAACATCAGAGATACTCATACCCCTTTCTGTTTAAAAAAGTATTTATTAGGACACAAGATTAAAAGCACGTAAATGATATTATATCTATCCAAGTTCAAAAGAAACATAACACTTCTGCTACTTGCTGTTATGGAACTGGGATCACTCATCGTTCTACGTCCTCTCCTCTCACCTCTGGAGGCCGACACCACCGGTAGTGTTGTGACGTCACCTGTAGCTCATCCCTACACTTTACATCATGTGATTTTGTCAGGGTTTGATGGACAGGCATACAGGAGGAGAAAACAAAGTAAAAAACGTATTAGTATGTTACTTCTTCTTCATTATCCAGTCACCAGGCTGTAGGTGAGAAGGTGACCTTGGTGTATCCCAAAAGATACCCTTTAAATACTAACTCGCATACAGGAGCCCATCCAGTAAAAGAAACCCCTCCATGCTTACCTTCCTATCAGCTTGTATCTGCAAATGCCTCAGTCGCTGCAGGCATTTAACTTATCCAGCTAGTTTAACCCCTTCATGCCTAAGCCTTTTTCTGACATTTGTTGCCATATTTTTTGCTAGAAAATTACATTACACAAATTATATATATATATATATATATTTATATTTATCAGAGATCATAGAGAATAAAATGGTGGTCGTTGCAATATTTTATGTCTCACGGTATTTGCGCAGCAGTCTTTCAAACACAATTTTTTTGGGAAAAAAAAGACACTTTCATGAATAAAACCAAAAACAAAACAGTAAAGTTAGCCCAATTGTTTTGTATAATGTGAAAGATGTTATGCCGAGTAAATAGATACCT